>CM061533.1:118244520-118320977 GCA_030545055.2 Neoaliturus tenellus | reverse complement strand
CAACCAGATTCAACCATTCAGCGATATTACTAGAAATCATTCTAGTCAATGGAGACAAACGTGTGACCTTCCTACCAGCAAGGTTTGATCGTGTGTTGACTGAAGAAGATCTTGACTGTTTCACCACGACGAAACAATATAGTGTGGTCTGCACCAGCGCAGTTGAAAAGTCTCCGAACGTAAAAATTTTCAAACACTAAAGTTGTTTTTTTTATTTTTGTAGTAGTGGTAGCATTGTAGTAGTAGCGGTAGTTGAATTAAAGTAGTTTATAGTCTAATACTTCTGTGTTGATTTCAGCCCAATTACCAAGGTAAGAACTATTATTTACCCTCTGTAAAATAAGGGAGGGGGTATTATACGATTGAACGATATTTAATTAGATTTATCTAATTAAACATCTGTCTTGTATAATACTTAACCTGGGGGTGGTAAAAAAGAACCACTCGGGCATTCCCAAACCGTGTCCTGGAGGGTGCACAATAGTTGTAATATTGATAATAATACCGTCTTAAACTTATAGTTATGTTAATTTCCAAGATAACAAAATTAACGTTTTGCTCCTTCATTTTTTGGATGCATCACACATTACATCAATAGGCCAACATAACATATATACATATACCAAGTATAAAGTTAATCGAGCCAGCCATTCCTAAGATATAAAATTAAACTTTTTTGCGCCTTCAATTTTTTGATACCTCCCGCCATGCATTTGTAGACAATAATTACTCGTATACATATACCAAGTATAAAGACAATCGGCCCAGCTGTTCCCAAGATATGGAATTTCAAAGTTTTGCCCCTTCATTTTTCTGGATGCAACCCGCAACATTTTTGTTAATATTTTAATTATGGGTACCTACCCCCTGGGGACACCTACACTACGTAGTAGGTGGTTTTTTGAGGTCTTCAGACCCCTAGAACGCACCGTTTTCGAGATATTAGCGATTTTTTAGTTTTTTAGCCAAAATCTTTAACATTTTGAGGTATTATACACTTTATATAGTATAGAAATTTATCATATCTACTATATAACCATCCAGATGTTCTCTTTTACAGCATAACATAACATTGATTTTTACACGTGGCATATCAGTGCCAAAAGTAAGGTTATGTACACCATCTAGAGCACGTGGGTGATTACGTCATCCCACGTGGCGGTTTATTAAACACGTGGGGGCCTAGCCGCCATCGCTGTTTTCTGATTGGTCAGTGGGCGTGGCCTGGGAGGGGGTGGAATGAAATGCTGCTCTCTGATTGGTCGGTGGGCGGGGCCTTGGGGGAGGGGTGGGGATGAAATGCTGCTCTCTGATTGGTCGGTGGGCGGGGCCTAGGGGGAGGGGTGGGGATGAAATGCTGCGTTCTGATTGGTGGGCTATAGTGGGGGGACTTCTACTTCAATGAAAGTAGATTTTATCTACTTTTTTAAAAGTATATTTTATTTTAGGAATTCAAACGAAAACAACGAGACTTTTTAAAGGTTTAAATTCACAAAGGGGTCTATAAATATTAAATCCTTTTTACCGTTTGAGACTTATGTGAGACCACATAACCTAGAATAGTCACCTAAATAAATAAATGGCTGGGTAACTAAGGGGATAAAGAGTCCGCCTTACAACCTTAAGGTTGCTGGTTCAATCCTGGCAAAATTTAATAGGTTTTTGCTGGTTCGAAACTGGGCCCACTGTCTTTGCTCACTGGCTGACAAATGAATCAGCTGCTATTTGTCACTAACAAAGCTACCCCTCATCTGACATCGTGTCACTATTTTCACACTTACCCTTCAGTCATATTCACTTTAAAATATGCACCTCTACGGTGCGTCGGTGATTCAAGAAATATATAAAATTGTTATGATAGTCACATACGCTTTAGAAGACTTTGGAAGTCTGTATAGGGAAATTTTAATTGATAAAACTATCAATTATACTTATATATATAATTAAATATCAATACTTATATTCATCAATGTTGTATGTTAAAATAATTAAAACAATTTTCCGAACACAGGTGTATTATAAGCCATTGTTTATTTGAATTACATGAATTTGTTCAAATTCTTATATACGTGTTTTTGTTTTTTCTGCATCGGTTAATATATTTTTAAGAAACCCGCTTATATGGAAGAATGTTGGTGTGCAGTAGTTTGATTTTTACAGTGTTTTGTTGGAAACGTTGTAAACATATTTATATGTATTTCTCAGTTTTATTTTCACGTTTTTAACTTTATCCATTGATCAAAGAGTTTTAATTTAATTTAATTTAATTTGAAAGTAAATTTTGTGATGACTTTATTGTATTTAAAAAAAACATTCTCATATTAAAATAAGTTAAGTCATTTAATGCCTGTGTATTAAATATTTTTATTTGTTCGCAGGTACGTTCTTGAAAGATTTTTTATCAACATTGGTAAGCATACAACAGAGTTATTTTTACTAAGTAACATAACAATTTTAATAAACACTTTCAAAGTTATATAATTTACAAAAAATCCCCTCTATTAATCTTGAGAAATTGATTCTGTTTTGGCTAAAATGCCAAAGACATTAAATTTAAGTTCATGTTCAATTTTGACCCTAATCTAAAAATTCACAAATAATAATAAACATATATTTATTTTAGTTTTAATTTGTTGGTAGTTAACATTCATTGATTTCCAAATTAATTAATACAGATATAAGATACAAAAAATAAGTATAGATTTAAATAAAGACTTTTATTATTAAAGAAAACACTGCTATATTCTAAAAAACTAACTGAAACAAACTATCTCAACAGTGGAATAAAACGTCATTTATAACGTCTTCATCTTCAATTGATAAAACTATTTCCGGACTACTATGGTTTTGACAAATTAATTGTCATCATCAGGTCCGACTTCACAGACCCTAACATCAGTCAAACCCAAACAAGGTAGTCCTAAATTAGTTAGATCTATTTAAGCTGAGGACGGAGATACTTCACCTCATTATAATTGTTATAATTATTATTTATTATGTCTTTATCAGCTTCGGTGGCTTAACAACATGAATAAAACGTCATAAATAAAGAATTATATTTCCGTCTTTTAGTAGAAATACTTTTTACATTTATCTTCAGAACCAAAAACAACACTCGAAATGGTGTTGTGTCAATATTAATAAAACTCCCACCACTAAAAGTGAAATCACAGGCGCAAACAAATTTTAAAAATGGAAAAGTCTTTTACTGGGGAAAGCTATTTCCGGTAAGTGATTGCAGAACGTGTCAGTCTGTGTTGCGAGGAAATCCAGCATTAACAATAACCGGCTGATGCCACAGAAATCACTTTCCGACTCGTATCTCACGACTACTGACTGCCTCCAATCTACCTGATCCTCGTAAATACCAACTTACTTAAAAAATAAATAATAAGTATATAAATACTCTAAAACTACTTGATCAAAGGTTCCCGTAAAATATTTTTTTCATTATTATCTCCTTTTACAAATCTTATACAATCGGATATTTAATAATAGCCCAATAATATTAACAGTGTTTCCGAACATATATGCTGTACAAAGAACAGAAAACTATTTTTAGGTGTCCAACTCAGAGAGAGCATATTTTTGGTTCCCACATTAAAACAACGTGTTTCAATTTTACTAAAACTTAATTGCCAAAATATTTAATTGTATTTACTATATTATACTTATTACTCGTATATTAATGAAAATAACATTTCACTTTATATACTAAACAACACAAATTTTCCATTCTATGATAAGATTAACTCTAGTCATATGTATTATCAAAGACTAACAAAAACAATATCAATGATTTATTTTTCTATATTAACAATACTATTATTTGTATTAATAAATGTTAGTATCATTTTATGATTGTAGTATTATTGTTTCTGTGTTCTAAACACTGGCATTGACAAAGTGAAAGTTCTTTGGAAAGTTCTCTACTGCTAATAACAGGGCCTGGACAGAACATAACAAAAGAGAGCGGAACATCAAAGTATTTTGCAGAAAGCTTAAACTTTTGGTAAGTCGAGTTTAGAGTTCAATGAACTACTTGTTACCAAGCTTGTTAGGTTTTCAGCCTCCTCTAATTTATTCTTTCTATGTCCTTCCATTTGATTACGTCCCACCATTACTTTTTAGTTTTGTAGAGTTTATTGCTCGTAAGCTTATTACGGTTTCTGTTCTTTTTCTTTTTACTCTTGGCTATTTTTCTGTGTATTTCCAACTGTTATATAACATAAACTCTTCTTTAAACATATATGTTAGAATTATATGTTAAATTATATGTTATGTGTTATAAACAATGCATGCATTGTTTAATTTTATTTAAATAAAAACTATAAATTCTAAAATCTAAAAAAAATCAATAATATCTGTGCGAGGATTTTAGATTACATTTAAATAAGTTAAAAAAACATTCAGAGTATAAAATATATTACGAGTTTTGATAACACAGCTACCTTCCTAAGAATGCCTTGATCAAAAAGCTGTAAAACGCGATTGTTCACAGAGAAAGCCACTCTCCGTTCTAATGATAAAATCTACTGTAAACATTTAAAATTGGAAATTGGGAAAGAATAAAAACATAAGGACATTGTACATGAACAATTTATTAGCATAAAAATACAAATTCAGACGAGCAGATCTGTTTAAAAACCAATTATCTGGTGTCTTGTGGATGGACCCGGATTGATCGAAGCCTATGATAAGTGTCGAGTGACAGATTGCAGGCGATAAGCTGGCGATTGAAACTTTGTACTGACTGTGATTGATGAATCGTGGTCACCCAACTGATTTTCCAGCTGCACACTTCCTACATACACGCTGACGCCAGTGTCAGGCTGGTACAAAAACCTAGAACACAAACTATGGTCGTTAAAAATCTCATAAATTCTTAATAATTGGTGTGTTCATAACTTTGGTGTGAAAAATGAAACACCACTTACAATTAATTCATTGCGTTTATCACACATAAACCCATCTTATTTTAATCATATAGTGTTAATCTAAGTTTTATAACGTAATTCTAGAAGTACCAGTCATATTAATCAAGTTGTGTTGTTGTAAATTATATTGAAAACGTCCGTAAATTTTTAAGACTAAATTAAATTATAACTAATTAATTAGAGTGAATTTCGTAAGTAGTCCTAGATGGATTATGAACAAAAGCTTGGACCTATAACCTTCAAACAAAATTATTGCCTACTAAATTGACCACTAGAAACGTTAACATACTTTTAGCCATGTATAAATGTACGGTATTCCAAAAACTATGGGTTACATGTTCGAATTCAGTACTTTAAAATAAAAACATATTCCATGTTAAACTTTAATCTAAATTATAATAAGAAACATAAACATTTTCGTGAAAACAAAGCTTAATTATTTATTATCTTATTGAACATCTATTCTTATAATAATTCAGTTTTGAAAATCTTGGCAGAATCGAATCTGGAGTTCCACTGGACCGATTTTAATTTTTAAGATGTCGTTGGAAAGCTTTCATCCTGTATATTTGCCAAAAAATATGAAAGATTGGTATTTTTAGTTTTTATGGTGAAAAAATAAAAAAACATGTTTTTCATAAAAAATACGTTGAGAACGGGGTTTTACGAATTTCTTATTTGAAAGCAATTTTTGGCTTCATTTAATGTGGTTGTTCAAGAATGCTTATTGGTAATTTGTAGGAAATTTTATTCCCTTTCAGAAAATCACCATCCACTGTGGCCAATTTCCTCACCGTTTATAAGTTATTTACAAAAAACCAATGCTACTACCAATTTATTTGCGTTGAAAATTCAGTTTTGAAAATCTTGGGGAAATCGAATCTGAAATTCCACTGGACCGATTTTTATTTTTAAGATGTCGTTGGAAAGCTCTCATCCAGTATATTTGCCAAAAAATATGAAAGATTGAAGTTTTTTTAGTTTTTATAGTAAAAAAAATTAAAAAAACATGTTTTTCATAAAATATACATTAAGAACGGGGTTTAACGAATTTCTTATTTGAAAGCAATTTTTGGCTGCATTTATTATGGTTGTTCAAGAAATGCTTAGAAGTAATTTGTAGGGAATTTAATTCTCTTTCAGGAAATCACCATCCACTTTGGTCAATTTCCTCACCGTTTATAAGTTGTTTACAAAAAACCAAAGCACTACCAATTTATTTGCGTTGAAAATTCAGTTTTGAAAATCTTGGGGCAATTGAATCTGGAGTTCCACTGGGCCGATTTTAATTTTTAAGATGTCGTTAGAAAGCTCTCATCCTGTAGATTTGCCAAAAAATATGAAAGTTTGATGTTTTTAGTATTTAAGGTGAAAAATAAAGAAACATGTTTTCTATAAGAAATACGTTGAAAACGGGGTTTTACAGTTTTTTCCTTTGAAGGCAATTTTTGGCTGCTTTTATTGCGGTTATTCAAGAAATGCTTTAGAATAAATTGTATGAAAATTAATTCTCTTTTAGAAAATCACCATCCACTTTGGTCGATTTCCTCACCGTTCAAAAGTTATTTACAAAAAACCAAAGCTACTACCAATTTGTTTACGTTGGAAAAAATACTGTGGTAGAGATAATTTTATTAAACTTTGTACAGCTAAATCTAGAGTACTGGATCGATTTTAATAATATTTTATGTGTTGTCGGAAAGCTTCGTCTATGTATATTTACTCAAAAATGTGAAAGTTTGATGTTTTTCTTAGGAGTTATTGTGAAAAAGTTAAAAAAGATAAACATTTTCTTCCTTTAAACTGTGTCTGATCACATGGAACACGTTATAAATTTAACAGCTGATTGATGTATTGTTGTGTCCTTGACTTTTCATTGTTTACATTTGGGATTTGTGGTTGTGAGTTCCTTACGTTTTGTTGGCGTTTAAATAAAGTTATGTGCTAAAGCAGGGTGTGGTTTTATGCGGTATGTGGTTTTTACAATCATAAATTGTTATTTGGAAAAATAAATTAAATTAAATCCAACTAAATTAATATAAAACTGAACTAAATTCAATTATTACAAGTATAAATTTTTAAATGTTCTGAAAATGAATAATTTTACCATTTATAATAGATCGCGATGGAAACTGTTTGTTTAGAAGTTTATCTTTTCTATGCCATTCAACGCAATCTAAGTACGCTGAAATACGAAACCAATTATTTTTATCGAATAGAATTTCAATATTGAAAAATACTACAGTTTTTTATTTATTTGACCGGAAATAGCATTTAGGTACAATTTTTCTAGGGACCGTTGTATTTAACCACAACGGGCTTTGTTACTAGTTAGATATAATTGCCATACATTTAAAAGCATGATTAAATCCTAAAATTAGATCATATCAAATTTAACCTATTTTACAAATTTCATAAAGTTTTCTTCAAGATCACATAATACTCGTACTTCTTCATTTGTTTGAACAATCTTTAATTTGTGTAGGAACGGCCAGTGAAAAGCTTTTCATTCATGGTTCTTTCAATGTTTTCAAACTTTAAATTTGTTTGTTCCATTCAGTTAGTTTACCTTCAACCATTAAAAAATGTTTGTAATAATGTCCATTTTTACTAGACCTTTAAAATCAATATGTTTCACATGGCATATGTTTACGTTTTAAATTACAGAGATTCAAACTGTGGCTTATAGTTTTTTGAATACCCTGCATTTATACGTAGTTAAAAATATTTTTACAATATTACTTGGTGTCGATTTAGTGGGGAATAATTTTGTTTGTATGGCATAAGGCCAAGCGTTCGTTTGTAAGTCATCACGAGATTCACCCTGTATACTATATCCATATATAGTTATTATATTCAAAATGTAGCATATATTTTGCAAACACTAAATTTGTCAACATCATTAAACTTTATTGTTCTATTTTTGAGGTTGCTCCTCTTCATTGATTATTCCGCTAAATTTGATCAACTATGAATAGCCCTACACTGACTTATGAAATGAAATGAAAAGTGCTTTATTGGTAACATTTTACAAAACAATAGTACAATGTTCTTAGCACCTAAACAATGGTTTCAATAACCGTCTGTTTGGTTGGCTTTGCACTGAATTGCAGTAATGTACCATACATAATAAATAAAAAACTTAACTTAGCATAATAAATAAAGACTTTATACCAACATAATTCTTCTTACCTTATCGCAAACCAGTCTTCTAAAAAATTAATTTCAATGAGAAAAAATACAATTAAACACAAACTGCCTTTTAGATTCTTAACTATAAACTTAAAACTAATTTGTTCTGTTTTAATCTGTTACTCTAAGTTAAACTCTGTTACTAATTCCCACCTATAGAACCATGCAGCTTTTAAATAATTTACTAATCTCCGCCAGTTCCTCCCATTTAAAAAATCCACAAATTCAATTTTGCCTACAGAGTTTTTTCCAAAGAAACTTTTTCTTATGTTGGCAAGAATGGGGCAAACCGCGACAAAATGAAATACAGTTTCTTTTTTATTTAAATTACACAAGGAGCAATTCCAGTTTTTTCCTTCGATCCAGGGTTTGTAATTGAGATCTAGTAGCTCGGCTCTAGCTTTGACGGCCCACGAGATTACGCTAATGTCCATCTTATCGTTGAACAAATTCCTGTCACCGATAAGGTCAAGGTCGATCGAGAGGTATTGTGAGTGATACGGCGACGTTATCGCTCGGCCGCGGCACGTGCCTCTCCACGCGTCCCTTTCCGCCTCAACTATTTTCAATAATTGCAAATTTATTGCCTGATCCCCAAAGTTATGAGAAAAATTTATTTTTAATCCATATTTTTCACCAAGATTTCTCCAAATTTTATACCAATAAATGTTTTTATTTATTATATTTTCAGCGAGTTTTTTTGGCAGCCGGTCATCCGTCATACTTAAAACCTTTTGCAGGTAATTAATATTTGACACCATAGTTGCTAAATGTAATTTTTCAATATGTGTTTCTATATATATAACATAATTTGGGGTGTTGTGGGGCAGTCTTAGAAGATTTTTAATAAATAATTTCTGGACCAACTCCAATTTTTCACTTTCAATAAAGCTCCAAACCTGAGCGCCGTAACAAAGAGCGGCTCTCACCACTGCGTTAAAACATTGTAATTTAGCACTGAGAGTAACATTTTTTCGGCAGAATAAGTTACCCCACACTGAATTGACAGCAAGTTTAGCTGAGTCGGCCTTTTCTATAAAATGTTTTTCCCACGACAACGTTGACGTAAAAGTGACCCCTAAATACTTATAACTATTAACAACTTCTACTCGTTCCCCTTTGTAAAACCATTTTTCTTTTGCCCCTAGTCTCCCACCCTTTTTAAAAACAATTATTTTAGATTTTGACAAATTTACCTTCAGATTCCAAAGGTCACAATATTTTTCTAAGTTTACAATCATATGATGAAGACCGGTCGGCGTGGGCGCTAAGATTACAAGGTCGTCTGCATATAACAAAATATTATCTATCCCTCCCAATATTGCATCCAAACCCCAATGCGTCAGGCAAGTCGTTAATAAACTAACTGAACATTAGAGGTGAGATATTGCAACCTTGACGCAAGCCAACAGTAGTCTCAAAACTATCTGTCACGCCTTCTTTACACCAAATTCCAACGCTAGTTCCCTCATAATAATTTCGGAGTAAATTTAAGATCTTTGTTGATATACCTAGGCATGATAGTTTAAAAATCAGCGACTTCCTATCAATGGTGTCAAATGCAGCCGAAAAGTCAACGAAAAATGCGTAAAGCTTTTGCCCCCTATTAGATAATTGAAGATTTGCTATACATGATAGGTTAAAAATATTATCTATGATCGAATACCCCCTTCTGAATCCGGCTTGAAACTCTGTTAAAATATTTTGTTCGTTTGCCCAATTTTGTAATCTACTATTTATTAAGTTGACGAATATTTTACAAATTGTATCAATAAAGGATAGCCCTCTGTAGTTTTCTGCCAAATTTAAATCCCCTTTTTTATGAAGCGGAAAAACTATAGATTTTTTAAAGCTCTTTGGAACCACCCCTGATTTCAAAATATCATTATAAACTACAAGCAATTTTTTAAGGAATGCATCTGAAGAATTTTTAAAGAATTCGTTTGGAATTCGGTCAAAACCTGGAGCTTTGTTGTTCTTAGCTAACTTCAACACAATTTTTAATTCATTTAATGAAAAATCTGCGTCTAAATTATCATTAAAAATTAATGGTTCTGCATACCTGACAAGACTACTTGTCAATGGGGGATTTAGCAACCTTTTAAAATGCGTGACCCAATCCTCCGCCTTAATACTACCTAAACGCTTTTCGGACTTATTTTTGTAAACATTAACAGCTGTCCAGAATTCTTTGGCATTCTTAAAATTTGTTAGATTAAACGTAATTGTATTGTAGTACATCAACTTCTTATTCTTACATAACAGCTTAAATGACTTTTGCGAATCTAAATATTTATCTTTGACTTGTAGAGCGTTACACTTCCTGAACAAATTCAATAGCCTAAAAACTTTTTTCCGAGCCGCAAAGCATTCACAGTCGAACCAGGGCTGCTTAAAATTTATCGGTGGATTATTTTTTCCCTCGCGCTGTTTTGATGAAGCCGCCCGTGTGATGCATGATACTATTTGATCAATGTTGTTTTGATTGTCGCTTGTCAGCAGAAGATTTCTAGATAAGTTATCTAATTTATTTCTATATTTTGTGGTGTCGGCCTTCGTCCACGATAATTTTGGTAATAAAGGTAACACTCCCTTATTTTCCGAGCCGTTCTTGTCCCCACATATATACAACGCGATTGGCAGATGATCAGATCCCGGGTGTGACAATACCTCAAAATCCTTTACCCATTTTAATCAGCCGATTGATACCGCCGCCAGGTCTATTACGGAATTCCCTGCCTTGTTTACAAACGTAAACTCCCCTCCTTATCGCTGTCAGATCTTCCATTCAAAATAACCATGCCAACATTATTCATTAGTTCTAAAATATTGCGGCCCTTCTCATTTAAAACAGCATCTTTAGATTTCCTTTCACTACTAAAATTATAATTGAGATTTTCCACTAATCCTTCCGCAAGTCCCTGTTTGTTAGCAATCCGTCCGTTTAAATCCCCTATTATAATTAAATTTTCAACAATGTTTTTTTCACAAAATGACCGAAATTTTTTTAAATCATTTTCCCAATTATTGAAATTCAAATATAGTGGCAAAACAAAAACACTTTCCATTTTACAGTTGAAATCTATTTGTACTAGTGTGTAACCTTCAATATCAACGAAAAAACATCTTTTAAATGCATTTGCTTTTTGGTTGATTAACGAGATAAGACCTCCAGAATATCTTCCCTGACCAGCAGCCCTGGTTGCTGAACTAAAATGACACTTGAAACCTTGCAATTTACTTAAAACTATCTCTATATCGCTAGCTGGAGAAAAAGTTTCTAATAAAAATATGACATCATTGGAGGATATTAATTTTAAAAAGCTTACATCATTTACCTTAGACTTAATACCACAAACATTATATGAAAGAATAGCTATCTTACAGTCCGTATATCTTTCCTTCGGTCCTGCCGTTGTCGCTGTCCGTTGAGTAGGCCTGTCCGATGGGAGTCTGGCGAAGCCCCCTCAGCGTCCGCCCCGCCCTGCCACCGCGCTGTTGGCTGCCGCTGTGCTCGCGTAGGTGTCGTACGTGGCCCTGGTATCCGACGTCTCCGAAGGTGCTAGTCCTCGCACCCTGGGTGCTGGTCCCCGTTCTTTCAGCTGTGCCAAAAACTCATTGAAGTCATGATGAAGAAGCTGCTGCAGTTTGGTACATCCGTCCTCTCCTCCTCCTCGTAGCTTTCCATCGACCCAGGTGAATTTCACTCCCTCAACAGTAAGATGGTCATGGTACAGTGGCATACGACGCCTGCCTGCCACTTTTTCGATTTCGGAACGTAGAGCTATTATAAATGCACGATTTGCCCTGACTTCCCGTGTATAGTCCCGTTGCACTGAAAATCCCGTCCCTTTTAGGAGCTTAAGTCGTGACATGATGCACTCAATGTCTGAATCCACCGGAAAATGGGCTATTACAGCTGTCTTGTCCCCTCCCAATTGGTGAGCTCTGTTTACCCATATATCATTTGTCATACCAAAGACCTCTTTGCAGAACTTAATAATATGATGCTTGTAGTCACGTACATTGTCAGGCAGTCTAATACCTCGAAAAATTAGATTGTTCCGCCTCGATCTTCCTTCAAGGTCAACCAACTTGTTTGCAACGGTCTTTTCCCTTGCCTTCATATCTTCAATTTCCTTTCTCAGAGCAATGTTTTCTGCTTCTAAATCTTGTACTTTTTGCGCTACACAAAGAAGGTCATCTTTTGTTGCTAGGCTGGCTAATTTTTGATCAAGGATTCTGCTAAGTAGTATAGATAACTGCTCATGGGACATATCCCCTACCTTCTCGTTGGTCATGGCGGTCGATGGGCTGCTCTCCAACACGTTATCCGGTGTAGTACTTTGTCTATAACGTTTAATTGCTGATCCTGATGTCACGGGAGTGAATAACTTGTCAATGGTTAATTTATCAGTCATATGTACAGGGGTCAGGAACACACTCACTATATTAACTCTGGCGTCACACAAGCACTAAACCCAACCGCGGTCACTATAACGGCGTGTTCATACGAGTCGACAGAAACCACGTTGCCGGCAGCGCACTTTGTAACTTAAATTTTACTATCAACTACTGATTTACGACGACAAATTTACGTTAAATATATTGTCCGTTATACCGCGAGCGGTCTCGATCGTTCCGGCGTGTACACGCTGCTAGATTAAACGACAAACTCCCTACACTGATTTAAAAAATTCAAAATTAATTTTTATCGTCCTATTAAAATAGCTAAAAATACTGAAAATGCATTAAAGAAAATTTGGTAACCACAAAAAAGCTTGGCCCAAAAAAGGTTATTGATGATTTCAAAACATAACTTACTTTATGAAAGTTGTAATGGAAAAACTTTAAATGTATATGGGCTTCTGCCCCTAACAGTCTTAAGATTGTTAAAAAAATCACCTTTAAATTCCCCTTTTGTGGTCAATAAAAAGAATAGAAGAATGCATGTTCTCTTTTTTAATAAAATAGAATTTCTCTTTCATATTCATTCTGCGTGTTTTGTATTCAAAGTACGACTGTTAACATCCATGTAGGTAATGCATTTCAGGTTTAATGTTATTCGGTTTTTAATTTTTATCTATATGAGCCAATCAAGAATCATAGCGTGTAGCAGAAGCAAGTTGTCATCAATCAATCCGAAACAAACAGCCAGCCAATCGTCCATCGCGGCGGCCGCGGGCACAATTTGCCGCGGATGACGAAATGCTCGTACAGCCAGCGTCGATTAATCACTGCCATATCTGGCGGGGGATGAAAGACTCATCAGAGAAATACACATGCTACAAAAGAACATTATATCCTATTATAACTTTTTTAAACGTAGACTAAATTTATGTTTTAATCTAAGTTTACTTATGAAAACCTTCAAATTGGTGACTTTTGGTAGTCTAAACGTGCGTTTACACCACAGTTGACAACAAAAAGTTGCCAACTTTTACTGGTATATTTATATGACTAAAGTTGGCAAATTTTGGTCTTCAACTCTTGTGTAAACGTATTTTAATATAACAGAGGCGCAGCATGTTGTTGTTGTTGTTGTTGTTGTTTTTTTTTTTTTTTTTTTTTTTTTTTTTTTATGTATTTATGTATGATTATGTTTTTCATGTGGCTGAAATATTATTTTATCCGGTGTTAATAACCAAGAAGAATATTGACTCAGTTCTTTATTGTTACTATACTATGGTACTGTGAATTCTTAAATAAGAAATTAAACTTATTCGTAATGTTTCTTTATTTTACCATATAGTTTTTTTTTCGATCTCTACTTCAAGTAATTGTTAATAAAAACAAATAATGATAATAATCTATGGCATGATTAGCAAAGTAAAGTAAAATGTTAATTGCCCAGCCCCTAACAATGGCAACTCTCATTTCCATATAATTCCCATGTTGACCGGTTATGTTTGAGCCGTGATTGCATTTATGGTTCTCATTTCAGACTGTTTAAACAGCGTGCAGTATAACCTGCTCACTGATGTTCGAAAGAGGAAATTTGTTCAATTTTGCACGAGTTGATTATGAAGAGTAAACTGCATATTTTTGTACATATAGCTTTGCTATGATCAATCAACACTCTCTAAGAACCCTTGCAACTAAACGATTATTTAGATTTTTTAATTGATTGAAAGTATAAATGTATTGCTTTATTGAAAAGTTTTACCACCTTCATCATATAATCATATTTATTTCTTCAAGAGTAATGATGTAATTATTGCATTAAAGTTGATTATAAGTTCATTGAGCTACATTTACAATGTATTAAAAAAATCTTGAAACATACTATGTATTTTTCTCTCGTGTTGTCTGTGCTCCTTTAAAACTTATCTATTTAATTTGAAAAACCAACACTCCTATCTTATATGTAAAATAATTCAAATGGAAACCCCAAATACTTATTAAAGTTTGTAAAAATTATATATTTTAATTTTAAATTATAATCCTTATACATTTTAACTATAGAGTTTTATTTAGCTAGTTTAAATTTGTATTGTTCGAAAAT
The DNA here is from genome assembly GCA_030545055.2 of Neoaliturus tenellus. NCBI lineage: Eukaryota > Metazoa > Arthropoda > Insecta > Hemiptera > Cicadellidae > Neoaliturus > Neoaliturus tenellus. The sequence goes on along the minus strand of CM061533.1, from coordinate 118,306,343 downwards.
CTCTTGACACAGTAATGGCAATGATGAGCTCTCAATGAAATCAGAACAGAAACAAAGAATCTAAATGACAACAGGATGAAAATTAGTCCCGATTGTAAAACTGAATTGTAATGCAGTTTAAAAGTTATATTGTACATCATATTGTAGTGTAATTTAAAGTTTGAAAACCTATTTTAAGAAAATTATAACTACTTTATCAGTAAGGGTTTCTGCTGATTAAAAAGGTACACAACTCAAAATTAATTATAAAATAAATGAATCGATGGTTTATTATAAATTTAAATGTACAATCCACCTTTCAAAGTCAAATAAAGTTCGAATAAAAATAACCTGCACACATTTCAAAAATTGTTGGTATCATATATTGATACATAAAACTAAAATTTAAAACACTATTTAATATGTAAGTCGAATTGCAGCACATCCTACATTTTGTTTGATATATTTTGAACACTTTTTTTATTAGCATGATACGTGTTGTTTGTAATCAGAAATGAAAAACAAACGTCTACAACACTCAAAAATATATTTACACTTACACTGCAAATATTACAGACCGTCTGTATTATTTGCAGTGTAAGTGTAAATATATTTTTGAGTGTTGTAGACGTTTGTTTTTCATTTATATTTTGAACACACATTTAATACAGTGTTTTTTGTTTTTATTCGTTAGGTTTCTGTATATACTAATTTAGTAATCAATTTAAAGCAGTGTTAATTTTTTTCAATAGTTACAGCTGGAAACATATTAAAATCAGATTTTGTGGCGAGAAAATTCAGATAGCACTTCCGTCATTAATTTACCATGTGCTCATTTTTATTTAACGATTATTCACAAAATCAGTGTTTTTTTTTTTTTTTTTTAACCACTACAAAATCTCAAAACGATAATAGTTTCATTGGAGTTTGTTGGTAACACGATTAAGTTATAGAATTCAGTTGAGAACTTGTGTGCAACAAAAAAATGCATTAATTACTTTTATCTCGTTTTTTGGTGATTTTGTAACTCCCTAAGCTTATTTTACACTCAATTCTAAACAAAACCTAATCATTATCTAAGCATAAATCTAAGATTTCAATATTGAAATTGGATTTAATGTTTTATAATTATACAGGTCAAAGAATTAATCTATGTAAAAATCTCTTGTAAACCAAATTAGCTTCAAGAAAAACTAGATCTTTTGCAATGGATGAGAACAAATTAAAACCAGCAGTTCTTTTGGAAATGTAAGACAATAAAAGCTGATTTGTAATTAAAAGATCCCTTCGCAGTTAAAATTTAGGAAATTCATATTTATTTGTTTTTATTTTCAATCATATAGATGTAGTAGAAAAACTAATCCTTAATTCATGGAACCACTTAGTTATGCCATGATCAGCTGACATGCAGGTTTTACACGTGGGTTCGACGGGTGATCCGGCCCCGAGCTCGCCAGCGAGCGGCACGGTCGCTTATTCCATTAACACTGACATCGGCCTGTTTATTCAGCCGTGTAAATGTCCAGTCGCCACGGTCATTGAATAACTAAATTCAACATGACTGGAACCTGAATATCCTTCTCTTCAACGTCGGAAAAATCCAAAACACTTTATATGTGTGTAACAATTTGTATAGTGTATTTCTTTAATGCATTTTAACCAACTATATCGATGATGACTAATATTTTGCGCAGCAACTTTTACCTCAAGCCAGCCAAACAAAAAACCAAACTTGACACTAGATTCTTAGTTTTTTAAGAAATCATTTTCAATTATTTAAAATCAACTGTTTCATCTAAACACCTTACTATTAGCTTTGCCCAAGTGTAGTCATCTGTGCTGTACTCATCAGTATTTTACAATTGCTTTATTGCCCGTGTTGCTTTAAACATCGATGTAACAGAAAAGTGACATAATCATTCTCGTGTGTTTATGGGAAAGATAAAAAACTTGACAATTTATAAATTACTAGTGAAATTCATACTCGAAATCGAGAAATTAGATTTTTACTTTCACTTGTCATTGCTAGAAATATTACGTTTATTTTTTATTCATTTACACCCGACCAATCCAATATTGTAATTATCAGTCATCAACAAAATTTACATATATTTACAGTTGTACAATAACAGATGCTTAAAATACTCATCCCAATCCCAATCTTATTGTAATGCGAAAGTGTCTATTTTAAATATTAATGGCGCCTTTATTTTTATTAAGATTCTCATAAATCATTAGCGAAAACAAATGAAGACTGAACCCTATCTAACGACACAGAAACCCTAAAATCGGTTGAAAACTGTAGGAGAGTTCCAATTACAAAATAAAACCCTCACAGTATTAAATAATTATAGATTTTTTTCTTCCTAATCCACATGGCATCAAACGTCATGCTTTATAGAAAATTAAATTGAGCCCCAAAATCTGTGTTCATATTCTGACAATTTTCAAACAAATATTGCACAAAGTTAAATACAATATTCATTTTAGAATTTAAAACTCTGTTCGGACACAAACTAACTTTACTTTTGTGACTATGAAAACTCGGATGATGACCCGTGTAAAGCTGCTTAATCGATCAGCTGCACTGCGGCTCCTCGGCTGTGTAGTGGTGGAACACTGCACTCCTCTGATCCCACGTGGTGTTGCCAGTTGCACTGCGTTGCCTCGGCTGTGTAGAGGTGGAACACTGCACTCCTCTGATCCCACGTGGTGTTGCCAGCTGCACTGCGGCTCCTCGGCTGTGTAGTGGTGGAACACTGCACTCCTCTGATAACACGTAGTGTTGCCAGCTGCACTGCGGCTGCTCGGCTGTGTAGAGGTGGAACACTGCACTCCTCTGATCCCACGTGGTGTTGCCAGCTGCACTGCGGCTCCTCGGCTGTGTAGTGGTGGAACACTGCACTCCTCTGATCCCACGTGGTGTTGCCAGCTGCACTGCGGCTCCTCGGCTGTGTAGTGGTGGAACACTGCACTTCTCTGATCCCACGTGGTCTTGCCAGCTGCACTGCGGCTCCTCGGCAGTGTAGAGGTGGAACACTGCACTCCTCTGATCCCACGTGGTGTTGCCAGCTGCACTGCGGCTCCTCGGCTGTGTAGTGGTGGAACACTGCACTCCTCTGATCCCACGTGGTGTACCCAGCTGCACTGCGGCTCCTCGGCTGTGTAGTGGTGGAACACTGCACTCCTGTGATCCCACGTGGTGTTGCCAGCTGTACTGCGGCTCCTCGGCAGTGTAGAGGTGGAACACTGCACTCCTCTGATCCCACGTGGTGTTGCCAGCTGCACTGCGGCTCCTCGGCTGTGTAGTGGTGAAACACTGCTCTCCTCTGATCCCACGTGGTGTACCCAGCTGCACTGCGGCTCCTCGGCTGTGTAGTGGTGGAACACTGCACTCCTATGATCCCACGTGGTGTACCCAGCTGCACTGCGGCTCCTCGGCTGTGTAGTGGTGGAACACTGCACTTCTCTGATCCCACGTGGTGTTGCCAGCTGCACTGCAGTGCCTCGGCTGTGTAGTGGTGGAACACTGCACTCCTCTGCTCCCACGTGGTGTTGCCAGCTGCACTGCAGTGCCTCGGCTGTGTAGTGGTGGAACACTGCACTCCTCTGATCCCACGTGGTGTTGCCAGCTGCAGTGCGGCTTCTCGGCTGTGTAGTGGTGGAACACTGCACTTCTCTGATCCCACGTGGTGTTGCCAGCTGCACTGCGGCTCCTCGGCTGTGTAGTGGTGGAACACTGCACTCCTCTAATCCCACATGGTGTTGCCAGCTGCACTGCGGCTCTTCGGCTGTGTAGTGGTGGAACACTGCACTCCTCTGATCCCACGTGGTGTTGCCAGCTGCACTGCGGCTCCTCGGCTGTGTAGTGGTGGAACACTGCACTCCTCTGATCCCACGTGGAGTTGCCAGCTGCACTGCGGTTCCTCGGCTGTGTAGTGGTGAAACACTGCACTTCTATGATCCCACGTGGTGTACCCAGCTGCACTGCGTCTCCTCGGCTGTGTAGTGGTGGAACACTGCACTCCTCTGATCCCACGTGGTGTTGCCAGCTGCACTGCGGCTCCTCGGCTGTGTAGAGGTGGAACACTGCACTCCTCTGATCCCACGTGGTGTTGCCAGCTGCACTGCGGCTCCTCGGCTGTGTAGTGGTGGAACACTGCACTCCTCTGATCCCACGTGGTGTTGCCAGCTGCACTGCGGCTCCTCGGCTGTGTAGTGGTGGAACACTGCACTCCTCTGATCCCACGTGGTGTTGCCAGCTGCACTGCGGCTCCTCGGCTGTGTAGTGGTGGAACACTGCACTTCTCTGATCCCACGTGGTGTACCCAGCTGCACTGCGGCTCCACGGCTGTGTAGTGGTGGAACACTGCACTTCTCTGATCCCACGTGGTGTACCCAGCTGCACTGCGGCTCCTCGGCTGTGTAGTGGTGGAACACTGCACTCCTCTGATCCCACGTGGTGTTGCCAGCTGCACTGCGGCTCCTCGGCTGTGTAGTGGTGGAACACTGCACTCCTCTGATCCCACGTGGTGTTGCCAGCTGCACTGCGGCTCCTCGGCTGTGTAGTGGTGGAACACTGCACTCCTCTTATCCCACGTGGTGTTGCCAGCTGCACTGCGGCTCCTCGGCTGTGTAGTGGTGGAACACTGCACTCCTCTGATCCCACGTGGTGTTGCCAGCTTTACTGCGGCTCCTCGGCTGTGTAGTGGTGGAACACTGCACTCCTCTGATCCCACATGGTGTTGCCAGCTGCACTGCGGCTCCTCGGCCGTGTAGTGGTGGAACACTGCACTCCTCTGATCCCACGTGGTGTTGCCAGCTGCACTGCGCTGCCTCGGCTGTATAGTGATGGAACACTGCACTCCTCTGATCCCACGTGGTGCCTTGAGGCCCCTTGACATCTTGGTGTGCTGTCGGTGGACTCGTTGTGCGTGAAAATGCTCGATTGTGTGGACAGCTGGGTCTGCTTGTCGCATTGATTCTAGAAAGTTCTCCGAACCAAGAAAACCAAATTTAACAAAATTACTGCCTATTTATTTGGAAAATGAACAGTTGGATTATGTGTGAGCCACAAAGGGTAAAGCCAAAATTATCCTAATTTGGATTTTATTTAATAAACGACCCCATGTTAGTGTCTGAAAGTGAAAGAGGTTCTTTTTTAGTTTGTAGTCTACTGGATTTTTGTAGGAGTCCCACACAAAGGTTTACCAACCAGCTGTCTTTGTAAAAACATTATTTCTCCTCCCCTAAAATAAAATGAAGCGACACCAAATACCCCTTTTTACCTTTTCAAAACTTGAAACCTAACTGTCAGTATAATTTGTTTTGTCCAATTATTTTGAGTTTTATTGAATTCTAGTTTTACTCTTGTCGTATGAATACAAAAAAATCATTTCAATCCTCAATTAGGTCAATATTATGTAAAACCTCTTTATGACATAAAGTTGAAATATAATTTAACAATTCTTTAGGTTTGGATAGTGAAATAATTCAGATATGTTTTAATAGTAAGGTCAAATAAAACAATACCATTTTCAAAGTAAACTCGAATTGTTTCGGCCCCCTTTTAAATATTAAGGTTATTTATTTTATATGAATTCAGCTAGGTAATGTGCTGTATAAAGAGTGTAAAATATCATATCAGTTCCATTGAAGACAACTGAGATGAAAGGGATAAGAAACGACACGTAGATTGATCAGATACTCTGCACTGGATGTTTCCATTAACTTTGACACTATCTAAACCTTCTCTTATCTTTTCCTAGTTTCCTTTTCAATCATTAGCAATTACAAATCTTGTCCTTACTTATGTATCATTTTTTGTTTCTTATTATTTTGTAAATAAGTTTGAATGGCTGTATTTACTATACCAGCAGGAAAATAATTGAATTTCTTTTTAAAATTTCGATAAACAACTGGCATGTTTTGTTTTATACAAAAAATCTGTTTGTATCAATAACGACTTTTTACTTAAAACAACATGTTTTACGAAAAATGAACAATACAGTAATGAGCCATTTATTTTCTACATCTACAATCTTTTAAACATTTTATTTCAGTAATTTATAATTTACTAGATTACTCAGAGATATAAATAATTACGTAAGAACACAACAAAATTTTTGACCAATTCTGTGGTTCCACAAAATTAGATTTGCTATTAAAAAATTGTATCTCAACATTTCTTAAGTCAATGACAAATTAGCTTCTGTTACATTTTCATGAAAGCAATAATTAACCCTTGGACTAACGACCGAACAAATAGTCAAAGAGGAAAATTAATAGATAGTAGATATAATAAATATATTGATACTTTTCCTTATGAGCAAATTGTAAAAATACTTTTGAAAAGTTTAAAATTATGTTTTAATTGTAAATGATGATACCACCAATCCAACCTAAAAATGTCCCAATTAAAGTTTGTCTTTTCATTGGTTTTATATTTTTCCTCCTATCTTTGTGATCTAATAAACCAGCTTATACTACTTTAGACGTCTAAAGCATTTTTTTCAATTCTTAAGTCATACTGTGAGGATAAATAAGTGGATTTAAGTAAGAAATATACAATATTCTGCATAAGTAGGTCACATATAGATCTCTTAAACATTTGGCAAGGAGGCTTGTGTATCAGAAAACCATTTATGGCTTCCAAACACAGCATGCCATTTCTGGCTCGTCGTCCAGACGAAGTTTTAAGACAACGTCACAATTTTGTACCCCTAATCCTAAAGATTTAAGAAATAAAGGCTGGGAAGTTTAATATTTTTCCAGCATAAGAATAACATAATTTTTACGTAGATTATCTCTGAAACTTTTTTGTGACTGTTTAAAATTTTCAACCTTTTTATCGTTAAACAAAAATGGCGAAGCACACAAATGTCTTAGAAGGTTATTTGAAATAATTTTCTATCATAAGTTAATGGTTTAGCCATTAATTATGATGCATCACCGTAAATATTACAAAAGGCTGACATTATTAAAAATGTGTGTTAAAGTAAAATTATGTGATTATCGGTATTTTATGATGAAATAGTATTTCTAATGAGTTCCTAAGACATTTTTATGCTTAGATAATTTTGTTTAAGTAATTGTTTGAGAGAAAATGGTTCCCCAATGTTATTATCATGATAAAAACTGAACTTTCTCCATTATTTCTTAAACCATTAGGATTATGTGTATAAACTAAATTTTAAGGTTGTCTTAAAATTATGGCAATGTATTTCAAATTAACAGCTACCAATCTGGATAGGCACTTATAGTACAAACCGTTTGTGTTAATTAAGTTTGTGTTAATTGGCAGTGAGTAACCGGTTTACCTATAACTGTGCAATTGGTTTTCTTAAAACGTAGACCGTGTAAATGTTATATTAGTTATACGGGTGGTATTGTAAAAGTTTTATGATAGATAAACTACTTATCTCAAGTTCATATCGAGGTTGATAAAGCGATAAAAAATTCTAACAAAGCACAAAGCTTTAAATATCGGATATTTTGTGGCTCGTGCACACAAAGAATGCAATATCTCGCATTCATGATAACGCTCGTTCAATAGGTTTAATGTAGCTGTTTTTACCATAATCCTCTTACTTTTTTTATTCTAAAAAATTTTTAATAACAATGCAACCTAGATATTTTTACTGAATTTGGTTATTTGTTACATACATTTAACCCATATTGTTCTAAGAATTTAGAAACAGTCGAACCATTAATATGGTCTGTCCGTCACCAAATACACTTTGACCAAAGATTTATGAAGGGTTGTTAACAACAAAGTTACGCCGCGCCGCGCCGCTCAGGGTGGCAGTTAAACAGGGGACAGCCCGTTTACTCTACCGATCATAGGCTCTATGGCCCCATTTTAATAATATTTAATATATAAGGAGGTCCATTTGCTCTACTGGTTCATAGACTCTATGGCCCTTCTTAATATTAAATAAAATATAACATGGGGCCACTTACTCTACCGATCATAGGCTCTATGAACCCTAGTAATATTTAATAATTTTTAAGAGGGTCATAGAGCCCATGAACCCATTTAAATTAAGTATATGGGTCCAAAGCATCTACTGGATCATAGAGTCTATGAACCTTTTCAAAATAATATTAAATAAAATTATAAAATAGGGCCATAGAGTCTATGAACCTTCTCCAATTAATATTAAATAAAATTATGAAATAGGGCAATAGGCTCTATGAGCCGTTTTATATTAAATACGTTATATATTGGAAAAGAGGTCCACTTACTCTACGGGTCCGTTATATCTACTCTGTACGCACCACTCGCTTCCTTCAGCTCTCGTGCACAAACGAACTGAGATAATGTCACCCGGTTTTCTGCATCCTATTCTACGACAAATAAATATCCATCTATCAATATATGTATCTCTGCATCTATATATCTATGTACCTATCTATATACGGTAATACGTGAAGCAGTTTTTTTAACACAACTTTTCACTTATTTCTGGACCAATTTGAACGTTTGAGGAGTTAAAATATTCGTCTCTGTTCATAGTTTTGTAATAGGGCATATTGGAAAAATTGGATCAATCGTTAAATGGTAATCAAATAGGGTGATAAATAATGTATTGCGTGAGCCCAATAAATCAGTGTCAGATTTTGAGCTGTTTAGAGGTAGTTTACAGAACATTAAATTAACAGAAAGAGGTGAGGTAGAAGATGATGTAAATATTTTTATGATAAATTAAGACTTAGTGAGCAATTTTATTAATAATCATTGTAAAATTTTTATACCGAGAAACAGACCGAAAAGAGGTACATTTTCAGCCCGTGAATCATGTCCAATATTTTTTAAGGCGAAAGATTTAGTCGGTTTGAAAGGAAACCAGCGGAAAGCTGGATTCGAACAGAAGCCCGTTAGGCAACATCCACAGTTAGTTGTAACCTATTAATCTATATTATCAAAGGATGAAGCTCCCTTAAATGTTTTACTCTCGTAACATACAATTCTGCTTCTGTATAGCTTACCTAAATATTGCCTTTGCAAAAGTTAGCAGGTAAAGTAATCTTGTAATTGAGTTTTTGAAAACAATACAAAATCGTGCTTTATATATAGTTTCGTGTAAGACAAATGAAATGAGCTTAAGAACAAGAAAATTTCCTTGCTTATTACCAAACCACCAATAAAAAAGTAGCAAACTGATGGCAGTTAACAGCGCTATCAGAAATGAAAAGGCTGCTGAAGAAGAAATAAGTCTTGCGGATCGTGGAGGTATTGACAAAGAGGGCGTTCTGTTGCTGACCGTAGTAGCAGATGGAATCTGGACAAAGAGATCTTATAGAACCAGCTTTTGTAAAATAATAAATTATAATGAGGATGAGTATTTACAAACAAACCAAAAGTAAGTTACTAAACCCCAATATTAACATATAATATATTTTAGATTGAAAGAATTCATAAACTCGTTTCCGAGTCCATCCGGCAGTTATATTTGACCGATCTGAAAGTTTTATGTTAAAAATTAAAGGTATTCACATGAAGATGACGCAAAAAACATCAGCATACTCAGAGGCGGATTTGGAAATTTGCCGCCCCTGGGATATTCAAAAAGTGCCGCCCCCTCCCTCAGCCATAATTTCCTAATTTATACCCACAATTATTGCCCCAATTTCTATGCTATTTCGATGAGAGGGGACATGAAAAGCTGAAAATAGTGATTATACGGAACTTAAAATTTAAAAACTTGAAATCAAAGATTTTGCGTTGCGATACAAGAACTACCAAAGTGTGGCTCAAGGCATGGCTATTAGTGTTTGACCGGTTCTTTGACCAATCCGAGACAATAACAAGTGCCGTTGCGAACAGTCGAAAACTAGCCTTTGTGCGAGTGCGTAGTTCGCGGCCGGTGGAATTAGGGCGGAATACTGTGATCTTCGTTCGCAGTCCCAGTAGATTTTTTTAGGTTTGTTAGACACGTCTGAGTGTAGCAATAATAAATTGGCATAGTTATTTTAATTTTATTCTAGATACAAAACCATATAGGCCTACTATAGTATTAAAAATGAAGATATAGTGTAATAGCTTAATTACGGCTATTTATGTGTTTTCCCATTAAAGTTTGAAGTAACAATATTGCCAATAGCAGTATCAATTTTCACTGCCACATAACCTCAACTCACCCACCCCGAATGCACTGGTGCAGCTCGGCGGTGGCATATGTATATACGGGGGGTGATGGAGGGGGCGGCGAGGTGGCGGATGGTTCCTTTGCGCCGACGCGGGGATCGGTACCGTGCAAATCAACGTAGTGCTGAGATCTCCTAGCTCCTCTTCAAAGCTCTTTAATGACCACTTGCGCTAAGATATTATGGTCTCGCTTAGAAAATAGTCACTCTCGGTTCTCAAACTTCGTACAATTCTTCCAAAAAATTTCCGCCTCCAATAATTTGAGTTTTTTAATTTGAACTCTAAAAAATGAAGTTTTTTTTCAAAATTTGCCGCCCCCCGAATTTTGCCGCCCTGGGCTACAGCCCATTTAGCCCATATGTAAATACACCCCTGAGCATACTTTCACCTTTCGCATAACTCAGCTTATACGCAAAAGATATTCTTCCACATGCATTCCTCATATGGGAGTTTCTTTTTGGAGTCATGTTTTAAGATTGTTTTTTGTAGAGTTCCAAATGAGGTGCGTGGTTTTTATGGTCAAAGAACCTCAGTGAAATACGGTCTTACGTTTGAGATATAAATCGTTTAAATTTGACGAGTTTAAACCGAGTTACGCACACACGACCAACGTTAATTTTACTCAATTTGAGGGGCTAGAAGGTTAAAGTAAACTATGGACATATTTGTTTCAATTTAACATAGTTTAGTAAACACGTGCTTTAAGATTGTTTGAATTGTACAATCATTCGTCATTCTGCTGTCATTACTTTTTCTTATACTGCTTATTTATTTAGCAGTTTTTTTTGTTTAGTAACATATCTGCTACAGTTATTTGTCTGATTCATGATCAATTACGATTGTGTAGACTGTAGAGGTTTCAATTATGCTTTTTGTAACTATCTTTGTCAATTATATTATTAAATTAAAAACACAATTTTCGTCATACAACACTTTATTTCATTACATTAACATACAGGTAATATATTTCGGCGTTCCATGACGCCATCTTCAGACCGACTGGTTAGAATCAAGATGGCGGACTGCAGTTCTATATTCAGATCGATAGGTTTAACTATGGTACTTGGTAGAGAGAGACAAAATTGTGCTAGGCTAGGTAGAAAAATGAAAAATGAAAAGAAGAAAGTGTCAATCAGTCTTGGACCAGTCTACCTGATCTCATACAAGATTCTAAATTAAAAACAAAAACTCAATAATCTGTGAATATTATTTAGTTTATAATGTGATTCTTCAAAAAACAATCCAATCATAGGAGATAGTAGTACAGTATTCTATTATAAACAACTAATTTTTACTTACATCATGGAAGTGAAGATAGACGTTACGACATTTGATCAATTATATTGTTGAAAATGTAAAATAATAAATTCAATTTCCAAAAGGAATTATAGTTTGCGGGAGAAGTCGAGCTGCGCCGATGGTCAGGACATTCCACTGCGGATTACCATCGACCCTCGGAGGGGCAGGGTCGAGGTGCGCCGATGGTCGTCCTGTTCCCCATCTTTTGCTGCCACGTTGTTACTAATTCATTTAAAATTAAAAATAAATGTTAGGTACGGTATATGTTGTTATTTAAATTGTGGGAAAATCCCTGTAAATAGTAATTTTTATCACTATGGTGAAAAGCGGGGTTTCTGTGCTCATTTGCGTTTCACGATTAATATGGTTATTTTATGTAAATTGAAAATCCCTGTATAAATAGTAATTTTTATCTCTAGGGAGAAAAGCGAGTTTATTATGGGTAAAATGGCGCAACAGGAATTCAATGATACTGGTTCCAAACATACTAAATTCGATAGTTTCGCCGCTATGAACGAAAAGTCGGAAAAATTCAATTTAATTCATAACTCAGGAAACGCTAGCTCGATTCTTACAATTAATGAGTCTAATAGTATGTTTTCACACCTGAGGAATTCAATGATACTGGTTCCAAACATACGTAAATCGATAGTTTCGCCGCTATGAACGAAAAGTCGGAAAAATTGAATTTAATTCATATCTCAGGAACCGCTAGCTCGATTCTTGCAATTAATGAGTCTAATAGTATGTTTTCACACCTGAGGAATTCAATGAAACGGTTTCCAAACATACGAAAATCGATAGTTTCGCCGCTATGAACGAAAAGTCGGAAAAATTCAATTTAATTCATATCTCAGGAACCGCTTGATTGATTCTTACAATTAATTGGTCTGGGTAGTATGTTTTCACACCTGAGGAATTCAATGATACTGTTTCCAAACATACGAAAATCGGTAGTTTCGCCGCTATAAACGAAAAGTCTGAAAAATTGAATTTAATCTAACTAGGGGACTTGTGCTCCTCCACAGCATTTACGCTGTGCAGTCTAATATTCAATTTTATCCATATAGAACCGTAGGGTAAAAAACACCTTTGGACAGTTCTTCTGAGGGGCCAATTTACATGGGGTACGTGCCCAAACAACCCTCACAACCGCTGTGTCCTTTTCCTTTATTAGTTTGCCTACTAGTTGTTCCTACTAGTGTCCTAATAGTTTGTCTTATATTAGTGTTCCTATACTATTTTTCTGTCCTTCATTACCAGGTTTTAATGTATTTAAAAAGGATTTACGTTAAATTGGTCAAAAATGAAAAAGAAAATTATCTTATAAACATGGGGAAAAGTAAAATTATTCACTACTATGGACAGTTTGTCTGAGACTTATACTGGACCGAATTACATGCAGTTTGTTACATGCATTGTCAAATCTTCATAACATCAGTATATTGAATGTCTGTATGTACAGTGCTAAGATTCATCCACTGTATGAGAAACTCTACTCTTAAGCCACTTGGCAATAACATTAAAAAATTTCTTTCTATTGGTAATAGAATATCATTAAGTGGCAACTTGTTCAAAAGCAGAATTTCTTGATACTTATAGCTCTTGAGATATTTATCAATTCTAATATTCGGTTTAAGCAGGTCTTCACCATATCTTGTATTATGATTATGAACAAAGCTTTGATTAATGAAATCGTTTAAATTATCTTGAACAAAAATAAGATTACTGTAAATGTACAAGCAACTGTCATTATACTGTAATAATGAAAAACAAGACTACATGAGTCTGTTGATTCTGTTGAGTCTGTTGATCCATTTAATGCAGACATAATGATGACACATCTAAAACCAGCGAGCCTTAGTATAAATTTACACACGATTCAAATAGAGAGTAATGTAAATCAAGTGACTTTAAAAAAAAAAACGTTTAAGTTCATATATATTCAAATTTTTTTCTGTTTTGGAATGAAAAATAAATACAATATTTTACTTATATAATTGCTGTTTACTCAGTTAATACAGTACTATACAATTGAAAAATTACCGTATCAAATTCCCATCCTTGAGGATAAGTGGTCTGCTTGGTTAATTTTTCTATCACAAAAAAATACCAAAGAATAAAAATAACATTTTAAAGGTAAAAATTGTTTATTTATAAAAACTATTTAAACAAGTATGAGTCATACAAAATTTTATACAAGCTTTAATATAAAATCATTATAAAATAAAGTAATGAAATATAATACGCGTAAATGAAGTGAGACTAGACGCAAGTTTTCCAGATTAAAATAAAGCGGCTCGAAAGTTTTTACACTTTGCAAATTACTTAGTTCTGGTATAAAAATAATATAAATACAAGTCTACACGAGAAAAAGTCTTATTTCTTCGTAATCTTTAATTAATTAATACTAGCTGACCCAGCATGCTTCGCAATGCCAACATGAGAAATATTTTGCCCTTCAGGTGAGCTCGTTCACTGCGTTCAATCCCTGTAAAGTTTAGCTCGTTCACAAGTGTATAGTATATAGTGTATAGTCTAGTTTTTTATTACTAATTTGTTTTTATTCCCTCAATAATTTAATAATAACAGCTGTTTATAAATGATCCTTTAAGTAATCCCTAGTGCACGTGTTGCTCGACATCGAGCAATTCATTTTGATACAATACAAAAGTTACATTCAGTTTTAAATCATTGAAATCATCTTCCCTCATTGTTTAGCCACGGGCACGGGTTCTAAGAAACGTATTACACTGGGCCATCCGGCCCCTCTCCCAGCGTCGGCGTCGTCCTCTCTCTCCCCCAACCCCAATGCGGGTCTACCTGGCAACTGGCTCATGAGCCAGCAGTAGCCGCGAGATGGATATTGACATTTTTATGACCCCAACCGATAACGATGAGCTGGCACAGTGTCCGTTTCCCTTTTAAACCAGATCCTTCGTGGGAGTGACCATTATATAGGAAGACCAAATGGAGGAATGGTTTGTTTATCCTTGCTAATAAACATTGCTTTGACTAAAGCCTTTTGGTTTGTTGTCGTTGTTTATTTTTTATTTTTATTATTTTATTTTATTATTTCACTGTTGCATATTAGCTGGTAATTTTACACTATGTACCACACACATTGTAGCACATACATTGTAGTAAACACATTGTGTACCACTTTTGTAATATTATTTGTAACAGTTGTTATTTATCAATTTACTTGAAAACTGTTAAGTTTAACAAGGCATAGGTTTGGCTTAGAAACATAACAGCTGACTTGGACTCTCTGAAAAATAACATCTATACTTAATACATCTTATTTAATACGCTAAGGGGTTTTTTGTCTTGAGAACCACTCCTACAATTTTCAACCGATTCTCAAGTTTTTGGTGTCGTTGGATACGGCTTTGTCTGTAGTTGTTTCCGCCAAAAACCTATGAGAATCGGACTGAAAATAAAGGCGCTATCCACCAGCTAAATCTCAAAATTTCCCATTAAAATACCATTTTGATTGAATCAACCATTTTAAACATCTGGTATTGTTCAGCTGTAAATACATGTAGGTTTTTGTGATTACAGATATTCACAATATTGGATTGGTTGGATGTAATTGATTTAAAACTATAAGTAACATTTGTATTGCATCTAAATAAATTGCTCAATTTCGAGCAACACGTATACTAGTAAGTTATTAAAACCGTTATCTATACTTAATTAATGCTCTTAGGTTTTTTTTTGTGGAGAACTCTTTCTACAATTTTAACCGATTTCAAGCTTTTGGTGTCGTTGGATAGGTCTTCTCTAGTTGTTTCCGCTAAAAGCTTATGACAATCGGACTGAAAACAAAGGCGCTATTCACCGTTGAAATCTCAAATTTTCTAATTAAAAAGCTTTGGGATTAAATAAAGCATTTTAAACATCTGCTAATTTAACAGCTGTATATAAGTGGTTTTTGGCGATAATCACAATATTGGATTTGTGTGGAACACCCCACAGATAACAAATAATTTAAAAATAAACAACAAATTAATTATGTCATGGGATAGTGCAGATTAAATTGCTCGATTTCGAGCAACACATTTACTAGTTGCATCCAATCTGCTACTTGACCGTGTTTGTTACGAGTTTACATTTTATGTGATTTTTTTTGTTTATAGTTTAAATCAACCCCCCACCCCAATATTCCTGGAAAAGTTTAAATAAAAAAAATTTATAGTTTGAATTAATTTTTTTTTAATATGTATTTTTTCATTGTGTTACCGTTGTTATGTTTCAAGTTAATTGAAATTTGATGGCACTATTGGTGCTTACTGTAACTTCCGAAGATGAAATATTTTAGAGTATTAAGAAAGTAATAATTTACTGATGGTCTGTGTGGAATGATTTAGCCTACCTCCCACAATTTTACAACCTCCTTAGGTAGTTCCTTTAGCCCCTCCAGACCCTTTAAGGCCCTAGTGCGATAGATCTTTATTGTTTGATGTGAGAACACCCGTTTTGGGATTGGTTGGCAGATTTTAAGCGGCCAAAGCAGTTGTATATAATTATAAGGGTTGAGATTGATAGTTAAGTTGTGAGTTGTTTGTTCTACGTCGACGTTCACTTATACCACGGACCGAAGTGAAAGAAAACGAAAAAAATGTGCCAGTCTCTAAATAGAATATTATATGCCATTTGAAGAACATGAATTGTTTGCTTCAATTACAACAGTACTTCATATATATGTGTAAAGGTGATAGAATCATTTTTACACTTACAATTATCATTGACTATGTACACTAACCTTTTATCTTATGATAATACTAATATAACTCAAATTAAAATTACCAAAACCCCTCGGCATTGTCACGGTAGGTGATTTATTTGTTTTAAATTAATAGCAATAATTTAACTATCACTCATGCTGAAGCACATACAGCATATAGGAGATATCTTTAATTTTGTTTTCTATTGCTATGATGCCAAAGAAATGTTCTGCATTAATTAATTAATATTATTAGTGAAACTAAGATAATGTTTATTTCTTGTTGGTTATTGACAAAAAATGTAGCAGGGAAAGAAGTTTTTTATCTTTGATTAAGGAAAGAGTGTCCGCGACGAAGTTGTAAGAGGGAGTGTTTAAATATTTTTATCCGAGGTATTTTTGTAACACTATCCGTTTCCGCTACATTGATTATTTTAAAGACGCTGGCCAAGCAACATGCACAATACCGTACTATAGTTAATTCTACTCTTAAATATTATCTCTAAATAAAAGTAATATGTACTATATATTTGTCAAATACCACTCACTCACGTATCAGAGTATCTCCAAAACTGTAAGGTCTAGAGGGTTTAAAACTTGGCATGGACGTTCATCTTTGCTCAAAAACGCTCACTAAGAAACGATTTTGCAAAATTCCGTCAGGGCTCCACCCCGCAAGACTTAAAAATTTTGTTACAATGTTATTCTTATGGGGGGATTTTTAATACAAACCAAAGCAACAACGAATCTCCAAAAGTAGAGAGCATGCATGATTAAAATTTGGTATAGACGTTACTTTTTACTTATTGATGCTCACTAAGAAACGGTTTTACGAAATTCCTGCAGGGCTCCACCCCAGAGGACTTCAAAATTTCGTTACAATGTTATTCTTATGGAACACTTAAAATACGAATCTAGGAAACAACAAATCTTCAAAACTATACGACCTACAGGGTTGAAATTTGGAATGGCCGTTCCTCTTTGCCCATAGGTGCTCACTAAGAAATGGTTTTGCGAAATTCCTTCAGGGCTCCGCCCCACACGACTTCAAAGATTTGATGTAATTAGCTGTTGAAGATTCAAAGCTATCAGCTGTTAGTGAAATAATACATTTAGGCTGCTTTCACACTGGCGACTTTTGCGGCAGCTACAATAATTGTCGCTGTCGTTGTTTACGCCACCAGCTGCATTTTGGATTATTGAAACAAGATTCTATGTTCGGTTGTGTAGATAATTTAGTTGCTTTTCTTATCACAGTCGCGTTGTTATCGTTCATATGTTTTAGTAAAAATCATAAATGATTTTACATTGTAAATTATGAAATATCCAAAGACCTACAAAACATTAAAATGGCTTTATTTAATGTTTTATATAATAAAAAAATATTTTTATAAATCAAACAAAATAGACGATTGCTAGTGTTTAATAATTATATGACAATAAGCTATAATGTAGTGATTTATATAAAAACGATTGGACTAACATTTCGAGGTTGTCTGCCGTTATGTTAATTATGTATCTTTCACTACGATAACTGTGTGTATATTCATTATAATATTGCTGCCCTAAGTGTATTCAAGATTTTAAATATCTACGTACTGGTGGTTTCGTCCACAAATATCATATTGACAGTAAACTCCTTAGAAAACTCCGCCGGCGGGTCCAGAATAATTGATTGCAGAATAAAAAAATAATGCTTCCTCTTTGATAGAATAGAATTTTAAAAGTAATTGGGTGGATCAGTATATGAATATCCAGGTGAAGCTCATCTCCCTTGAGCTTTTTAGCACCTTGTCATCTTCTGGGCTCATAAAGCAAGTCGACCGCAACTTATTTATCTGCTGGACTGCGTCTAAATCCCCTATGCCAATCATCCATCAAGCCCATTTCAAATTCAAAATTGAAGGTTTCTCTTGGGTTTGGAGCTTTTGGATTGCAAAGGACCTGTGTTTTCATGTCACCTTGGAAGCAGACTTTATTCAGCGCTCTGGGTTGATTTTGGATTCAGGTAGAGGCCAGTGATACTTCAGGTTTTCTCGGCTGGTGTCTATCCCTTCCTCTGACAGTGTGGCTGGGTTCGCTGCTGCGGTCAAGCCTGACGCAGACAGTGAGACCACACTTGATCCGACTCAGGCGGAGGTGGACGCCATCAGAAAGCTCTGCAACCGTTTTCCTGACGTGCTGACGCCAAAACTGGTGATAACCGACCTCTTAGAATATAAAATTCGTTTTACGGACACCTGGCCGGTAAGCCCAACCTTCATAAACTGGCTCCACCTAAGATGGAAACCCTGCGTGGTATCATCAATGACTTTCTCGAAAATGGGGTGATCGAGCTTTGGCGCTCAAGCTTTCCTTGTGCCGAATCCGAATGGCAGGTATCGCATGGTGCTTGACTACAAAAATTTGAACTCAAAAATTGAATTTGACTCTGTACCTCTTACTGATTTGCACTCCTCTCTTTCCGTTGGTTCGGTAAGGCCAAATATTTCTCCGTTTCCGATATCAACCAGGCTTATAATCAGATCCCATATTGAAGGCTGAGTCTAGACCACTGCTTTCTGTGTTTTGTGGAATCTTTATCAGTTCATTAGAGTTCCAATGGGCCTAGCTGTGGGGGCCCAGACTCTCACCCGACTTCTGGATTAAATTTTTCAAGATGTCAAATTAAAATTTCTTTTCAACTACCTGGACGACCTTCTGGTGTACAGTGACGCTCCTTTCACACATCACGTTTTTAGCCGTGCGGGAAAAAACCGCACGATTTAAAAAATCGTCCGTCACACCGTATAAGTAATTGGCAGCCGGTTAAAACCCGTCAATGTGCCTGTGTGAAAGGTCTCATAAGATTCTATTGGAATGTCCGCCGTGCGATTTTTAATCGTACGTACGAGCAAAACCGTGATGTGTGAAAGGAGCGTGAGAGTTTCGATGACCACCTAATTCATCTTGAGGAAGACATGGACAGATTGCTTAGGGCAGGCCTTACCGTCAACCCGGACAAAGTCAGCTTTGCACAAGCTGAGATTTCGTTTTTTGGGTCATCTGGTGTCTTCCAAGGGCGTCTGCATTGATCCAGCTAGGACCCAGGCCATCAGGGAGTTTCCTCCTCCTAAAGATGCAAAGTTTCACGCAAAGTTTGACGTTTGTAGGAATGGTAGGTTTTTACCGGCACTTCATCCCCAAAATCGCTGAGTTGGCGGCCCCTCTCAACCCTCTCTGGAAGAAGGGTGCCAAGTTTGTTTAGGGTGAAGCTGAGCAGACGTCCTTCGAGCTCCTCAAGAAGACCATCTTGCAAATCAATCAAGTTGAAAGACATTCATCGCTGTCTTTTTTTTCAAAATTTACTATCGGTCACATAACAGTAGGAATGGGGAACTCTACCTTTGCCTATTCCATTAAATCATAATTATTACAAACGCCAAATTAATTAACAAATATATGCTTTATTTATGATAATATTAAAACTCATATTTGTATGTAATATTCGTAATATTGCTCTTTTTTTGTGAAATACCAACCACTGATTTTCAATTTTATGGCCAAAATTATCATTTAACTATTATATACATGTATAATAATATTATTAGTTCATAAAATCATCAGCATTACTCGACTACTTATAATTTAGGCAATCTTCATTTAAAGGCTTATGAATTAACCATTAATGATACTGTCTTCAAAAACAGGTGATACAAGAAACATTTAACTAACTATAACGCCATCTAATGAATATATTTGAAAACAACTTGATTATTAAAATTAACACCAGTTGTGCTGCATGTCAAAAACGCCACCTGGCTACAAGTGGCACGCCACTTGCGACAATAATCGCCAATGTGAACGTACCCATTTGATTCAATGCTTTTTCAAAACGCGCGACCACTTGCTGCCGGCGTCAGCTGTTTTTGTCGCCAGTGTGAAAGCAGCCTAAATGATGATGTAACCATACGACAATATTTTTATCTTTGTAAACAATTTAACTGGTGTAAAAATGTTTATTAGTTAAGAATTTGGGTTAGGTTAGTCTACTTTGTCAAACACCACTCACTCAGTCTCATCGAATCTTTATAACCATAGGGTATAAGGGGTTGAAATTTGCCATGGACGTTCCTCTGTGTTAAAAAATTCTCCCTAAAAAACGGTTTTGCAAAATTCCTTCAGGTCTCTACCCCAAAGGACTTCAAAATTTCCATTTTATATTATTCTTATGGCCAATATATTATATTATACAAATCGAGGCAACAACGAACCAGAAAAGCTATAGGACCTACAGTGTTAAAATTTGGCATGGGCGTTCTTCTTTTCTCATAGATGCTCACTAAGTAACGGGTTTGCAAAATTCAATCAGGGCTCCGCCACATAGGACTTCAAAATTTCTATATAATGTTATTCATAGCTAATTTTTAGTTCGAATTTAGGAAACAACGAATCTGAAAAACTATAGGATCTATGATGATGAAATTTGAAGTGGATGTTCCTCTTTGCTCATATGTACGTGCTCACTACGAAACTGTTTTACAAAATTCTATCAGGGCTCTGCCACACACAATTTCAATTTTGGTCTAATGTTAAATTTTAAATATAAATCTAGGGAACAAAGAATATGAAAAGCCAGGTGACCTAAGGGGTTGAAATTTGAAATGGAAGACACACTTTGCCCATAGGTGCTCATTAAAAATCGCTTTTTAAAGCATCTTTAGGGCTTCGCCCCACGGGACTTCAAAATTACTTTTAGGGTCTATTGGGTTGAATTTTGGCATGGACGTTCCTCTTCGCTCATTGGTGATCACTAAGAAACGCTTTCACAAAAATCCCTTTAGGGCTCCACCCCAGTTGTCTTCGAAATTTCAATATAATGTTACAATTATGGTCAATTACAATATGAATTGAAAGAAACAACGAATCTATGAACTATAGGGTCTGCGGGGTTGAAATTTGGAGTAATATCTTTGGTCATAGGTGCTCAATAAAAAGTGGCTTACAAATTTACTTCAGGGCTCTGAAGTAACCTCAAAATTACCTCAAATCGTTTGAGAAATATAGTTTTTTTAATTTATCTAGGCCTCCACCCCACTGGACTTAAAACTCATTCTATGGCCTACGGGGTTGGAAATTGACATGGACGTTCCTCTTTACTCATTGACATTCCCTAGGAAACGATATTGCAAATTTCCTTTAGAACTACACCCCACAGAACCTTTAAGTTACAATAGATTCTACGGGGTTAAAATTTGACGTGGATATTCCTCTTTACTCAAAGGTACTAAGAAACTGTTATGGAAAAATAGTTTTTGAAGTCCTTTAGGGCTCCACCCCACTGGACTTCAAAATTACTCTATGACCTACTGGGTTAATATTTGACATGGATGTTCCTCTTTGCTCATAGTAAGTCACCAAGTAACAATTTTGGAAATATAGTTTTTGAAACCTTTTAGGGCTCGGCCCCACTGGACTTAAAAATTACTCTATGGCCTACGGGGTTAATATTTTACATGATCGTTCCTCTTTGTCCATAGGTACCCCGCTCACACTATTTCAATGTATTAATATAAATGAATATATTAAGGAAGAAGATTTCGTAGGTCTTAAAAGAGATTAAAAAACAAATTCAACACGGGCGAAGCCGTGACGGGCAACAGCTAGTATTATATAAATCACATAAAAATTTTGAAAAAATATATCTTACGCGGAATAAATGTTATACTTTATTGGTAGAACTTTTTTCTATGGAATACAGATATTACATCTTTTTATCCTTATTATATTAAATTAATTTAGACGATCAATTTATATAATCCACCTTCTAAGAGAGCAAATGTTAAAGAAAATCTCTTTAAACTATACTAAACAAAAACTCAACGCCAAAATGTTATTAAGTCTTATCCTATTACCCATGTATCATTTTGAAACCATTATGTGACATGCTGTATAATAGTAAGTTACTTCCCAATCTATTTGCAGGGCCCATACATTAACATGATGAGTTGCGCGAATCTCCGCTCTTCCGCGTAAGTTTACGACGCTCTTTTAAATCTTTCTGCTAATGGGGGACCTCACAAATAAATGATTCAAGTGAGAAATAAAATTTTGAATCTTCGCTACAAAATTCCCAATGACAGCTTTTACTTGACCAAAAGTAAAACACTATTTCACATCCTACATATTTCATTTGATTATTCAATTGATTTAAAAGTAGTAACTTTTATTAAACTAGATGCAATTATAATTCATTACACATCTTTTTAATGCTATAAATACTGCAAGAATCACCCTTTCCAACAGAATCTTTTATCAAGTAATCATTCGTTGTTTCAGTAGGCAAAAATATAGGTATATTGAAGTGTTGTTGTTATTTCTGTCGCTCGGTTCCGCGGCCTTTTACCACCCAATGGTCCCGTGAAATCCACGATTTTCACCCATTGAATATGCAGTCCAGTGAAACTTAGTCCGAAGAAAAGCTGGGGAGCCTAACCCACCCATGAGCGGGCCGTCCGGCAGAACGAAATGGGCTCGTAGAAATGTCTGAGATATCACAAGAAGATTGCATGAGTTACCTAAGTTTAAACGTAGGATACTGGCTTTACCTAAATCTTGCTGTCGTTTTAAATATTTTTAGATAAAGATGACAAATAATTAGCAGAAGTTTGTAAAACGGAGAAAGCTGATCACAAACAACTCTAACCCCTAATGACGCAGCGGCGAATTTCGGGGCGCTATTGTTTGGGCACGGACGGATACGGGGTTTAATGTTCCAAGTAAAGGACAATGTTACCGCCTAGACCGCTCGCTACCTGCAAAGTCGGCGAACTTGAATCTGTCACTACGGGGACATGCCGAAATTTATGACAGGCAGCGCGCTTGACTAGACATTCACTATATCACTATTTTGAGAAGGGGACCTCACATAGTGGGTATTTTAACCTGAATATAAATATGAATGAAAGATGAGTGTACATATTGATAGGATAAATTACCGAGCTGACTTAATAAAGATTGTACACAACTCTTGGTTGTTATTGGTGTATTTTATGATATTCTGTGAATCAAAGTACATTTTAAAGACTCGTTAAATTTTGTGTGTTTTTCTCAATTTTCAGCGGTGGTCACTTAATGGGTTAGAAAAATTAACAAATCCAGTGAGGATTTAACAGGATAAAGTTAACAGGACCATTCAACCAAAAAGTCCGAAATCAGTTAAGTTTTTTTGCCCGCTGTGATGCTAAAACATAACAGTTAGTTACCCACAACCACTTTTATCCTTAATTTATCCTTGTATAGCTTTTCATTTTCACAAATTCTCCAAAAGTGAGTAAAATGGGTGAATTTGATTCAGTTTTGGACACTTAATAATGAATAGCTTCAACATTAAGAGGCAGTGGGATCATTTTACATTTACGATGCAATTACTGTTTAGGTAAGAGGTACTCAGATAATCCATTGACAAAATTTACAATGGTATATTTTTATGATGATGACATCTAATCTGGTCACATATCCATTAGCCTAAACAAATGTAAACCGAATTATGAATTTTTCCATTCATGCTCATACACCGTTTATACCGTGGGCTAAAATGCCTCTATGTGGTGCAGTAAAAAGGTCTATGCAAAACATAGTGACTCATTTACATGCTTTAGTCAAATAGGGATGTTTGCGGGTACAGCCATTTTTAGTGCCATACAGTGGTGGACTTTTATTTTTTTTTTTTATTTTAAACAAAATATCAACATACAATGCACCGTTATAATAAGACTTACAATACACCTTTATAATAAGACTTACAATAAATTTTATTGTAAGGTATAACTATTACTTTAGTAAGAAAATTCGCCGGGCACTTACTGGGTAAAAGGGATCACTCACTTGGTCGAGAATGGTCACTTACTGGAGTCGTGTCTGTCAAAGAGATGTTATATTTTTATATACCTTTTTATTATTATTTATTAATAATACTATTTATAAATACTCCTAAGATTTGCATTAAAAGACAGTAGAGGTTTAGGAATTGTGAGGACACAAATGACCTGGTAGGATCTGGTAACACACATAGATGACTCTTTACCGGTTACTCACTGGTGCCTTTACCCTACAGTAGGATTTTAAATCTTGTCACTTTCACAATCAAATTTGAGCTATTATTTAATTATATGAAATATAACTAGGGGTATCTGTGCAGTGCAATGCGCTGCATTTACTCGAGTACCTGGTAGTAAAACCTAGCCTCTTTGCCTAAAAATTCAAAATTATATTTAGCTTCTAGGCCAAACTGTTTTATGTCAGCGTTACTACTATTTACTATTTAGCGTTTTACTATTTGACGTTTTACTATTTAGCGTTGGTCTTTTTTACTATCAACAGCTGTATTATTGTATTTATTTTGCAATTCAATACAAATTATTCTCCATGTTAATCTTATGGACAAAAAACTAACTTTAAAGGCTTCCCATGCCCTTCAGAGTAGAAATGTACAAAATCTAAAAACTTATAAGAAAACTACAAACTAAGACGCATCTTATGACATCTCAAACATTGAATTTCGTCTACAAATGAGAGAGGAGTAGGGGCCTAGTGTTTACAAAAAACTGCTTACGTTCGTATTAAATAGAATATAGATGGATATATTTAATGAAATTGTTTTCCTCCATAGACTGCTATTGTGAAAGTTCGTCATATCGTAGCGTCGAGACACTATTTTTAATTAGTTCTTCCGACTTTTTCCGCGTATTGCCTAAAAGGTAAACATTTCACTTGAACATATAACCACTTATATGTTGTTATATGTTTATTGATTCTTGAAACAATCTCTTGAGGTTTAAGGTTTAAGGAAGGTTTGGACGGTAAATGAAATTATTATTTAATTTAGACTCCTTGGGTCGAAAACATATAGTTTGACTAGAAATCTGTAAGGTTTTGATAAGTGGTATACAAGTTATTGTGTGTTCTTTACAATTTAAAGGTAGATTTAAATATTATACTTATAATGGCATAATAGTTTGATTAAGAACAATCTTCAAAGAAAAACTTATATCTTCACCATAATTTTACACAGTTATCGATGTATTAACATATCATTTACGCTTATTACTTACATAGTTAGGACGACTTAATTTGTCTAGTCCTTCTGACTTTTTCCCCTTAGCACCTAAACGGTAAACATTTCACTTAAAAATATAACAAATTTAGACTCCTTGGGGTTGAAAACATATAAGTTTGACTATAATCTGTAAGGTTCTGATAAGTGGTGTAAAAGTTATTGAATATTCTTTTCTATTTAAATGGTTGATTTAATCATTAACATAATAGTATAAGAGTTTGATCAAGAAAAAACTTCAGTGGAAACTTATTGTTCATTATAATTTTACATATTTTTGTTATATTAACATAGACTCTAACCTTATTACTTACACGGTTAATTAATTAATTATTTTAATTTTTTCGACTTTTCCCGCGGAGCGCCTAAATGGTAAACATTTCACGTGACGAAAATAACCAGCTTAGACTCCTCGGGGACGAAAACATATAGTTTGACTACGAATCTGTAAGATTCTCATAAGTGGTGTACTAGTTGCATTCATTATAATAATTGCTTTAACTATTGTATAAAAATAGATTAAGAGTTTGATTAAGAATAAATTTAAGAGAACAAATAAAACATTTTACTCCTTAGATCGAAACCATTTAGTTAGACTACGTATCTCTAAAGGTATAAAACTTTTTCTTTAATTGTTACGTTTTTTATCGCCACAACAGTTTTACCATCATTATGTCGTTTTTTTCTAATAGTTCGTATGTAAAAACAATTATTTTTAATTGTTATTAAACATTTTTAGCGTTAGGATTAGATTTAACGTTTCCTTGCATTGTTTGTCTTTGTGGTTTTTATTTTCGGTTGGCAACACTGACCCAATGCAGGGATAAGTGATGGTAACAAAAATAATGTGGGTTAAGTGTCTATACATATCTATTTCGGTGTGTATATTCGAACACTTATCCCACGCAGGGGTATGTGACAAATGCAGGGTTATGTGTTTATAATGGTATCTATATATATAATACGTGATGCCCCTTTTTTGTTAACACTACTCCTCCCTTATTTCTGGGCCAATTTTAAAGTTTGAGGTGTCAAAAGAATGGTCTCAGTTCGTAGTTTTGCAATAAGGTCTTAGATTTTTGATATTTTAACTCTGAAGCTCACGGGAAGCCCTCAAAGTTCATTTATTGTCCATAAGATTAACATGGGAACTAATTGTTTATTAAATTACAAAATCAAACAGCTGTTGATAATACAACCAACAAACACAGCTGAATAGAAGCAGTTGAACTACTGGTACTGAAATATCAACACAATTCCATACTAAATACAAGAAGTGTCTATTGTGTGGAAAATATTTTGTGTTTTACCTTTTACCTTAAAATGTAGCTTGTAGATTTTGCTTGAACTTTGTAATTATGTTTATTTGAACACAAAAATAGTTAAATAAGTTAATTAAGAGAAATATTAACCAAAATTAAGTGCCACAAGCCAAAATGGACCACAACGACAAATATGTATTTTCTTCATTTTTGTCGTTTCTTTATTTAAATTCTGAAATTCCTTAGAGAGTTAAGATAAAGAGGTTTTAGTTCGTTGTAAATAGTAATAACGATTATGCGCTATGTCTACAACTAACTCATACAGTAATAGACTACAAAAACTGTCACAGTTTTGAGTGCTGCATAGCTCATACAGGACCGGGGAGTTGTAATTAAATATTGATTTTCCTGTTGTTGTCATTTACGTTTTTGTGTGATGAACTATCTAGATCCAACGTCTGTGAACTTATTCTAAATTTTATAGGAGTTTTTAGGCAGAGGGGCTAGGACAAATCTGCATAAGAACCATCACGTAAGTTGGAGAATTAGTGATGAAGATCGATTGATGAAATACCAAATGTGGTGTAATCTGATTTTCATTATAATTTAATTTTTATTTAAAGCAACTCGCTAAATTACTTTGGAGCAAGGTCAACACCGAGCAAGGTTAATACTATCTGTTTTCTGGGCCAAATTTAACGTTTAAGGTGTCAATTTTATCTGAAGTTCACGGGAAGCCCTTACAGTTGTTTTTTTATCCATAAGCGATGAACATGGGGATTCTAAATAAAACCGCTAATGATAGTAAAGCATACAACGGCATATTAAAAGACGAATAGAAGAAATTAACTGAAATGTCAACACAATTCCATAGTATTAGGCCTATATAAGTAATATCTACTGTGATATTGCACATGTAGCGGATAGATTTAGCTTGAACTTTGGATTTATGCGTAGTTGAAAACAAAAATAAATTTAGTAACAGCCTCAACCTCAGCAAAAATTTCCTCTCATGTCTAAAAACACATTTGAAAATTTACAATAATGTTTTTGTGAAGAT
Source organism: Neoaliturus tenellus (assembly GCA_030545055.2). Classification (NCBI taxonomy): domain Eukaryota; kingdom Metazoa; phylum Arthropoda; class Insecta; order Hemiptera; family Cicadellidae; genus Neoaliturus; species Neoaliturus tenellus. The sequence continues at coordinate 118,278,770 of CM061533.1, read as the reverse complement.
AAATTTTAGCCAAAATATAAATTAAATTAACCACATCAACAAAGACATTGTTCATCTCTTCAGTTTTGTTATTCTTTATTTAAACTCTGTTTTGCCATGGAAAGTTAAGTTTAAAAGGATTTTAATTGTTATAAATAGTATTAGTGTGAGCTCATTCACTATGCCAAATACTATTTTTCCAGACACTACTACAAAAACAGTCACAATGAGTGATCCATAACATTTCACGCAGGACCGGGTAGTTGTCTTATTTGTCTCTGCAGTCATGTATGATGATAAACTATCTAAACCCAGCATCTGTGTATCTCTTCCAGTTATTAAGTTTTTAGGCAGAGGCCCTTAGACAGACCAGCAAAAGAGTTAATCCTAGCTAATTTGGGCCAAAAAGGACACCCACAAAATTTCAACACTACACCATAGTAATAAGTAGAAAAATAAGTGATGAACATTGATTGATCAAACGCCGACAAGATGGAAATTAATTCCCAGTATGATTTAAATTTTATAAAAAAAACGAAGTAAATTACCATGGAACAAGGTCTGATCACCAAGCACACTGAAATATGCAGCGCATTGCGCTGCACAGGTACCCCTAGTATATATATATATATATAAGTTAACACGATAATTCACGAAACCGTGTTAACTATTATACAAGAGCAAAATTTCTTGTGTCCTAGGATCTTTTATTTGTTGGTTGAATATGAGAGTTTATTTGACCACGACGAATGAATTGAAGTTGGTCCCATGAATGGTAAAAATTCGTTTTTTGTCTTAGAGCCCATCAAAGTTCCAAAAATCTCCATAAGTTATCCTTATGGAGATTTTGATAGCTACATAATTGAACAAAAATGAGTTTATAACTATACACATCTTAAAAAAAAAAAAAACAATATGTTCAGCTTTAACCTGTGGTTCGAATTTACACCAAAGTGTAGCACCATTTGGCCTGGCGATTGAGCGAAGCAAACGAGCCAAGAAAAGTCAGCAAGTAAACGGAGGGATCGAGCTTTGCCTGAGAAAGGAAAGTGACGCTTTATAATTTTACCGAGCATAGGCTCTGTCCCCATGATATTATAAGATAATATAGTCTCCTAATGGTTAGTCGGCTAAGGGTATGACAATGAAATAAATTAATTTAACTTACGAGAGATCATTGCAATCACATTAAGTTAAACTTGTTACAATTAACCATAACAACGTTATCTATGGTATCATACAACACGTGATGCATTAAGAATTTTTTTTAAGTAGGGCTTAGTCGTTTACATTAATACTATATGAAGACCACAGGAGAATAACTTGATAAGTCACATTTTTATTATTTTACAGGAAAGTGTTTAGAAAGTTTGAAAGTATATGAATCATTAATAACTACTACTTGTAAATTTTTAAATGAGTATTTAAGTTAAATTGCATGGTAACTATGCAGTTTTTCTGTTTGTATGTTAATATTATTAACAATGTATCCATGGTGATATTTTTTGTAAACATCTACATGGACTTATCATGTTATTCCCCTTTATACTTTTATAATTACAATATAATGGGGTTTATTTTGTAGTCAAATAAGAAAATAGCTAGTTATATTACTTTTAAATATTTATTTATTTAGAAATATTAGTTTTTATATTACTAATAGACCAAAATTAAAATTAATTAAATTGTCGAAACATCGAATTTGAAGCAAAGGCTCTTCTTTTAGTACGTATCTCATCCATGTTATTGTACTGGAAGGCTGTCAAAGTACTGTTTTGCTTGTGGGCCGCAGATTAAAACTGCAGATTCACTTTATTAAAACTGTCAGTTTCTTCTCCATCCTGATTTTCATTCAACATGACGAACAAAACTTAAAAAACAAACTAACTATCTGGAAAACTAATTAAAAACACTACACTACAGACATACCACTGTAACATAACCTCTCTGTACTGAACAGTAACAGTAACTGACAGAATAAATCACATGACATGATATGAAAGCAGGTTAGCCAACAAAGCAAAAACAGAATACAATGATTTTAAAGGACTTATCATGTTTTTCACCAGTTTCAAATGGAGTTGTCAAGTTATTCCCCTGTACAAGGATCTTTCTGTCGCTTATATCTTGTGACTAATCAAGTTATTCTCCTGTACACTTTCACTGAAAGAAAATATTTATTCTAAGCTACATTCTAGTATTATTACCTCAAAATTAACAAAATTTGGACTTATCAAGTTTTTCCCCTGTGGTCTTCATATGTAAAAACGTTGTCATTGAAAAACATAGTCCTATAGTTTTGAGCCACGTTAACAAAGATCATCATGGGGATAAATATAACGAAAGTAAATACTAAAGTTTTGGTCTGATGATTTGAATCAGGTGAAAGTAAATACAATGTTATGAATTAGGTAGCTTTCTCATTTAAAGTATTGTATGAAGATTGGTAATAAAAACTATAGAGGATAATATAGACTTGTGGAGAGTGAGCGTATAGCAAAAACAATCACCTGAAGAGCCAAAAATTCCTAAATTTGGCATTGCAAGGCATGCGGATACAAGCTAGTTTTTATGCACTAATGCTGGTTACACTCTGTGCGGTTTTGGTCACGGAGGCGGAAATTTTTAAAACTGCAAAACCCTCCATGTTTGTGTAAACACCAATTAAGAGTCATCGTCTCCGCTGTAAAATCACTGAAATATTTCTGCTAATTCCCCAGTTTCGGATGGTGTTTAATAGATAGATAGATCTATAAATATGGGATAGATAATTCTCTAGATATATGATACTCATAAATCTGTGTTTAATATGTAGACAGATACATAGATAGATGGATAGATGAGTGAATGGAAAGAGATGCATTGATTGAAACGAATTTTTCTACACCTTAAACCTTAAAATTTGTCTACAAATAAGAGAGGAGCTTCGTTTAAAAAAATCGCCTTTTCGTGTGATATTGATAAATATATAGATACATAGGTACATAGATATATAGATGCAGAGATACATATATTGATAGATTGATATTTATTCATCGTAGAATAGGATGCAGAAAACCGGGTGACATTATCTCAGTTCGTTTGTGCACGAGAGCTGAAGGAAGCGAGTGGTGCGTACAGAGTAGATATAACGGACCCGTAGAGTAAGTGGACCTCTTTTCCAATATATAACGTATTTAATATAAAACGGCTCATAGAGCCTATGGCCCTATTTCATAATTTTATTTAATATTAATTGGAGAAGGTTCATAGACTCTATGGCCCTATTTTATAATTTTATTTAATATTAATTTGAAAAGGTTCATAGACTCTATGAGCCAGTAGATGCTTTGGACCCATACATTTAATTTAAATGGGTGCATAGGCTCTATGATCGCTTTAAATTATATAAAAATATTCAAACAGGCTCATAGAGCCTATGATCGGTAGAGTAAGTGGCCCCATGTTATATTTTATTTAATATTAAGAAGGGCCATAGAGCCTATGATCGGTAGAGTAAGTGGCCCCATGTTATATTTTATTTAATATTTAAGAGGGCCGTAGAGTCTATGGTCGGTAGAGTAAACGGACCCTAACCTGTAAAACGGGTCAGACGTCAGCCAGCAGTCCTACATTTATGATGTAATCTTGATATGGCATCCTTTGCCTGCTGATGGATGTGGTGAAGTAACGGTTAGTACTAATGTAAAAAAAAGAAGAATAAAATAATTATGAATATATAGAGATTACTAATTTAATTACAACACTGTTGAAGGAAAATGGCTGGTTTTCACTATTTTTCACTTAATTGTCACTCTATTTGAGTTAAAATTTTGAATTAAACTCAAAAAGGGATTATCTTTTGCTTCTAGCGTAAACTTTCCAATAACACTAAAAATGAAATGTTTTAGCTGGTTTTTTTATTTAACTCAATCTATGATACATAGGCTACCCGGTTTTTTGTACGTTGAACTCCTCCTATAGTTTTCAACCAATTTTAATGATTTTGGTGCTATTGTATAGGGCTTGGCGTGAAGTTGTTTCAAAAGTAAGTTGATAAATATCCATCCAAAAGGACGGGCCCTTCGAGACATTTGAGTTTGTTACTTCTGCATTTGATTAACCTGCAAAAAAATGTATTTCCAAGTTTAATACATGAAAAGAGATAACACCGTACCGGTACATCAGCGAGTGCATCTATCTATTCATCCCAAGGAGGCAAGGAGGTTATGTTAAACCATGGGGAATCAACTAGTTATCAAACTTTATTTAAAGAGCATAAACTAACGTATTTTTTATCAATACTGAAACTAAAGTAACTGCTCGATTTCGAGAAACCTGTGGACACTAGTCGTACCTTTAAATATATGACAACTAGTGGTTAAAACAATGCATCCACTGTTAAGTGATATATCCCCAAAAAATCGATTTCAACCTTTCAACATCAGGTGAAAAAGTGACTTTATCACAGCTCTAAGTTGTTTTGCTTTTTTCAGGAACATCCATTGATTCAAAAGAAAAAATTACCAGTAAGTAAATAAAAGTAAGCGTCGACATTTCCTGTGTACGGCTTGTTATATGGACATATCTTCAAAGCCTTCCGCCCTAGTTCAGGTTCATCCTCCGAGAGCCGGGGAGGTTGACAGCTGACAGCGAACATGGAGCTGTCAATGCATGTCCTGGCAACATAGGCCTACCTTCCATTCATTCATGTGTGGCAAAGAATTAATTGTCTTCTATTCAAAGATGAAAAGATGTCCAACCTAAGTTAAAAATAAAAAATATAAAAAACTAAAGTTATACGCCGGAAACTTCAAAAATATAAAATTTTCAACCATCACTTCATATATATATATATATCACTTCATAGGTACATAGTATTTTGCCCATTTAGTTTTACAAAATGATTGAATACATATTTACTGTTAAATTCCGTATATTGAAACTTGGTTACGAAAATGTAACACGTTGTACATAAACTTTTAAAACTGAAACAGACTAATGAAAAATGAGCGTTTAACCGTGGAATGTGGAATAAATAACTATTAAACAAATTTTATTACATTTGAAACTAAATGTTTTGTGTAAAATAACATATTTTCAAAAGTACTGTATAGATTTTGTAAGCATGGAATAAAGATGTATCATATGCATTGTATGTCAACCCAGTAGACGATTTTTAAACCCATTACAGTACAGTATGAAATGTTTGTTTATCAAAGTTCACTGAACAGATTTATATAAAAGATTAAGCATATCCCTAATGCAATGCCCCTTGGGGAGTACGATAACATATTGTTTTGTTTTCTATGTTCTGTTGGATAAAATGAAGCGCTTGTTTTATTTATTTACTTTACTGTCGTGGGTGGACATGACTAACCCCGATCCGGTGACATTTCCGTCGTCGTCGCCGGAGGTCGCCGGGTGCCGGTCCCACGACGGATGCACCAGTAGCCGTGGCCGTGGCCGCCGACCCCTGGACGCCGGATGACCCGGGTCGACTCTCTCCGTGTCCCGCCGGTGACTCTGGCTCTGACCCCAGATCAGGTCCGTACAAGGAGTCGCGGATTTCACTCCCACTTTCCACTGCGTCCAACGTCCTTCCAAACAACCTCGGTTATCGTTTTACATTCCGGCTCATCACTTCGAGCTGAATGTTTGCGTTAAATTTTCTAGAAACTTTCTAGCTAAAATATGTTTCACATATTAAAGGAAAAGTGCATTCGTAATGTTAAAGAGTAGTTAGTGTTTAGGTAAAGTAGGCTATCTTCAGTCAACAGTTTTAATTTTTTAAGAAGGCAATGGTTAAAAACTCTCTCATGGAAGGATATGGAGAATTTTTTAAATTAATCTTTAATTAAAATACAATAAATGAATATCAACGGTTAAACTCCATGAAGCATTCGTATTTGATGTTTAGATACGTAGGTACCAATTTCAATGAATAATAATAATACTATTATTATTATTATAGGTTTAGTAAATAGTTCTAATTCATGTATGCGATCTACATATGGTTCGCAGTAACTGTTCATCTATATGAAGTTTTTTCTTTACATTTATCGATTGAGATCAAAATTATCTATATATTTATAGTAACCGGCTACCGGACATTTGATCGGTAAACAAAACATTCTTTGTAGTCATAGTTCTCACATTTCTTTGTAGTCATATCAGTCACAGACTGTACGCTAAAATGACAAGCTCAAAAGGCTTTTTTCCCATGAAGATGTTATTCGCTTCACTCACTCGCCTTTCAGGATGTTTTAGTGTAGGCCTAAGGGGGCTTCACTCTGGTACGAGGTTTTAGGAACTGTTACGCATGAATTTTACCACTAAGGTTAACAGCTGATTTCATAATTATTGATGTTTTGTAATTCCATTTCAATTCCAATTAATTATTAATCAGTTATTTTCCTTTTACTTTACGTACTTTTCTTCCTTTTTCTTTTTTTTTATAAAGAGTTTTGCCTTACTTTGCCCGCACACATAGAGACTTTTGATCTGTGAGTGGATTGTATTAGACAAAGTAAGGGGGTGATCCGCTACAGTACAGATGAAATGTATTGATAAAATTCACTGGCAGAATGAGGATTAGAACCCACGACATCGTTGCAATGGTCCCCAAGACCGGCGCACCAACCACTATGCAACCGATTCACCCAAATGCAAGTTCATTAGTTTTATCTAACCACTGTAATAGTCGTAACCACCAGTATAAAGTACTATTTATAGACTGATAACTTATTTTTGTTATAAGTATTACTCGGTAATTTATGAAAAAAATACTTCAAATAGAAAATACCACATGGTTATACTCGAACGCGTAGTTCGTTCTTTGATAGTTGAGTCAGCTGTTTTCAGCAACTCTTGTTTTATTTTAACCTCCATGAGACCCATGTTAAAAATTTTAGAATTTCAATTTAAGATTATAACAAAATAAGATTTTCCTAACTTAGAGACTTATACAGTATTAATATTATTTTTATCCCAGAACTATGTTATTTGCGAAGTTTGAAGAAAATCGTTTGAGCCGTTTTCGAGGTCTGTGTGCATACAAAAATACATACAAATATACTTTAATCGTATTAGGGAGTAGGATAAAAGAACTGTCAAATCGTTTTACATGAAAATGACCAAAGATGTTTATTGATTCGCATGATATTTAAATGAAAGAAAACCTCTGCCACATTGAGATAGAGTTAGGTAAAAGTTTCCGGTTAGCATTACTAGTTGGCGATAGGATTGAAATCCTAGCGATTTGAGATCCAACTTTCATTGCCCGACCTCGTGCCAGGAGCTACCCAGCAGCTGTTTGTATTGGCCAGGGGCCGTTGGCGGCCGCGGCGCGGAGGCTCTCAAATTTGGCACCTCGCGGCCCCATAATTGGCCCCACGATTTACGAGCTTGTTGATTTGTGTCTTTATTAATAAAAATGGCGACCGGCCCCCGTAGGCGTCGATACTTATCGGCTCCGACGTTTAAACTACAAATTATTGAACGATTTTCGGAAACAGCGCGCGAAGAATTTTGTAATTTTAAAAATTAATGTTAGATACAAAATGGTAATCGGAGAAGAAATTACATCGAAGTTCTCAGATTCTGAAAGATACTATTATGTTTTACCTCGAAGATAGTTAGACTGATTCTACAAGTAAAGTGGTATAATAGGAACCAACTTTTAGTCTGTGCTTTAGTTTGGCGTGTTTCGTGCCTATTCGTTCTTATGAATGATAATTATTTAATGATTGCAAAACTGCTCTCTTTAAGAACATTATACAACGAAAATTTTTACTTAGCTTTATAGTTTGAATCAAAATTATAGAATGAAAACAACAGTAAATTTTTAAATGTATTAAAATATTAAATGTTGAATGGGATGATATTAAAGAGTTTTTGCAGCATACGGTAACCTAAATCTTACTATAAACGCTGAATGTTATTTTAAGTTGGCAAAGTTACGTATACACAGGATAGTTCAACTGTATGAATAGTGTATAATGGTTACTATTGATCACTTTTCAACGAGCCTTTGAACATTCAAGCAACAAAAGTACCTAAATCCATCATTATTTAAATGTCGTTTAGCGTTTACCGTATTCATTTACCGTATGTGCAAAAACTCTCTATTGGATTTTGTAAGAAATGTAGATCTAGTACTTCGCCCTTGTTGTGTCAAACAAAGCGAAGTTAAAGAGTAAATAAAAATTCAGTAAATTAAAATTTTACAATACTTAAATCATAGGCATTATAAATAAGAGTAAGAAGATGATTACGATTTCATGAATAAATGTATACGATTAAGCAAAAAATGTAAACTATATTATATACGTACACAAGCAAAGCAGATTTAAATGTAAAAATAAGAATCTGCTTTGTAATGTTTGAGAAGTGTTACATTAAATCTATAAATAATTAATTAAAGAACACATTAGTAAGATCACAAACATTAACTGTATTTATTTTTCAAAACTCCTCATAACAAAAGGTTGGCATAAACATGTGATATTTATAAACATCTGATTACACCACAGTTTGTATTAGTTATGTAGTAAGGAGTTGCACCAGGTCGCAGATGAGGTGCGAGTGGTGCGACATGGACGTGTTACTCACGCTCCAATGACCGTGATCACCGCTCATGCGCAGTGCCAAGGTAAACACTGCGCCTGTAATCTGGCGGACGCACGCTGCGTAATGACCTTCCCGTTGCGATGAACGTTCGCGCTCGTTTATTATAATGTTATACAATTTATGCGCGCCGTCGCCGTCGCCGTCCGCTCGGTGTGCGACCGCGGTTGTCCATTGACACGTCGTTCATCCGCGTCCGAGTCGGTAATTCACGTAATGAATCACCTCTGACTGGTAACTGGTAATGGTAACTGGTCCACGGCGACGACTGTCCAGTGTCCAGCCGCTCGTGTAGCGGGTCGCTGCTGGTGGACGATAACAAGGATTCATTGTTAAACTATCTTAAGAAATGTTGACTTAGCAATATGGCAGTTTCTTAGTAAAATATTGACTTAGCAGAGCAATGGCTAAGTGTGACTCAATTCACAATGAAATTCTGACATATAAGCGGTCTTCTGGTTTGTTCAACTGGACATATAAATTTTAAAGGAAGGTTGTTTGATATAAATCTCAAATTTATAAGTCCAGTCTTACAAACCAAAATGAAGTGGTACGGTATCATGGGAGCCTTTAGTCAAGGGCTAACAACATAAGCAGTTGCTGCTACTGTATACAACAAGCTGTACTGTATAGCCTAACCATCCTCGTGCACTGTCAGAAAGGTTTCTTGAGAATACAGTGTCGAAGATCTCTAGGGTGTGCTTTCTAGTTATCACGAACCCCGGTGAAATTTTTTAATTTTATTTACAATTAACTACGATTATGGAGGACGTTCCTCAAATATTAAAGTAGATCGACTCCTCTTGTAACTAACGAAAGATTTTGCAATTGGTATTTTATTGTTTTACACTTGAAACCACTGTAGGTTTGTACTTTATGGATATTTTTATTCGATAATATATATAAAAGGAGCAATAACTCTTCATACTAATGCAGATGTGTATTTTTTCAAACGTTACATAAGGCCATAATAGTGTATAATTTCGCACATCCTACGAATATACTACAAAAATACTACAAATACTATATATAAAATAAAATCGAATATAAGATTGTAAAATGACACTCTTATCAAGGCAAGGTCAATGTATTGAATTCTAATATGGATGTCAGATCGTTTTGTTATTTATTCATGTTATTCCATAATGTTATTCATCTTCGTAATCAAAAGCGATAACGGGAATGGAATATGTTTTAAAGCAATTGATCAGAACACAGTAGAGGCGGAAGAGTAGTAGATTATGTCAAGCCGCAAAAGTAAATTGGAGCGAGCGCGAGGTTAACAAGATGCTACATATCCTCTGGTGGAGGCCCGGGCCCAGCAGGGGCCTGAGTGCCGAACAAGCCATTCGTTACTCGCCGCCGCGCAGCGTTACAGCGTTAATGCATGCGGCTACACCTGCCTCCGCCACCGCTGTACCTCTCAAATCTAATTATGAAATGGTTTTGAATTCATAATTTGAAAAAGTAGTCTCTAATACAAAAGTTGTATTTTTTTTAAATTTTCTGTCAATGTAGACATTATATGACAACAAGATGTTCAGTATAAAACAAAAGTAGTGGCAAATTGCCGGTTCTGGGACGTGACGTCATCATGATGACGTCAGCAGTGATGACGTCATCAATGACGTCACGAATGACGTCACCAATGACGTCATATGACGTCACATGACGTCACACCTATGACGTCATGGTGACGTCATTACTGCTGACGTCATCATGATGACGTCACTGACGTTAATTAGGTCAAGGTCACGCAAGAGTACAAAAAAATTTTTTTTTGCACTTTTGCGATTCCTCAAAATATGGTGAGAAATTGAAATTTCTCGAGGAATCACAAAAGTGCAAAAAATATTTTTTTTATTCCCTAGCGATCAGACTCTTGACCTAATATATCCGTCAGGGGTCATTGACCTTAACCCAGAACCGGCAAATAAAAAAAAAATTTTATATTTGACTTACCCACCGAGAGACTGAGAGCCGAAGAATAATTTCTTCAAACACCCGACAGTGCGACAAACGACACGCGATCCGAACAGCACCGCGTCCGAAGACGTACTGACTTGTACACAGACGGTATCCCAGGTACCCGGCTCAGTGGTGGGGATAAGGAGGTGGTGGGGGTAAAGTGGTCAGAAGGAAGAAAAATTTATTTTTTACAAACAACTGGTCCCAGCCGGTCCTTTACCGGACCTCCGTAACTCGGATTGGAAATATTTCCTGAGAAATATTTATTTTTATTCTTTCTCAGGTGATGTTGGAACTTGGTCGGGAATTGGAGTCACCAACGTAACCTTACTGGCAAAAGTTAGCTCGTCTAAAAGTTTCTGAAACATTTTATCATCCATAGTGATATTTGTGTCCCTTGAGTAAAATTTTGGATTATTTTTGAAGCAACGTTTCATTTTTGTTAAAGTGGAAGTCTTGGACACCTTAACAGAATTATTTTGCTTGGCCAGCAAAAATTTTACTCTTAATAATTTTTCTCGCAAAGTTTCAGCCATAGATGTGTCTCACAGTAAGGTTTGGATATAACTGAAACACTCAGTCAAGTGTTGGACCTTAGCTGGAAGTAGTGGGGGGAACAGGGCTATAGTGGGGGAATGAGTAGTGGAGGGGGTAATGTGGACTGTTGTTGTCAAGTGTAGAAACAGTTTGCCGGGAACTGTCCAAGGAGTAACACGTACTGTGCAGAAAAATTAACCGAGAGACTTGTGTAAAACTTAACTCCAAGAAATATTTAATGTAAGACTAAAAGAGGTAGAGCCAAATGAAAAATAATTTTGTAGGAGATGGGCATGGATGAGTTTTCTAGTAAAGTTCAAAATCCACTTGTGTGGAATAAAATTAAATTGTGAGCGAAAAATATTTAGCCACACCTGCAAAATACAAGTGTAGGAAAATATTAAGACACCTGTATAGCTAAATAAAAATTAATTTTGTATCAAACAGTCTTCCAGCATTTCAGTTTCTAACTCTCAACAAGTAAGGAATAAAATATTAAATAAGGAGTGGAAAATAATTTGTTAAAGTAAACGTAAGTGTAGCAGTGTAACAAAAATTAATTTTGTGCAAAACAGGCTAGGTTCTGTTTTGCAAAGTTTATTAAGAAGGAAAAATAAAAATTTACTCACAGAAAAGTCCCGCGGCGGCGAGGTGTGGTGTGTTTGTTGGCTTGCAATAAACTGACTTACCTTCTGTGGAGCTACATTTGGCCAGTTGGCTAAGAAACGAGTCTGTTATATAAGCATTATATAACCGTCTCTGCCGGCTGTGCTGAATCCGGCAAGCTAAAATATTATTATATAGTACACCTGACTTGGACTGAAAATATTCTAAGTCCCAAGACCCCTCCCCCCCCCTCGGCTCCGGACGAGATATAAAAAAATAAAAAATTTATAAATATAAAATTTTTTTTTTATTTGCCGGTTCTGGGTTAAGGTCAATGACCCCTGACGGATATATTAGGTCAAGAGTCTGATCGCTAGGGAATAAAAAAAATATTTTTTGCACTTTTGTGATTCCTCGAGAAATTTCAATTTCTCACCATATTTTGAGGAATCGCAAAAGTGCAAAAAAAAATTTTTTTGTACTCTTGCGTGACCTTGACCTAATTAACGTCAGTGACGTCATCATGATGACGTCAGCGGTAATGACGTCACCATGACGTCATAGGTGTGACGTCATGTGACGTCATATGACGTCATTGGTGACGTCATTCGTGACGTCATTGATGACGTCATCACTGCTGACGTCATCATGATGACGTCACGTCCCAGAACCGGCAATTTGCCACTACTAACAAAACATGACATTTTAAAAACTTTTTGATTGTCTACAAATTATACGTGAGAAACACAACATTTGGTCTTTTTCCAAAGCTGCAAGGAAAATGTTAGAACGTTAAACGTGAACGTTTAACGTAGAACGTGAAACGTAGAACGTAGACGTTAGGCTATGTTTCACATTGACCATTTTTAAAGGATGTATTAAGGTCATTAATGAAATTGTGTCCTCGGTGGGGATTTCATAATCTGAACACCATACAATAAACACTATACAGGTATGTTTCAGCTCGTGTGAAAAAGTCTCATAAATTCAAAGACCCACTCATCGATATTTTTATTAAAATTGCTACCGCTTAAAGACGAATATTTACACCCAATATGGAATTCTTATCTACGTTGGAAAAATTGCTGCCTTTCTTTTAAAATGAATTACTATATCTATGTGTGATTAATGTTTGATTTGCATCTGAACGACCATTAAAACGGTCAAACCTTGAAGCTTGCTAATCTTAAACGTTCGTGTCCTTCATAACTTTAATTTAAGTGACATTAACAATATATTATAGTGTTCGAAGAAAATCTGTAATCTGCACACTAGGATGGAGTTTTAGAGTTTGAAAGATATTATTTGATAACTAGGGGGCCCGTGCAGCGCAATGCGCTGCATTTATTAGAGTACCTGGTGATCAAACCTTACTTCATGGTAATGAACTGAGTTACTTTGAAAATAAATATTAAATTATAGTGAAAATCCGATAACACCATATTGGTGTTTCATCAATCGATCTTCATCACTAATTAATTCTCCAACTTCCCAATGTGATAGTTTCGAGATTACGTGGTTGTTCGTATGCCGATATCTGGCCTCTAAATAAACTCTCTTATAAAATTTAGAGTAAATTCGTAGATTTTGGATCTAGATAGCTCAGCACACATAAAACGTAAATGACAACAGAATAAAAACCAACATTTCACTACAACTCATCCCCGTTGAGTCATGCAGCACTCACTGCGGCTGTTTTTGTAGTAGGCCTACCGTTTGAAGTAGTCGTCGACATAGTGAATAAGTCCTCATCACTATTTATAAAGAACTAAATACTTTTTAACTTAATTTTCCATTGCATTACAAACTTTAAATAAAAAAATCATAAAAATTAATGCAATCTACAGCTTTGTGGGTGTAATATATTTTGGTTTTATGAGGAATTTATATTTTGGTTAAAATTTATCTTTACACAAACCATTTTTGTGATAAGATTTTTATATTGGAAGGAAAAACTGTTAAATGTAGTCTCTTTTAATATGTGTAGCATTCTGCATTAACTTTTGTTGTAGTATAGTAAACAAACAGGTTATTACACCTACAACTTAGCCTATTCCGTTTCCTATAGTTCACAACAGTTTGAAAACTAAGGCACACAAATTTAGTGTTTTATTTTATTAATTAATTGTTAACTTTTGTTATTGTTTTAATAGGCCTACCAAACGGACAACCCATATAAGACCCATGTCAAAAAATCTCAATTTACTAACTTGTTTTCGTACAGGGAAATGAATTTGTCTAGGATTAAGTTACTTAACTTATTTTTGTGCCTAACTACACGTAAATAAAAAGTTTAAATAAAATCTACCGGCTACATTTTGAGAAAATTTTAAAAACATCACAATAGACACTCCTTGTATTTAAGTATGAAATTATGTTGATATTACAGTACCAGTAGTTCAATTTTTTCTATTCAGCTTTTAACATATGTTTGTCTGTTTTATTATCAACAGCTGTTTTACTTTGAAATTCAATATAAATTGTTTCCCATGTTAATCTTATGGACAACAAACGAACTTTAAGAGCTTCCCATGATCTTCAGAATTAAAATATAAAAAATCTAAAACCTTATTGCAAAACTACGAACTGAGACGAATCTTCTGACACCTCAAACGTTAAAATTGGTCCAGAAATAAGGGAGGAGTAGTGTTAACAAAAAAAGGGCATCACGTATTATATATATAGAAGATAGATTGAGAGCTACCTGAAATAGGGAACTGTAGGCTTATAAGGTATATGACTCAACAACATGTACTTAAAACCTGTTTTTCGACAGTTTCAGGGCACGATATAAAATCAAGTTTCATGTCAATTTTTCACTCGATATAGCTTACTGTAAATTTAAAGCTTATGGTGATAAACCCCATGATCTCAGGGAAAAATAAAGAAAGACTATCATATAACACTATAACTCTCCCATCCTGAGTAGCACCATCCAATGTAGTATTTAGCAGTCCAAATGTTTGAAATGTTATGTTCATCAAAGTGAGTCCCCTTTTTGTTTTTGTTGTTGTTTTTTCTGCAATGAACACATAATTTTACACATTTGTAGATGTGATGTGGCTCCCATATGTATATTGATATGTATATATGTTAATTATATATGTATATTGAGAATTATATTGTAATAAAGTTTGCTCTCAATGCCGTTTGAACATACAGTACAAATGTGTAAAACCCCTGACCTCATGCACAAGCATACTTGTATTTTATTTAAGTCTTTTTAATCTCTTATCATCAATCTAAGCGGAATCAGGAGGCCCGAACCTCAATCATCAGTTTACTCAACATACAATGCACGCCGAACACAATGCTCTGTAATAAATCCACCTTGTGAAATCCGGGCAGGTGTTTTGTCCAACCAGACATCACAGGTTCCGACAGTTCACGAGTTGACTGATGACAATTAATTGTCAGCACATACTCAATATAGGGTCTAGACACTGTTTTAGGATAAAAATCATCCAACTTTTTAAGCACTTGAAGAGGATTCTAAAGTTAACACTAAGTTCTTTATGAGCTTATTTGTTTAGTTTAGTACATCTACGAAAACTCAGTTCCTAAAATGTATAACGGTATAATAATAAATGTTAATGTTATAAGGGAAAATTTTTGAACCGTGCTTAAAGCAGTTTTGATTATTTTTAATGAAAAGGACGTTGTTGTGCAAAATATGAACGCCCTATTGCAAAAAGTAGGGCTTCCAGATCTGTTGCTATCCCCTCGTGTTCCCTGTAATGGACTAGTGGTGTCTCCTCCCTGCTATGGAGTGATCAGAGGTCAGCATTCCGCCGAGCGACGGGCCGTGGCGGCCGTCCATGCATTATCACTAGGTACCGTGAGGTTGTCACTTACAATGGATGCTTTACCTGTGTCTAAGGAACAAGTACATTGTACTATTCTGTAGTCAAAGATCGTAGTTGGTTAGTAAGTCAACCCTTTGACCCTAAACAGTTTATTGCTGAGCTCTCGTAGCGAACTCACTTACCAACGGCCTAGTTTTCGCCACCAGGAGCGCGCATCGTTCGAAACCCTAATTCTTTCGGCTAGGCTGCCGGTCGTGATAGCTGAGATGCCAAGGCGTAGACACCTTTTCAGAATGTCTACACCGGCGCGGGTTCGATTCTCGCTCACTACCTGGTGAAGGGTTAGCCGAGCCTGTGGCAACGTTGATGGGAGGACCCACGTACAATAAACGATTTCAGACTAGCGTGCACTTTGACCGAATCGGTTGGTTCTTTGAGAATTGCACTTTGGTCAGCACTGGTTTTGTTACTTCTTACTTACTGTGTGTGTGGCGTTGAAATACTGAAGATAAACATATTATTACCCCAAGATGCTAATTAAACTGTTTCTAATTCCACTTGTATTTATTTACGTACGGCAAGTATTTGGTCACGATGCCCCCCGATCTATTACTCGATCTTAGTGTTTCTCGACCTAGTAGTGTTAATGTTATACTGTTTTTCAAATCTTGTATATTTTACTCGGTCATAATGCTGTACACTAAACTTGACGGACAGATGTCTGTACAGTAGGCCTACTAAGACTTTCTCAAACGAAAAGATTACACAAAAAATAGAATCTCTCCTTAGCCTTTAAGTTATTTTAACACAAGATAACTTAGTGATTTTGTCAATTTAATAGTTTCCCTTCAGTGCATAATATATTTCTATGGCAATTGTTTTAAGATGAAAAATAATAGTAGGTCAGGAAGTATATGAGACAAGTAATTTTATTTTTCGATTTTGAAATTATTTGTTTTGCTTAACTAGTAAATTGTTTCTACTTACCATATGATCGCCGCCTTTGATTAACCTTGTTCAAATTATTCTAGAGTCCACGCCTGACACAATCTTTCGCCTTTCTTTCTTGCGACCTGACCAACATTTGACGGAGGAGAATCATAACAATCAAAAGAGCGAGTTGCGTGTACACAGTAATTCGGCGTGGGACTGGAGGTCACCTCCACCCCCTGCGGTCTCGGGATTAAGAAATTAAGGGGCAGAAAAACAAACGGACGCTTAGCAAATTACACACTGTGTCGCATCCCACAATCTTCCCGCTACAATTCACCACTCCCGCCCGCGTCGCAGGTTTTAGGTTGGGATGGTGTATTACGAGAAATAAAAACTTGTTGTCATGTTTGATCATGACAACACGAAAAATACGATCGGCTAAACTCTAGTCAATCGTAGTAAAAAGAATCAAAGTATACACATCATAAATTTGTAATCAACATACAATATACTAATGAACAGTATTTATGTTTTATTTTAAACATTTAGAAAACATATTACACACATACAATATAACAAATTCAACAATGTTGGTTTGACATGTAATCTGTTTAACGGTACCAAATTGTTTTACTATTACTATTTACTAGTTGTTTATAAGTAATTCGGGTTTGTAATAATTTACAAGTGTGTATAAACAATCTAAATTACATGTAATTGCTAATTATGTTAAATCACTTAAAAAGAGTCATAATTCTTTATATCTACCTAAAAAGTATAGGGCAAAAATGTTTTACCTGTAGGCAGGTAAATAATTAGAACCGTTAACAGAATGTAGGTTAAAATTTAACAAAAGAACGACATCATTAAAAATTACAGGGGGGTATAAAAACTAAATATGGTGATAAGCCAAGATGGAGGTCAAGGCCAGGTTAATAATTTAATACAACAAATTAATTTTTTTTATCAACGCTACTGGAAGATCTTTGGGAGCAGAGGCTTCCCGGTAGTACATTCAGTAGCCTATGTTAATCAATTCTCAGCTAATCATTTTTAGTGGCAAGTTAATGTGTGGAAGATATAAAGGAATAAAGAATAAATAAATTATAAAATGTATTCAACTAAAATTTTTACAAAAACATTAAAGTATCATTTTAGTTCACTTAAAAACTAAAACTAACGTTCAAACCCATATACCAATGGAGAGATATGGGTATTAAGGTAAGAGCCGCCCAGTAGGATGCTCCGAAGCTTTGTTATATTATTACGACCACTGGGCCGACATGGCTGGTCAGTGGTCAGGTACCGAACACTGGGCCTCGCCTCGGGCAGTGCTCATGTAATTTAATAGTGTAGTTTGTGCGGCTACCGCATATACCGCCGGCCGCATATATCGCCGCATAACGACCACAACACACAAACCCATAAACACACATACATACACACGCACATACACACGTACGCCTACACGACTGGGGGCAGCGTTGGCCGTTGTAATGGACATCCGCTCGCCCTCAACGATCTGGAAACGCTCGTGCAAAAATTCCAACGTCATATTTTACTTATTATGAGCCTGAGCTTCGATGGTTGTAGAAAGTGCCTCGGAAATTTCACGGGTTTATTGTACTTACAAAAGGCTACTAAGTTATAAGCTGTTCACTCTCCATGCCGTCCACTGTAGAAATCTGTCTGAATATATGTTAGGCTGAATGAAATCTTAAAAAACTTGTAACAAACTAAAATAATGATTTCAAACTTAAAATTTGGTTTTGCGATATTGCAACAATATACATAAAGTTGTCACAAAATGAAAAAAAATGCCTTTAGTCGGATATATTCAAAACACTTGATTCGTAACAGTTTTACCCTCGTATCTCAGAGGCTAACGACAGGCCCCCGCATTTGTGACAGTTGTTGGATGTCCCCTGATTCACGGGAGGATATCGTGGAAGATCGGCACACCAATGGGTTCCCTGTAGTATATCGCGGAAGATCGGCACCACCAGTGGGTGGTCCTGCGACCGTAATGACCGACTTCCTTAATTAATTGTCCCAGCCCAGTTTAAACCACTGGTTTCCTTCCGAATGATTCATTTTGGCCAGAAAATATACGATCGCAGAGAAAGATTTTTGGAGTTTTGTTTATATCATGAGAGAGTCGGTCTCGAGTTTCACTCGCTTCAGCGAGACAACCTGTTGGATAACCTGGAGATGATTTGTACTTGAAAATAATATTGTGTGTTACTATTAAATTTTAGAACCGCACCTGATAACGATGTGAGTGATAAAAGAATCAAATCGTCTATTGTACATTATAATACACCCCGTCGCAGCAGACCTGCGTAGGCTACTCAGCGAATTTCCTAATTAGTAATATTAATTTTGACCAGCTAAACTTGTAAACAAAATTTCATCACGTGCTCATAAATAGGGAAATAAATGTCTATTCTCCTTAAGATAAATGTAGGGAAAGAGTATGCAGGTATGCTGCCATGGTGGGGGACACTAAAAGTAGTTTTTAGCAAAGAACAAATTTATTTCGACCATATAAAGCCATATAGTAAGTTTCATCAGTATCTATCCATAAATAAAAGAGTTTGCCTATTCTCCATATGATTAACATGGGAAAAGAGTATGCAGGTTTGCTGCCATGATAAGTACAAAAAACCATCGAAGTATATAATAAACTGGAACGCGCTCTCAGGTGCCTTACCCGGCACCGAATCGGTCCGGCCGCCATCTTTGAAGTTGGCGGTAACCAGCACCGACGACAATGCACCGTTTCACTTAAATCAATGTTTATACCATTAAACGCAACGCAATGTATTTTAAATTTATATGACGTTTTACAGCTTTAAATATCGAACAGATCAGTAATGGTTTCAGCAAAAAAAATTAAGTTATAATAATAATATATTTTTAAAGATTACTTTGATTTAATTTGATAATGTAGTGAAAAAAGTAGTAAGCGAGAAAATTTTTTATTATTTGGTCAGGCAAAAACTCCCAGCGAATGAAATGTAAAGGACATTCTGAATTTTATTTTTCATTAAAAATATCTTCTGTAGGGCATTCCGTTTTTTTACAATCTTATTTTTAGTGAGCGTTTCTACGGATAAGCGAAAGCGTCGGGCGTCCGGCATAACGCTGCTACCGATGATGCGATGGCTAATACACTTCCAACGAAGAGTCAATAGTTTTTTTTTTGTTTTTTTTTTTTTAGTAATGATTTTATGTTAAGTTTATTCACAGATGGAAACCAGCTAAGAACTACGGTCAATATATGACTATTGATATCTCTTTTAATGAAGTAATATGATCTTTTTAAATCAATTTACATACAGCAACTACCTATTGTTTAGGCCTATGGTATAATTTTAAACAATTGCAATAGTTTTACTATAAACTAAAAATACTTTATTTGGCCCATTTTTATACTTTGTTTTAACTAGCCTTCATAAGGTATCCTATTAACTGATAGACCTTTGTACTGTCAACTTGAGTGAATATAAGTTAGAGTTACTGTACTGAACGCAAGGTACGCATAGTTTTACGAAATTTTCTATAGTAGGCCTATTGTACGGCACAATAGAGTCAGTTTAAAATTTGGTTGAATTTTTTCATTAGTTTTAGCTTTCTTCTTTTGTTGAATTACATTGAATTGACAATATGTTTTTTATAAATGATGTTAAATCACTAAATTATAAATGATAAATTTATATCCATTCTGCAGTCTTAAAAAGGTTTAAGTATGTCATCTGCACTGTTTATGGAATGTGTATTCTGTTAATCTAGAGAATTAATGGGTTTTTACTATGAAATCTTATATTTATTTTTTTAGTTAGACATATACAAAATGAACGGTCTCAAAACTAACTATTTAAAAACCAAGTAAACAATTTTTGCTAAGGTCAATTAATTGAAGTTTATCTTTAGCCCCAAAGATTCGCATGGGTTAAACTTTCATATCATGTATCTCCGAAACAATTTGGTAACATAAAATTTTTAATACAAAAAAATGTCTTAAATTACACATAAAGAACATTTCTTTATAACGACATAAAATTCAATAGATTTACTTGTCCACCATATTGGAAAATAAGTTTATTAAATGCGTAACAGATAACTATTTCGAAATGTTGCCAATATTTATGAACGTAATTTAAGTATTTAGTTTTTTTTATCTTTAGCGCTATTGCTTAATGGTTTCTTAGATTCAGACAGTAAAAGTTTTCCCCATGTTAATCTTACGAGACTAAAAATTAAATTCAATTGCCTCTAGCTAACTTATTCTTAGTTAAAAATGACAACGAATAAAAAATTTCTTAAAATAATTTACACGATTAAAAATTAACCTACAGTTACTTTGGAGGGGGGGGGGGGTGTGTTTATTACGCTTTAATTTTTTTTCGCTGTATTGGAAAAATAGAGTATAAAATAGTTGGCTAGACAAAAAACAACTTCAACCATGAAAGGTAAGCTAAGAGTTAGACAAAAGCTGAACAAGATAGTTTTATTCAGTGATGTTTAGTTTATATTCTGTTTAATGTGTTCCTGTAATAAAAAAAAACTTTAAAATGCAATGATATAGTTTTTATATGCGTTCCTTCTTCATATCTTACATTATAGTATATAGGGAACAGTACTCCACTATCGACAAAAAATATTTTATAATAACGTCTACGTACATTACAGTTTCATAATATAAAATATTCTAATAGAACTGAAAATAATGTTTTTAATCATGAAAATTTTTACACACAAGACACTGTTTATTTTTCGTAGATCAGTTTATTATATTTTGTAGAAAAATAGCAATTAAATAATATATATCTCACAGCCTATAGTAACACTAACACCACTGATTTTATATACATCATTTAGAGTCAATGCTAAAACAAACTTTTGCGAACAATTAAAATTACAAGAATTTTGGTTTGTTCATTAATTTTCAGTAATTAATGTAAAAGGAACAATATAAAAATCATTATGTTTATGTTAGTAAAACTATGAAAAATTAATTAATAAATTGCAACATCAACATACTTAATTAATTAATTGACGCTCTGAACGACAAACAGCGCGAAACGCTATGCTGCTGCAGTGCGGCTGCTGGTTCTTGCCAACTTCAAAGATGGCGGCCCGGGCGGCCGGCGGACCGTATGCTGCTCACCCAGTGCGCGTTCCAGTTTATTATATACTTCGATGCAAAAAACCAAGATTTTTTACCTTAAATGGATGAATCTCAACCAAATGAAGCTAAATACCAAGTTTCATACAAAAATATTGGTTAATAAGTGAAATATTAACACATCCTTAATCTCCTTAAGATTAACATTGGAGCCCCAAAAGACAATGTACTGTCTTTAGACTTTGTAATATCTCGGTAACCAATGGAGATAGAGCAAAGCTTCGAAATACTAAATTGTGTGTTTTTTGAGCTAAATCCAATGGTCAAAACAAAAATTTAAACTTTTTTAAAATTACATATGAAAAATGCAAAAACCCCATTTTTGGTGTACAAAACCCCCCAAAACTACCCCTTCCGGTAGGTCAATGTGTCTGGTTTACGAACTCATCCGAATAAACGTAGGATTACACATCTCTACCAAATTTGGTGTCGATCGGACCGTTTTTACGAGAGTTATCGTGCCTAGGGCACACACATATACCGGGTGTCTCACGTAAGGTGTCTCAAATCGATTACAGATCAACAGTGTGTCCT
This sequence comes from Neoaliturus tenellus, assembly GCA_030545055.2. NCBI lineage: Eukaryota > Metazoa > Arthropoda > Insecta > Hemiptera > Cicadellidae > Neoaliturus > Neoaliturus tenellus. The sequence goes on along the minus strand of CM061533.1, from coordinate 118,256,609 downwards.
ACAATCTTGAAATAAAATCATTCCAAACTAAATTGACCCCAAGGAATAATTTAAAAATATTTTTAACATTGTATAAATACAGGGTGTCCCAAAAACTGGGGGTCACAGGTTCGAATCTCGGAAATTTCAAATACAAACATATGTCATATTATACATCATTGGAAAGGTCTACTTAATACAAACATTTTGGTGAAAACAGAATTTTGTTACCTTTATTCGTTTATAAATGGCGTCCATTTTTGTTTCCAAAATTAAAATTTACGGAATACCCTGTAATTCTTTTATTATTTGTCATAAATGACTTCTGATTCAAAATACTTATTTGAAATAAGCTAAGCTTTAAAATGATATGTCACAAGACCGCAATTATTAAAAAACAAAAATTTCCAAAATTTAATATTTTCAAAAATGTTTACATAAACAAAACTCAAAATTTTTAAATACAAACACATTTCATTTTGTACATCATATTAAAGCTCTCGTAAAACTGAGCAGCTTTGTAATTTACACTAATGACGCATCTCTTTTGGTTTTGTAGTAATAAAGTAAAAAATGTAATTCTCCCATATAACTTGCATGTTAATTAAATGGTATGGCAACAATGGAAAAAGGACTGCAATACTATCATGTCCTGATTAATTAACATGCAAGTTAAATGGGGAAATGACATTTTTACGTTATAACTACAAAACCAAAAGAGATATGCCATTAGTGTAAAATACAAAGTTGCTCAGTTTTACTAGAACTTTAATATGATGTACAAAATGACATGTGTTTGTATTTAAAAATTTTGAGTTTTGTTTATGTAAACGTTTTAAAAATATTAAATTTTGGAAATTTTAGTTTTTTAATAAATGCGGTCTTGTGACATATCATTGTAAAGCTTAGCTTATTTCAAATAAGTATTTTGAATAAGAAGTCATTTATGACAAATAATAAAAGAATTACAGGGTATTACGTAAATTTTAATTTTGGCTACAAAAATGGACGCCATTTTTGAACGAATAAAGACAACAAAATTCTGTTTCCACCAAAGTGTTTGTATTAAGTAGACCTTTCTAATGATGTATAATATGACATATGTTTGTATTTGAAATTTCCAAGATTCGAACATATGACCCCCAGTTTTTGGGACACCCTGTATTTATACAACGTTAAAAATATTTTTAAATTATTCCTTGGGGTCAATTTAGTTTGGAATGATTTTATTTCAAGATTGTAGGACACACTGTTGATCTGTAATCGATTTGAGACACCTTACGTGAGACACCCGGTATATATACATATACATATATATATATATATATATATATATATATATATATATATATATATATATATATATTTATATATATATATATAAATTTTAATGACTATTATTTTTGGTCTCTGGGCACCTAAAAACGAAAAAGTAACATGGTCCCGGGCTTAGGTCTTACCATGAGACCTACGGTAATAGCTTATTCCCTATGGGAAATTCGCTAATAATGAATCTATGGTATAAATTCTGTAAGCGAATCGGTCCCCACGAAATATCTCGAGTTAAAAAACAGATAGAATAACGTATTATGGCTCATTTTAAAGCTTGAGGGCTAAGGACGTGAGGAAAATATCATAAGTATCAAAAGTTACCGGGGCCCCCATTGGACCTCAAGGTTTCAAAAATATTGCCCTTATATATATTATTTAAGGGAAGAAGATTTTTAGACCTACACGTTTTAGCAGATGTTCCAGTGAATATTTTTATCATAAACTCAGCTGGTTATTGAGCAGATATTTTGAGTTAAGATAACCATTTAATTATAACTTTTTTAAATTTGCAATGCACAATTTAAAATAATAATAAAAAAACTATAACAACAATTATAGTCATGGAAAAGTTACGGATACACAGTAGATTTCTTCTTCGTGACTTTATACACATACGTTACAATGGCATTCAGTAAACGGGACCATAAATTTTTTGTATGCTGAATGGTTAAAAGTGCTTATACGTTATATGGTTGGTATATTAGTAAGTGCTTTTTCTCAGAGAATGTCTTATAGTAATTATGTTGCTGCTTAAAAAATGGGATAGTTTTTATAGTAGTTAGAGTTGAATCGTTTTATTAAGTGTTTGTTTTTTTCGACTGAATAATGTTATATAAACTAATAATATTGGATAATCTCTGTTCGAGGAATATTTTGTTTTATTCATCCTCTACTTCTTTCTTTATGTAAGTAGTACTTAAACAATAAACACTCGTTAATCCATGAAAAGAGGGAGCTTTCATGTGAATGACAATGACAGTGTGCAAAGCGAACAATATATCAATCAATGTTCTATTTCGCTGGACGAACAGACAAAATTGAATACAATCAGAGCACAAGGGACGTAGGTGGCACTATTTAATTTTAAAAAGGGAGAACATAGACATGGGGCACAGGAGAATGGTGGCAAGGGGGCGTGGGGGGTTTGGGGGTTTCGACGCCATAGGAGGGCACAATCGGCAGGAGGTACGCCAATGGCACGGGGGGGGGGGGGGTTAGGGGGACATGGGGGGCATGGGAGGCACGAGGGGCATAGGCAGGCAAGGGGGGTATGGGGCATGGGGGAACGGGGGAGGAATGGGGGCAAGGGGGAGGCATGGTGGGACATAATGGGGGTGGAGGGGAACAGTGGGCACAAGGGCATGGGTGCATGGGCGGCATAGGGGCACAGGGGTTATAGGGCATGGGAAGAACGGGGGTATGGGGGCATGGGATGCACGCGGGCCTCGGGGGCAAAGTAAGCACACGGGGGGAACAAGGCGCACAGGGGTTCATGATACATGAGTGTAATGTATTATTAGGCTTATAACCATTTTGTCATGTTGTATTGAACTATTTTATTTGCTTGAGTTACGAACTCATCATATACATGTTTAATGGTAAAACCATTTTTGTTGCGTCCGGCAGAATAATTTTGCAATAGATTTTCTTTTTACACAAAATTTAATATTAATTTAAATTAAAATTTTTTAGTACAGGGCAGATTATTGGTTCATTAAGAAAATCCAGATGTGTAAATTTACTTTACAGCTTGAGAAGGAATACAGAATGGAATGTGGAAAGAGGTGATGAATTAAAACATTGAGTGATGTTTTGGAGATAACAACACAGTTTGTATTTTAAGGGACCTTTGCCCCTACAAACCCCTAGTTGCATAATAATAATGCAATTAAAAATAATGCATTATTTTTTCTTATGAAATATTATTTTAGTTATTGTGCTAGTTTATTCTTGCGTACGAGAGAGATACTTTCTTTAATAGACTGCGACTTGATAGGCAATATGCATAGTCAAATGGATTTTACAAGACATACATTAATAAGAATACCTACTGACAAGATCGTTGGAGTCGTGTAATGCTCATTTGTAAGAATGTGTCAAAGCGTGTTGGAGTGGGCGACATCAGCAACATCAGAAGCCGCTGTGAGTGGGCGCGCCGGCAGCTGAGCGTCAAGAACATGTGAACACATTAATAAACAACACTGCTGATAAACTAAAGTGGTTTTGCTGCTAAAGCAAAAACCACTGACATGCGGAAAAACTAACAGACACTCAACCGATCGGAGTACATTTCGCGTTTGTAGCCCTCTCCATACGAATGTGTACCTGGACTAAAATCGTAAATCGATTTTCTTCATTTCCCAAGACGAATGATTCTACTAAGAAACAAGACTATTGTGTATCAAAATTAAAAGTTGTAGCACTATTGAAGTTGCTAAATTGATGATGGTTGAAATTTTCTCAATTACTGAACAGATTGTTGCACAAGTATAGAATTCATGTTCAGTGAGAAAGAAAATTTTTAGGGTACCATTACCTCGCTTATTACGAACAGGATTTCACGGAAGTCACGTGTTAATTGGCACAATCTTTATTATTGTATCTATTCTACGAATTAAAAACTTACACACATCCAGAACTCATCATATAGGATTTGAGGCATCAGCATGATACTGACATTTTGTAGATGTTGTATGACTATTTCTTTAAATGTCAAAATGAGCGCTTATTTAGTCATGTAACGGGATCAAATGAGTTAACTTTTTATAGGTTTTAGTATTGGGTCGTTATCATAAATTGCATTAAAATGTAGGCCTACAAAAATTTATAAATCTTGCCTTTGATAAAAATATATAAATTGATCTATAAAGGTAATGAGATGAGATGTAGCAAATCAGTTTCTATTTTAATTATATATTATTGTCTGGTTTTCTATTTTTCTTTAAAATTTCATCTATTCAAAGACAACCAATTTTCTTTTTCAAACTAAAAGTTTGCATGGAATATTTTATTTTTTGAGACTGTTGATAAAAGATGCAGCTGTGTACAGAGCCGAAATTATGATTTTTTTTTAAACAGCAATAAAGGTTTAAATACCTGTCGTACCGTCCAATGTTCCACATTTGTAGAACTATGCTTCAGCTGTTTCGAAGACCAAGGCTTCATCTTCAGGCAAACACAATACGTAAAACTACATGTCACATATATTTCCCATGAGGGTCATCAAATAATTAAATTCAACACGAAACAGAAACATTAAAAAACATTTTCAAACCTTTTAATAAAACACTTGGCCAAATAAGCCCCGCACAACTAGTATAATATAAGTCCAGACTGCGGCGAGGGTCCTTTGTCATCAGCTGGAGACTAGCCCTTATCATTCGTTTCTCGTGAACTCTGATATCTACTGTCAGCCTCCATTATGGTGATGGCAGTGTCATGAATTAAATTTGATTTGAAGGATACTTGGTCATTAAAAATTTTGTCGGATTCTATTATTGTTGCTCTGTATATTTGAAATTCTTCCAAGCAGTCTAAAAATCGTCCTTTTAAAAATGGATTAAGAATTTTAAGATTGTTTTGAAAATGTTTACTGTCAATGAGGTGAGCTGCAAATGTGGATTTTATTTTTGATTGTTTGACAGAAGAATTCGGTAAATGTTCTTTGGTGGGGCGGGGTTTTATAATCATACCTAATTTATAATTCACCTAATTAATTACCTAATTACCTAATTAATTTAATTTAGTAGTGTACGATACAGACACATTATTTCTGGCCAATTCATTTTGTACCGTGATCCAAACTCGATGGACACAAATTTCTTATCGTGTAATGGATCTGTAGGAAGGTAAGATACTGGATTTAAGTTTATTTATAATGTGGTCGATCATAATACTTTTAAAACCATTTTCTGCAGCAATGTGTTTTATTGTTAACACCTCTTCTTCATAATCTTCAGGACTGAGTGGAACATTCAATACCCTGTGGATTAGGCTGTTATAAGCCGCCATTTTTTGACCGTGGGGGTGGTGTGAGGTGTAATGTATGGTCTGGTCAGTGGTTAAGAAAGACTCGTACAATGATATAGCGCAATCTCTAGGGATTTTCTCGCTAATGAGAAAACTGACAAACCGCCGAACCTCTGACCCCCACGGGAGCAACACACGTTGCCCCCCGAGCTGCCCTGTAGGTTTACAACTGACTCTCGAATTCCAAATTGAGACGCATGCTGGCGACTTCCAGTGTCAACACTGTAGGTCTCCCTGGGTACTACATCTTCCCTCGTCCATTGTGTTTGTAATGGAGCCATCCGCCATCCGCTCGCCACATTCCCGGAGTGCCCGCCAGAGCGCAATAAACTACGGAGAGATCTGGAGCAGCGGCGCGAGTTTGCATATGCTTTTGGGCTTACGATGGCTTCAGATCGGCAAACTCGACCTTGCCTGTATGAATTGAATTGAATTCGGGTACTTTAAGACTAAGCGGAATGAATTTATAATGTACCCCGATATTTTTGGATTATTAAGTCGAGAATAGCAATGTCGTGATAAAATGAGGGTTAGATTTTTTTATCAAATTATTTTGCTCTATATAGATATGACAGAAACACAATATTTGAATCGAATCAGGACCCGCTCCTGTTGTAGTAAATGAGGAAAGGAATGTTTTGAACAAATTGAGGTTTGAGCCTGATGATTTTGGAGTTTTTAATAGGCGTGTATGGAATTTAGAGGCGTAACAGTGAAGACATATATATCTTTAGTATAGGCCCAGTGGGGGGTATTTTTTTTTAAGAACGCCTTCATTATTAAAACCACCTAAAAGCAAAGTATTATGTATTTACCTAATAGGCATAGGCATAGCCTAGGGTGCCGCGCAGGTCCGGCCAGAACAGGTACGGTAACACGCGGAGACGTGAGATAAGGTAACGGCTATTCGATAAGGCCAGTAGGCCAGACCACTTAATCTAATATTTAGCATTTGAAATGAAGAAGTTTTCCATTAAACCATGACTTTCTATTTACTAGGGGTACTAGGTTACCTTTGAAAACAATCAATTTGTGTATGAAAGATTTTAATAGTGGAGGCCATCTTCTAAAAAAAAGACCCCATACAGGAAATGTACAACGTTAAACAAATCAACATTTTTTTTGTATTGCGCAAGAATAATATTAAATAAGTTTACAAAATTATATAATTGTATATTGTGCATTTTTTAAATTTTTTAAACATTTACTTTATTCCAAGTAAAATAAAAACACACGCCACAAATACTTTTGGTATTGTGTAGAGATAACACCAAATTTGCCATTCCTAAAAAAATCTATGTTATATATATATATATATACTTGATGACATGTACAGTCATAAAGTCACATGTATATGTGACTTTATGATGTGTGACTTTATACATGTTCGGTGTGTGTATATATATATATATATACACCGAAAATTAGAAAGTTCGCGTACGCATCGCCATAGAAGCGTTGTGAGCGGTGCTGTAGTTATTCAGCTGGAATTACAGTGCTACATAAACATTTTACCTCAAAATAAATAAACATTACCATCAGGTATGTTGTTTCATCGTTGGTTAATAGTGGAAATACTGAATTGCCTATCATTTGTCACTCGTATCTCATGTACCCGCAGAGGATCGCACCGCCGTAGATCTTTTTCAATATTTCAAACATGCTTATATGCTTTGAGAAGTCTATTCACGTTAGTGTATGTGGTAGAAGTTAATGCCCTTCACCAGGTAATCGAAATTGAACGTCCTTTTAATAGAAAGACTCGGTCATCTATCAATATAAAATCTCACCCAATAATCATCAACTGACTGTTATTAAAGCTATATAAAAACTATAAACTGTTTTTAAAAGGATCCTATAACCACGTCTAGTTGTTAAATCGATCGCCAGTGCACATCCACAGCAGAGGTGCCTCTCCATTGCTGCCAACCTCAGATCGCAATTAGAGCGATACGATAATTTGATGGTTACGTTGGTACACACGATAGCGCCAGTGCCGCCTCACGTGCTACTGCAACCGCTGCTCCTGGTTCGCTATTATTGTTGTAATTGCCCAGTAATTGTAACAATTCCAAACGCAATCTAGATCTTGACCCGAAGTGTTCGATCAGTGACACTACAGTCATTCTTTCAGTGGTAAAGATTTGTATCGTACAAAGTATTCTTTATAGTGATAATTAATTATAAAATAAAAATGATAAAAAACTTTTACTAATTATAAAGAAAAGCAATGAAAGACAAATATTGCATGGTGTGCTAATTATTACCATAGCTCTCATGACAGAATACATAAACATCAAAGGAAAAATTAAAAAGCTGGTCAGTATAAGGCCTAATAGCATTTTTTAAATATAGAGTGTTGCATTTGATTAGACTAAACATGACAGCTAGTCCATGTATTTAATATAAATATAACAGTTGCCTGTCTGTAGCATGATAGTATAGTTATAGATATATTGATATTAACCGACCCAATTTGTCTTGCTAGTAAGTTTTAAAAAACCCATCTGTCTCTATATAGTCTCTATTGCATACTGTATATTGCGTACTCTATTGCATATCTTTGCCACTCGAGAATTAATTATATTTGGCCGCATGATGCGTCAGCTGAGTGCGGCCAAACATTTCGAGAGCGGCAATGACTATATTTGTGCTTGTAATACACACAATAATTTTCCTACCACCATAATTGCAACTGAGTAAATGTTTTGCTGTATACAAAATTTCATTTAGGTTATGTTTAATTTTTTCTGTTGGAACACAAACATAACCTCAAACTATAAAAGCGAAATTACTTAATGACAACACCGACCAAACAGCTGTGGCATGGTTTGTATAACAACAGCTCACCTTAAATTGCTATTTTATTTAAAGTGCGGGAATGAACATTGCTTCTCTAGAGCGGGAATGAAACAGAACCCGGAAATGAATTATTTTGCGTAGCCTACGGTTTGCAGGTGTGGAAATGTGATTATTTCAATGCAGTGGTAGGAAAATTTCTTTTTTACATGTCGTACATTATTTTTACTGATCTAAATAAAATAAGAACAAACATATTTTGATGTTAACATCTGCTACCAAAAAAAGTTGACAAAAGTTGACAACTTCGGCGTAAACGCAGCTTGTCCACCGGTTGCCTAGCTCAGCCACTCGAATACCGCCCTGGCGAGAACTGGTAATCGACCCAAACCGCGCTTCATCGCATTCCACGACGCTCCCAACATAAATATTGCAGGTGTAAACCACTGGAGAACATAAAGCATTCCCCAGCTGATATGGAGTGTAATATCAATTTTGAGCGGAACATCGTGTCTTGGCTTCCTGAGAAGCGGCCCCATAGAAGAACAAATGTCCCGTGTACCAGGATGGGTCCCCATGGTGTTCTGGGAACTTGTCAACGAACCGTCCGTCCTTTCTGGAACTAGTAAAAATCGCGACACGCTTGAATCGTGTTTGAATTGTCAACGCCACCTTCATCTAGTCTTGTACAGTAGTTTGCTCTAGTGCGCTCCATAAATGAAAACAAGATGGAAGAATGCGACTCTAATACTTATTGTTATTGCAGAAAACTCAATTGGAATAATTTTATTATTTCTGAATTTTTTGCGACTGATTGATTCGAGGTATAAGAATTGTGTAATGATAGAAGGGCAGCTTCATATCGGAAAATGGTTAAATTGATGAACAATATTGTAGACAGCTACTGATACGTGTAAAAGATGTATATGTGTAGCGATACCTTTGTTGTTGCTGTATACATTTATTCTTCAGTATTACAACCGAAATTTTGGATGTTTTTGTTATAATTTATAATTTTATCACGAGAAACCCGATGGAAGCTCAAATTTGCAAATAATAAAGAAATATATTACTTTGGTTTTTAAAACGCATCAAGGCGCAAATGGCTTAAAAATTAACTTATGCTGATTACTTGAACATGTGTTGTTTTTTACAGTGATATAATAAAAATAGTGCACAGGGTGGTTATAAATTATTGGACTCATTATAAAATTCAATAAATAAATAAACAAGCAACTTTGTATCATGAAGATTATATTATTAAATAGAAAATTTGAAATGTTTAATATAGTAACTTAAAAAAACATAGTTATACAAATGTTAATAATTATAAAAAGCTGTTATAAAAAACTTGTAAAATGGCAAAATGGCCTTCACGTTAACCAGACATTACACCCTTAGACTTTTATGGGTTCAAGCTAAAGCAGGACACAATGTTTGCAAGAAAGGTTCAGTACGTTGGGGAACTTAAAAGAAGAGTTGTAGAGGTTATTGGAGGTATAACTCCTGCAGTGATCGGAAAAACATGGTCTGAGGTTGAATTCAGAGACTACCTACAAACTTTGCGTGCAAACCATGAAGAACATGGAAACTGTTTAGTTTACTTCTAAAAGGAATTATGCCAATTAAAAGTAGGCACCATTGGTTAAACTCAATTAATAACATGTTCGATATGACCTCCATTCGGTTTGAAGCAACACTCGTAAAGTTCTGTTTGTATCATTCAGTTCCAGTATCTATTCAGTTTCAGCACTGTTTATTTTGGCGCATACTGTAATAAAGTAATACTGTCGTGAACTTAAAAAATAATTATACGTTGCGGGTTGTAGAAATATTTGAATTCAAACTAAAGATATTTTTTATGAATTGTTAAATAAAATATTTTGTTGTTGAAGTAAATATCAATGTCTCTTGGTTTCTTGGTGTTTTCTTGAAAAGCTTTTCATGGACCGTATTAAAATCGAAAAAACAGACTTCATTTTACAGCAATTTAAACAGTTTTAACCAATATTCATATAGACAAGTTCCAGATAAAATGTAAAGTATAATGCAAATTTTGCATTTTGTCAAACATGGCAAGTCATACGCAAGATAGTTTAACAGCTCCTATTGTTCACTCATCCCTGTGATGATTATTCAATTTGATTCGGTTGTGTTGCGGCGTTTAATACTTTGAAGCATCGTGCTTCCTTGATGGTATCTAAAGGTTTTTAGTAAATGAGCTTAAATTTACAACATAATGCTGTATTTTAAGCAAATGAAACATAAATTGTCAACTCGTTTTTTAGCCCCTTGTTTTAGTTGTAGACTGCAATAGTAATCCAAAGGTTAGATTCGATCCTGAGAAAAGCTTGAACCAATTTTAATTTTTGAAACGGAAACCTGCTACTTTTGTTGCAATATCGGTTATTTTCTGCATTTTGTACAAGTCGTTAAAGCTGTCTTTTTTTACACAGCTCTTGACTGCCTTGAATTTGTTACCTGTACATATGAAACACAGTGACAATAGCTTTCCCACGCAGCGCCGGTGACAGATCACCAGCCCGTCGCGTTGGGCCTTCACACCTACAGCGGTGCCTCAAGACATGCGACGCGCCAGTCATCGCGCGATGTTGTGGAGTGGTCGTCATTACAACACCTGCAACGGTGTAGCGATGCGCTGTGCAGGTAGACATTACCCCCGGGCCCGTGTGGGAGTGATCCTCTCTGTAAAGTACGGCGCAGTGGGCTAGCACTTCATAATCGATCGAGCTGCGAGTGATGTAAAAGCAACTTAGTCCTGACATTGAAATAAGAAATAAATACTAATATGCTTAGTAATTAAATAATTATAAACTACGTCGATGATCATAGAATTCTTCTGCGTATAGAGAAATATTTACGGTTAAGGTTGAAAAAAGACGACCTGGTTATCATTATTTTTTATTTAATAGTTTTTACTTTTAGTTAATAAACAGGGTGTATCCAAAGTAATCATCCGATTTTATTGGTTTATAATTTCAAAACTAATAATAATATGGGCATAGGGTTATTTTCTATACTAAAGGATAACTAATAAACTTTTTTACACGCCATTTACAGGTTTTGTTTTGTTTTGTATCTATCTACGCCATTGGCATTTCTTAACGTTTTGACGGGGAACGGTCCAAACCCCAGTCTTGTTACTATCTAACATCGACCAATTTTTAGAAAGCATCATTAATTAATAGCCCAATGACAAATGGCAACTGGGTCCAGAATCGATCCTTAAAAAAGCTACAAACTTTCCTCAGGATCGAACCGGCAACCTTTGGATTCAAAGGCGAGCACTATAACCACTCAGCTACCCAGCCAGTTATAATAAGTTATAAAGGTGCTCAATATAACCCCCTTTAGGTGCAAAGCACAAGTCTATGCAATACTCAAATTCGTCTTAGACCTTAGACCGTCTTAGACATGTTATGAGTGATGGATTCAATCATTGCTCTAATTTTGTTCTTCAGTTTAATCAATGTTGTTAGAAGGGGAGGTATATAAACAGTGTCTTTTACAAACATCACAAAAAGTACAGTTTGGTGACATTGGCGGCCAGAATCGATCCTTAAAAAAGCTACAATCTTTCCTCAGGATCGAACCGGCAACCTTTGGATTCAAAGGCGAGCACTATAACCACTCAGCTACCCAGCCAGTTATAATAAGTTATAAAGGTGCTCAATATAGGCCAGTTTGGTGACCATTTAAAAACTCTCTCACTTGATTTCTTTTTGTGTTGGTTTGTAAAAGACACTGTTTATATCCGTACATTTCCAACAACATTGGTTGAACTGCAGAAAGTAGTGTAAAATTGCGGCCGCTGGCCCAGTTCAAGGTCACCTGAGGGATGACGTCATCGAGGTCAATGACCTCACCGATGACGTCATCGATGACGTCATCGATGACGCAATCTATGACGTCATCACTAATGACGTCAT
>CM061533.1:118052236-118244420 GCA_030545055.2 Neoaliturus tenellus | reverse complement strand
AAGATTAACATTGAAACTTTAAAGCCTGAAGGCCCTAGGCCCTGAGGGCCGCTGTGAATTATAATTATAATAGATTACGATGCACTTAAAAAGTAGAATGCACTTGAAAAGTAGAAAAAGAACCATGCTTGCCAATTATATAGTGTAGGGGGCAATTATATTGTGTATTTTGTAATACATTTCTCTCTGTTTTTAAGAAACTCCCCTATAGTACAATTCGAAGGCAACAACTTTAAACATGTACAATGATGTATTAATGATGTAAAATGTACTATCAAAGAGAACATTTTCCTGTGTAAAAATATAAAAAAGTGAATCTTTTTTAACAATATTTATGTGATTATGTAGTGTCAGACGATTTATTTTTGTTTACAATCATTGTTAAAAAATTATTTAAGGTAATTAGCTGTTCAGTTACAATTCACATTTAAAAATCTTACAATGAAAGTTGGTTAACATTTTTAAGCGCTCACTAGAAATGAACTAAAGGCTAGAGGGGAAAACCCGAAATGAAATTACTTTTTTAATTACCATTCGAACACGCGCTAAATTATAAGCTTAAAAAGTACACATAAATCTTTAGAATCAGTTAAGTAGGTCGAGAGAAAAAGGGAAATCATACAAAACTCTTATTAAATGAAGAAAATATATGGTTTGACCACAACATAATACAAATACATTAAAATTTTATATCTAAATAAGCAGTTATTTATTTTTTTTTTTTCAACAAAATCGTCCTTTTTGAGTACTGTGTGGCAAAGTGAGACACTACCAGTCTTTGCTCCGGACCGTACATTGGGCCAAACATCCAACCAGTTATTACACCGTGCAGGGAGCTAAGTTTACTCCGAACATTTCCCTGAACAAGACATCGGACTGAGCATCGTACCGATAAATTCACCTAGCGAGGTAACGGAAGTTTGCAGAGGGAGAAAGAGAGAGAGATAGAGCGTATGAGGGAGTGAGAGCGCTAGAGGATGTGGTGGCGCCTCCAGAGCGCTTACCCTGACATTCGGTACAACATCTGACATGGTGTACGGGTTCCATGACACACTACTGGACTTGTTCTTTTACGTCCGGTACAATGCTCAGTCCAATGTACGGTCCAGATAAGTCTGGTAGTGTGTCACCCTCTTTAAATATTCGAGTTTTTAGATATTTTTTCTTGTATTGTAATTATGAGTTTCCATTTGTTGTTGAAATTTAGATGTAATACTATATTACATCTAAATTTAAATACATTGGGCAGGCTGCTTTTGTTTTATCGTCTGATTTCTTTATTATTTCAGCAATATGTATATTTTTTTTGCTTTTTTACAAACTGCTTTAAATTTTTTTTATGTCTTAACATAGGATAAAAATGCTAAATCTTTAGACTCTTTATTATTCTACTGAGAGCTCTTTTTCTGTTGCTAGATATTCTAATCCCAGTTGAGATCCAATGATTCCTACTTTCAGGCCCACCACGATTGGAATGAAATTTGAGAAGAAAACAATCATACATTACACACATACTTTTTAAAACATTCTTATTTAATATTAATGTTAGTTACCTGGGGCAGGGGGTGGGGGTTTGCCATTGGTTTTGACATGGGACCCTTCCCAGGAAGGGCCAGCCTCCATTGTCCCTAAAAGCAAACAAAAATAAATTAAGAAGGTCCATTTGCTAGGAGGGGGGAGGGGTCCTGCGGGTCATTTAGCAGAGTAACACCGTGTTAAAAGTTGTACTTTAGGCCCCTCATGCGCGGTGTCAAACATACGACCACGCGCAGTCTGGACTTGTCGTTGGCCGGCCACACGTGAGTCGCGATTAAATGATTTTATTTTGTACGTTTGTTATGTCCGTGTTGTGTGTAGTAAGTGTAATGTGGTTTTTAAATTTGACGAGAACTGATAGTGTTTTTTAACTTTTGACGCAAGATTTGAAATGGAACTGAGGTCCCGAAACTAGTCATCTGAAGACAAACGTTTTGCATTGAAGACGTAAAGTTATTGTAACCTATTATTACTATTGTGAAATATTGATCAGAGCCCGAGGTAGACAAGGTTGAATGATCTGAAGAGAACTGGTTCTAACCAGTAGAGGTGGACGTAAAAAAGTATTGCAATGAATTGAACATTGAAGTAGCAGCGGTAAAACTAACAAAATATAATACACTGGTTGTTTCATTATACAGATCTCCAGATGGTAGAGTTGAGTTGTTTCTAAAGGGCCTGGACGAACTATTAAAATATCTATCTCTATTTAAATGTAAGATGATCATTTATGGAGATGTCAACTCAGAATTTGATGTTACCTCTAAAAAAACTTCTGTGTTTAATTTCATGAACCTTTTAAGGCAGTACAATTTATACTGCACCAATTTTGAACCAACACGAGGCCGAGCCTGTCTATATAATATCATGACGGACTTACACCAAAGGGACTGTAACACTAGAGTATTGCAACCACACTTATCTGACCACAAAGCTTTGCAATTTGAATTAAAATAGTAGCAGAAACTGATGAGCCTAGTATCAAACTTGATAGAAAATTTTCTACTGACAATATTAATAGATTCCAAAATGAATTAAGTTGCTTAAACTGGGAATTTATTTTTGACGAATCACCAATTTTATCTGCAGAGCATAAATTTCAAACTTTTTCAATAATTTTATGTCAGTCTTTGAAATGTGTTTCCCCCTACAACAAATTAAAATTAAAGGCCAAAACAAAGCAACTATCAACAGATCTGGTACCAGATATGGTAATTGGTACACACCGGAACTTGAAAAGATGAAAAATAATATTTTATTTTTGTGAGAACATATTTAAAAGAACAAAGAATAAACAACTTTCCGAAGCAATTAGAATTAAACAAAAGCAATACAGATTGGCCTTGAAAGATGCTAAAAAAGCCAAGAATGAAGAATTTATCGAAGCGTCATCCAACAGATGCAGAGCAGCGTGGTCCGTGATCAAGAACGCAGCAGGAAAATCATACCAGAGAGCTCAAGCAGCATTTCTCCCGATGAGCACAACAGCTATTTCCTGTCGTCTGTGGAAGAAATTAGTGCAAAAGTGATTAGTTCTGTGAGTCATGCAAATCAATATATGAAAGTGTTAACGCCACCAGGTAGAAATTGTGTTTTTCCAAGTGTAACTAGAGTTGAAGTTCATAAAATAGTAATGTCTTTAAAAAACAGCAAAAGCAAAGATGTCTTATGGCCTAAGTAGTACTCTAATTAGGTATGTAATAGATTTTATTTTAGAACCTTTAACTGATTGTATTAATTGTTGTTTAAATGAGGGCATTTTTCCAAGTTGTTTAAAACTTTCAAGAATAGTTCCTATTTACAAGAAAGGTCCACAGGGTGTCCTAGTAGTTACAGACCAATTTCATGTGTACCTGTTTTTTCTAAAATATTGGAAAACATTTTGAAATTTCAAATATGTGCACATTTTGAATCTTTAAACCTTTTTAGTGAAAGTCAATTTGGTTACCGTTCTGGAAGATCTACTGTCAAAGCGATATAAAGTTTAGTAAATCAGGTCCTTTTAGCTTTGGAAAATGGTCATTCTGCTCAGATCACCTAGTGTGATTTGAGTAAAGCGTTTGATTGTGTTAGACATGACATTTTATTAAAAAAGCTTCAATTTTATGGTTTCCATAACAAAGAGTTGTCAATGTTAAAATCATATTTACTGGACCGTAAGCAGCTTGTAGAAGTAGAAGGAAAACGCTCTCAGGTTGCCTGTGTAACTTTGGGGGTTCCACAAGGATCTGTATTAGGCCCTATTCTCTTTTTAGTTCTTATGAATGATTTCTCTGACAATGTAGCATGTAAAACAATCATATATGCAGATGACACCTCCTTATTAAATGTTAATGGGGATAGCTTCCAGCTACAACAAATGGTTGCAGCTTCTCTTGCAGAAACTGTCAGTTGTTTGGTTCAAATGGTCTATTTTTGAATGACAACAAAACATGTAACTTGCAAATTTGCTTCAAGGACATAGACTCTAAAAATTGTACATCTGTTAAGTTACTTGGTATGACTATTGATAGTAGGCTCTAATGGAAAGATCATATTCAGAATGTTTGCAAGCAGTTATCAAGAGTGATTTATCTTTTAGTAAATTTAAAAAGTCATGTAACATTAAGATATTTAAGAATTGCATATTTTGCATTTTTTGAGAGTTTGCTTAGATATGGTCTTGCTGTGTGGGGAAATGGAGTTGGAATTGAGCAGGTTCTTATCTTACAAAAGAAAGCGATAAGAATATTGTTAAACGCTGCTCCTTTTGGATCACTGTAAACCTCTGTTTATAGAAACTGGTATTCTGACAGTTGTATATTTATATATTTATGAAGTTTTAATCTTAGTGAAAAAGAATGTTAACTTAGGCCTATTGTCGAAAAGAAATGAGATTCATACATACAACACTAGAAATAACCGCAAACTTGAAATGCATAGTTAAGTGTAACCAATAACTATCACACATCATTGGGTATTAAAATGTTTAATAAATTGCCTACTGAAGTCCAAAGTTTGACGGAGACTAGGTTTAATAACAAATTGTATTCTTGGCTTCAACGTCCTTTTTATAATATTGATGAGTTTTTAAACATCGAGATAAAAGGCTGTGATTTTACATGACTGAGTTTGTTGAATTTTACAGATTTTATTGTTGTTGTGATCTTAAATTTTAACTGTCTTATTATTGAGCTGAGCCATTGTTTTTGTTTAAATATTTTATCTAATGTTGTCACCTTTATTTTATTTGTTATTTTTTTTTAGAATGATAAGTACAAAATAGTGGTTAGATAAATCTGTAATATTTTATTTATAAGCATTTTTTTTTTTTTTTTTTTTTTTTTTTTGTAACCATTCAACCTGGATTGTTTTATTTAATTAGGCCTAAAATAACTTATTTGACACAATTGGTGAATGTGACTTATGCTAAGAAGCACCGATTATATTCAACTTAGTTTTAATGATGAAGTCCATTGTAATTACAGTGTAATTATTGAACGACTAATAAATATTTTCTATTATCTATTGTCTAACCCTCAAACCCAGCATTATGTTCACCGCTGGGGCCGCGACTTTTAGCAATCGTTATTGCCAATATACGTATTTAATTAAAATGCCTTTTATTAATTTTTTTCAATATTTCAACATTATTAAATGCTTTAAACCAAATGTTTTACTTAAGCTACATTACCCGTATTTACTGTAACTAAATATATGAGCTTTGTATCCAACTTATAAAACTGAGGACAGGGATTTTCAGACCTGTCAACCTGGCAAGATGCCGATGCGGGGGTTTTCCTAATCTGGTCTTGCAAAAATGCGTGAGATTGTGTGAGATGCTTAAAAAATATAGTCAAAATGTTTTTATAAATGTAATGAATAGTGATACTGCGATCAATGTGTAAAACATATCATACATCGTGTGATTGCAAATAAATTAACATATTTTGCACAGTTTTGATAGGAATTAGACGATACAAATCTTACACGTAAACAAACCAACTAATAATACGCTGTTGCATACTATCTGGTTGACAGCTAAATAAATCAAACAGAAACTCTCTAATTGGTTCAGGTAACCATGTTTAGCACTAATCTTTACAAAGCAAACAATGGCAGAAGAAGTTTTAAATCATCATATGGCATTCCAAAATAACCAATTGAGAAGGCTGTTTATATTAGTGTCAAGTAGTATATTCGCCAGAAGCTCCTTTTTTAGGCTAAGTTTAAGTTATGTGATTATAGACAGATAGCGTTTTAATTAGTTGCATTGAGCACCCTCACAATGTGTGAGTTTGCAGGCGCTGGGCGTCAGTGGTGTAGTGGGGCGGGAACGTGTGGGAACGGCGTTCCCACACTGGTTTTTAAAAACCCGGGAAATCTGGGAAGTCGATAATATCTTTCTTTGCAGGGAATTTGACAAATACATCAAACGTTCCCGCACTGTAAAATGTGCCACTACACCACTGCTGGGCGTGGGTCGACGATCGAATGAGTCGCGAATTTGCTCAGAGAATTCGGAAGTAAGGTTTTTTTCCCAAGTAAAAAAAAAATCTTATCACTAATATTGGGTAAATAAGTGTGTGGTAAGGAAGATGAAATATCACAAATATTTGTGTGTATTTTTGTACAATTTTAAAAATAATATTTTATGGGTTTTTTTAGGCCTGTCTCTTATTACCCCGGCTCCCCTATTAAGGGAATATATGCGTTTTAAATGTTTCCAAACACCATTAATTTTGTTGCTATAAACATCGCTGCCACTAAAATTGACGGAGGTTTATGGTTTTATAGGTCAGATTATTATTATGAGTACGGTATAGTCTAAATTATGGTACCATATGACTGTCTTATGCATATCTTAACTCCAATGATTACAACTATCGAATAATCGCAATATCGAAATTTTCACATCAATAATAATGGTGGAGTCGGATAACGCAGTTTTTCGCATGATGAAACATGGTAGCGTAATACCTGGATGGTAAACATACAATACCATATAAGTGGAAAAAATATTTATAGCCTAAATAATAAAGTATAAGATTTATTATTTATAAATAAATAGTTTATTTATAAGTTGCCCATTGTCAGATAATAAATGACAATATTTATAAATAATCATCTCTACAAATAATGAATAGGCCTACCTAGTTTCACGTTTCAACAGGCTTAGCAACAACAGAGTGTGGAAATCGCAGATAAATCATAGTCGGACCCTAGGTTGGATATCGAGAGGAGTCAGTTATTCAGGGAGGTCGTATAAGGGTGGTTCTACTATATTATGAGCATTGTTAGGCCTAGTTCCTGAGTTTATCACTAGGTAGCGGTAAACTGGATTAAGGCCTAGTTGTAATACACCGTAAGTTTACTTTGAAGTTTAGCATGAAGGCAAATAACAAAGATTTGTCGAATTGTTAGACTGGAATAAGTCACAGTTTTTCTTTTTTGAACCATCACAAAAAAATTATAATGACATAAGGATACTGTACGGTACATAACTCAATTATACCTTGGTTAGATTCAAATTTTAAACTCAAGCTGGTAGGGCCTATTCAATAAGTTACTAGGCCTATACCTTAATTATTAACCCGGCAGAACTGACATTGATTTGAAAACGTGAGAACTGACTCACGGTCTTTTAGACCAAGTTTTAATAAAACACCTCATATATTGAATAAATCGGTATTTTATTTTTCAAAACCCATTCACATGTCTTTTTTATTATCCTAGTTTTTTTTTTTTTTTTTTTTTTTTTTTTTTTTTTTTTTTTTTTTTTTTTTACATTTTACACTGTAAACAAGTGTTTACATAATTTATGTAATGTATGTTTAAAAAATGGTCTTTTACTTTTATCAAAGATTTTAGTTTGGCCTAAAACTTACTTAGTGGAAGAGAAAAAAAAGGGATTGAACTTTAAACATTTGTTAACAATCTATATGTTACTCATAGTCAAATTTATTTGAATTTAAAAGTTTTAATTAATGTATTTACTGTTTAAAAAATAATACAATTTTTAGCAAGTCAATGAACTAGCCTACACAATTTTATTTTATCGATGATGAGAATTGTAAAAAAAAGGTCTATCGATCCGATTACGTTCCTCTGAGTCCATGATTTCAAAAATAAAAATATTTAAACAGGGAAAATGATTTAATTACAAACACGTCATCGGTCAAAACTGTCACAACTTTAATACACGAGAACTGACACACGGTCAAATGCACCGTTTTATCCCCGCACGCCGGAGCTGACTCACGGTCGAACGCACCAGTCTTCTACGGAATCGTCCACTGTACAAGTTCTGTACAAGTTGGAAAATTACGGGAAATCCGTCATTCTGTTCCTGGAAAGTAGCACGTGAGGTACAGTGCCGGCGAAGTCTGCCGACACCCGGGAAATATTGTTTTGATCAAAAAAACTTCCAACCCGGTCCTTTTGACCAGTATGTCAGTTCTCCCGGGTTAACTTAGGAGGTATGACGGTTAGGTTTAGATTAGGGCCTGGTACTAAAGGCAAAAATCAATCAACTAAGGTATATTGCCTAGGTAAAGTATAAGGCCTAGGTATATTGTAAGAGCCATTTTATGAAAATCAGTATTTTCAATAGAGTAGAAAAAACTAATATTAGCCATAGGCTAATAAGTAGGGCCTAAGTGTTTTATTTTTTATTGGTTGTTATTAAGTAAACAACATTCCAGTCTCTCAGTACATAATGTGAATGCCTAACCTCAAAATAAGCCTAATAGATATAATTCCATACCATATTAAAATGTTTTTTTATACCAATATTGCTGACAAAGGAAAAGGAATAGAACAGTAATCCTAGCCTGGGTTTTAGTCGTTTATCCTGCAGACCTCATTAACATGAATAAAATTTAAATTAACAAGATTAATTAGCAATAAAGGTAACGTAGGCCACTTTTCATAGCAATATGACTAAACTTAAAGGGAATTTTGAATAATTTATGTTTATCGAAATGGAATTAAATTTAAATGGCAGACAAGAATTCAGCTTCTTTGTAATGAACAAGCAATCGGATTCTTTTTGTGATTGACACAGACGCCTTGGGAAATAATAAGAATTAACTCAAGAACCGGCTAAATTTATTTGATACATTATTATCAAATTAAAACCACTAACCTTACAACAAATTCACAATTCCAGATTTATTAACACTACATCCTAAGGTTTGGTAAAAATACTAATCAATAACTGAATTGTAAAATATGATGACCACCATTACATTTCTTATTTCATAAATCAACAATAAAAATAAATGGAAAATTCTGTAAGCAGCTGCTGCGTTTTTACATCTCTGCAGCTGATCTTTTAAAACAGCTGATAAGTACAAATACATTTCTACTTTCCAGTCTAGCAGAAAGAAATTGAAATGAAGAGTATTGAAATTATTAAAATATAAATTTACAATTTCAGTATAATATAACTAAACTTAATCTTAAATAAGTGAACATTGTGAAATTCTAAAAAAAATTTTACTTTATCAAATATAATTAATTAAATTCTTACTCTCCAAACTCATGTTTGTAATGTTTATATGGTCATTGCTAAGGTTATGTTCACTTTCGGTGTGCAATAATGTGTTATGTAGCACCTTCGTTATGATATAAGAAAAGAAAAACAAATTAATAACTTCTTTATCTTTAGTGAAATTTGTATTCTAATATGACAAGATTGTTCTCAAATTTTGGATTGCGATTTGTTGAAATGGTGAGGTTATGTCCACAAGTGTTGTCTCCAAGCTATGTTTCAGTAGGCTCATTTTCTATACTTCCTGGAATAAATTGTGTCAACCACTATTTTCCAAAAAGAAACTATGCTTCTGATCATGATAGATTTAATCCGCAAAAACAGTTAGCAACACTTGACTCTTTTACTGAGGCTGAACAAAAAAATAAGGACAGTTATTTAGATTTGTTACATTTTTATAAAGCTAAGGAAAAACACAGAAGAGGTCATGTAGAATTTATATACGCAGCATTAAAACATATGAAAGAATTTGGTGTACATAAAGATCTTGAAACTTACAAGGCTTTAATGGATGTCATGCCCAAAGGAAAGTTTGTTGCCCAAAATTTTTGGCAGGCAGAATTCCAGCACTATCCGAGACAGCAACAGTGCATAATAGATTTACTGGAAGAAATGGAAGAGAATGGTAAGTTATTTGATATTTTTTTGCAAACCTTCGATATCTAGCATCATTGCTGTTGTTTTTAATTTTTCTGATTTTGAATTTAGGTAACTTAATACGCCAATCCATCTTTCTGTTATTTTATTTATTTTTTTTATTTTTATTTTTATTTATTTTCATCTTTCTGTTATGTCGATATGATAGCTTAATTTAAATATAAACAAAGTATATTAAATCAAGCGTGATAGGAAAGTTTGACATGTTTGTAGTAAGGTACCGGATTTAGAGTAGGCCTACCTAGACCTATTCTTAAAAAATTAATACTGTAGTAATTAGACATACGGTATACCGTAGGGGCGAAACTTCGTTATCCGTCTCCACCGTTATTATCGATGTGGAAATTTCGATATTGCGATAATATTGCTATTATATCGATGATACAATTACGATTTTATCACCTGATTTAGTTTCTTGTTCTAATATAATTAAATAAACCTTTTGACAATAAAACAAATACCGTATATATTCAAACAGGTAACTGAAAATAACAACAACAGAAAAAGTAAATATTGTACCTAATGTAACCTGTAACAAAGAACAGCACAAAATAAACTACAGTAACCAAGTTTGTTGTGTTGTTGATTTGATTGTTTTCGTCGCTTAATTTCAATTGCAATATCGAAATTTCCACAACGATAATAACGGTGGAGACGGATAACGAAGTTTCGCCCTATCCATAAATTAGGCATGATAGGCCTAATTATGCCCTTAATGGCAAATTTTTTTGTGTGCAAGCTATTATAGCATAATAACTTTACTCATTAATATTCAATAGCTTATTAGTGACGTTATTAGCCAGTCCTGTCATGTGTAAAAAAAATTAAGATCTTTCTTTGCGTTATTAAGTTTTACTATCATGGTAGCCTATGTTTATTTATACACCTTATTTCTATAATAATTTCTTTAAGTATAAATAATTTTTATACTTAATAAATTTACTTATTTATACGTAATAAATAATTTTTCTTTTTTAGGCCTAATGCAATTGTGTAAAATCTTAAACTTGGACTGATGTTAATGACATAACCAAACTCTGACAATTTCTAATGTACCAAATGATGTATCAATGGAAATAAACTTCTTGATTCTTGATTCTATAAAGGTGTCATCCCCGATGAAGAAATGGAGGATATGCTGGTCAACCTTTTTGGCAAAAGATCGTATGTGATCCGGAAGTACTGGCGAATGATGTACTGGATGCCAAAGCTGCGTAACCTGTCACCGTGGGCCATTCCGGAGCCACTACCCGACAACAACATTGAACTCGCGAAGCTCGCCATAGAGCGAATTACCAGCGTCGACCCGAGCACCAAGGTCACCGTGTACGAGGTAAGGGTCATTCCATATCAACTCAACCAGGGCAAAACACCCAAAGTCACAGATTTTTGTGAAACTTGGTAAATTTGTTCCTTTTATATAGATAAACAACCATACCAAGTTTTATTGACTTATCTCTATTGGTTTTATTTTTACAACCCTTCAAAGTTTTAACTAAAATGCCGGCCGGGGCTCGCCCGAGGCCACATACAGAACGTGTTTATTTTCTCAGAAAAAATCATATCTTTAATATTTATCAATAGAATTCAATGAAAATTTGTAGTTTAACTAAATAAAACATGCTGATTTTGGAAAAAAATATCATAACACTCTAGGCCTTACCAAAAAATTACCATAAATTGTTATTTTACAAATATTTTATTTCCGGAAAGTGATTACAAGGGTTCACATTTAGCCAATATCTATCTACCTGAGGGTTAAAGATAATCAAACAAAACTTATTACTAAAATAATCTTCAACATATTTTCTATCACATCCAACAATAAAATTAATGGCTTTTTTATTCCTTCACATTTAAAAACTAATATTTGTCTGAAAAACTTGATTTTGTCAAATAATACAACACCGATATGCTTATTTAATTCTTTGGCATAAAATAGTGTGTAGTTATATAGTGTGAAGTACTGAAAAACTATTAATTATTTCATGTAACTTAAGAAAACATGTTAGAGATAAAATATTAGTATTAGGCCTATCACCTAAATAATTTGTTTAAAAACATTACCGTACTATTAAGCCTTTCCGTTGGTCATCCAGACCATGTCACCCACCGATTTGTATTTTAATGAAACTTGGTATGGTTGATTCTTCTATACAGATAAGAAAATATATCAAGTTTCAGTGCTCTATCTCTGCTCATTTATTTTCTAGAGAGCTGTTAAATTGAAATAAAACTGTCATTTTTGCATGCCTGAGGTTTCCACGGTAATGTGCCATTGATTATGAAAATAATTTGAAACTCTCTTATTTGCCAACAAAATCAAATGAAAACTTCAGGTGTTGCCAATAATATTATACAAATTTTAGGGGAAAAAATAGTTTATATTACTTCTAATTCATCTAGGCTATTAAAAAAATGAAACACAGACATCAGTAATTTTTTTAGGGAGAAATCTTGTTTCACTGAAATGTAAATATTTTTGAAAGGCACAGTGGTCAGTAAACCACTTGAAACTGGTTTTATTTCATAGGAATACTTCATACAGGAACTATTCAGATTTTTGGACTTTTCTTATGAGAAATGCATACTTTGCAGTATGCAAATGTAATAATCAAACTTTAAAATGTTGGATTTTATGGAGTGTAACTGTACGAAGTTTAACGTTCTGTATATTTATTTTATTCTAAAGAGTAAGTTTATAACTGTGTAAGACATTTTCATTTTTTTAATTAAAGTTGAAGAGTATCCCCTGAGATATTATTGAAAAAAAAACATTTTTACTTGTTAAATTTATATTTAATTCATTCAATTTTAATTTATTCATTTTTGGACAATTTCAATGGAATGACCATAAATTATGAAACAAAATTGTAATTTATCCAAAAGGGTTTTAATATTATAAATTGGGTTGTTGCTAATGTTAAGAGTTATTAAAGTACACAGTTTTATGATTTTAAGTTGGCTCACAGATGTTTTAATTCATAGCAAAAATATTAAACATGGCGCTAAGAATTTTACAAAAAAAAAAAATAATAATAAAATAAGTGTAAATTTTTGTTTAAGTATAAAGCAGAGAAAAAGCCATGAATTTGATTGAATCATAAGGTAGCACATATTATTTTGATTGCTGAAAAAACCTTCAACTTGAAAACCACTTTGCCTTTCAAAAATATTTTCATTTCAGTAAAACAAAATTTTTCTCTAAAAACCTTATTGATATATGGTTGTCTGTACGGTTGCCTTACGGATACACGTCTGCATTTAACTTCTTTTTTTAATAGATGAATTGGAAGTACTATTAACAATTTTTTTTTTTCTAAAATCTGTAGGTTTATTGACAACACCTGCAATTTTCATTTTATTTGGTTGGCAAATGAGAGAGTTTCAAATTTCTTTTCATAATCAGGGCACATTACCATGGAAACCTTGGGCATTCAAAAACAACACATTTATTCAAATTTCAAACAGCTCTAGAAAATAAATGAGCAGAGATAGAGCACTGAAACTTGGTATCTATACTTATTTAATACGCTAAGGGGTTTTTTTTTTGTCTTGAGAACTCCTCCTACAATTTTCAACCGATTTTCAAGTTTATGGTGTCGTTGGATAGGGCTTGGTCTGTAGTTGTTTCCGCCAAAAACTGATGAGAATCTGAAGGGAAATAAAGGCGTTATCCACCATTGAAATCTCAAAATTTCCCATTTAAATAACATTGGGATTGAATAGTAAAGCATTTTTTTAAACATCTGTTAATAATCAGCTGTAAATACGGGTAGTTTTGGTGATTGCAGATATTCACAATATTGGATTGGTTGGGCATCAATGATTTAGTGATAAAAGTAACGTTTCTATTGTATTAAAATAAATTGCTCGATTTCGAGCAACACGTTCACTAGTATTTTCTTATCTGCATAGAAGAATCAACCATACCAAGTTTCATTAAAATACAAATCAGTGGGTGACATGGTCTGGATGACCAACGGAAAGGCTTAATGTAATGTTTTTAAACAAATTATTTAGGTGATAATACTAATATTTTATCTCTAACATGTTTTCTTAAGTTACATGAAATAATTAATAGTTTTTCAGTACTTCACACTATATAACTACCGGTACACACTATTTTATGCCCAAGGAAATAAATAAACATATCGGTGTTGTATTATTTGACAAAATCAAGTTTTTCAGACAATATTAGTTTTTAAATGTGAAGGAATAAAAAAGCCATTAATTTTATTGTTGGATGTGATCGAAAATATCTTGAAGATTATTTTAGTAAAAAGTTTTGTTTGATTATCTTTAACCCTCAGGTAGATATTGGCTGTAACGTGAACCCTTGTAATCACTTTCCGGAAATAAAATATTTGTAAAATAACAATTTATGGTAATTTTTTGGTAAGGCCTAGAGTGTTATAATATTTTTTTTAATCAGCATGTTTTATTTAGTTAAACTACAAATTTTCATTGAGTTCTATTGATAAATATTAAAGATATGATTTTTTCTGAGAAAATAAACACGTTATGTCTGTGGCCTCGGGCGAGCCCTGGCTGGCATTTTAGTAAAAACTTTGAAGGGTTGTAAAAAGAAAACCCATAGAGATAAGTCAATAAAACTTGGTATGGTTGTTTATCTATATAAAAAGAACAAATTTACCAAGTTTCATAAAAATCTGAGACCTTGGGTGTTAAAATGATTTTTTTGTGGTTGATTTGATATGGAATGACCCGTAAGCTTGCGGCCGACTTTTCAGGAATAACTTATCTTTACACCCCTGTGGGTATCTGGCTAGTTTAACAGTTAGCGTCTTGGACTTCACTTCTAGAGGTCACGGGTTCGATTCCAGGGATGCCTACAAACTCTGACGGGTTAGGGCTGCTCCCCATTAAAGTGTTTTAAAGTTCCCAATGAACAAAAATGCCACTGGCATTTGCTGTATGTTACATTCAGCAAAAAAATAAAATAAAACTAGGTAATTAGGCTATATTTAGTCTTATCTGTGATATTGTGACAAATCCCTGAAATTTGCCTTAATTGCCTTAACTATTGGGACAAATAAAGACAGATGCCTTATTACCACTTTTGTCTACAACTGCTTCAACAACAGAGTGTTTACTGGTCAGTAAAATTGCTGATTTTAGTTAGTGGTCAGAAAGTCATAGAAAATTCACTTATTTTTTCTTGGAATCCAAGAAAAGTCACAGATTCTTTGTGAAAGTTAATTAAGTAAATATTGTGATTGTGAGCAAAAAATTTGCAATTTTACAAATTCCCTAAATTTTTTTTTAATAAACCATACTAAAGTCACTGATTTTAACCATTTTCACTCACAAAAGTCACTGATTTTTATATATATTATTCAATTCAATTCTCTTTATTGTCAGAATAGAATACAATTATTGCATGACCAAAATTATTTCTCCAATGTATCCTTTACCACAGCTACAGGCTATATGATAAACTCCTGATTTATTTAGAGGGATTTGGTCTTTTACTGGTCGTATCATATTTTAACTTTTTTATATGGTTTAAAAATTGTTTTTATTTCATATTTTCTTAAAATGTTGCTAATTTGGTCGGTGGCTTCTTTGATGTATGGAAGGAAGGCCCGATTTTCAATTGCCGATAAGTCTGAATCATCTTTGCCAGCCGTATTATTCTTGATCCTCTGGTGATCTATTACCCTTTTTATGCTGCCTTTAGAGTATCCATTCTGTTGTAAGGTGGCCATGAAGTGGCTTTCTTTTTGTTTTATACTGTCAGATATAGCAAACATAATGTTGACTAGCGTGTTTAAAACTGCCTGTTTTTCAATCGGGTGGTGATGAGATGCTGCATGTAGGTATCTATCATTGTGTGTAGTTTTCCTGTATACCGATTGTCCCAATGTTCCAACCTTCCTGTGGGTGACCAATACATCCAAGAAAGGAAGACACCCGTCGTTTTCTACTTCCATTGTGAATTGAATTTTTGGTTGAATGGAGTTAAGTTGGGAAAGGAAATCGTCTAAATTGATTTTACCTTGAGGCCAGATTACAAAGGTGTCGTCGACATACCGTAGAAATAATTTTGGTTTGAGTGAAAAAGTTGGTTCGAAATGATCCATAAAAATGTTGGCTGCTACCGGAGATAGTGGAGATCCCATCGCTGCTCCATCAATTTGTTCATAAAAGTGACCATCAAAGTAAAAATAAGTGGATTTTAAGCAGAGGGCTGCCAGTTCAGCTAAGTCCTTAGGTAAGATTATGTTAATGGCTTCTGCGATAGGTACTGTGGTGAAAAGGGACTGAACGTTGAAACTTACAAGCAAATCCTTTTCGCTGTAGTGCGCCTCGAGAGTAGACTGCTGCGTCGCGTCCGAAACGTCGGCAACTTCCTTCAACTCGTTACCATCGCCATAGTCACCCGAAGACCTTAGTGTGCATATAAAAAACACAAATAAACTTATACCTTACTTGTGATAGAGTATAGCATTTCATGGAATTTACGTTATATTAGATGCAATTTTGTAGTGACAAAAGTGCCTCTACCCCATGCACTTGCGGTCATGACTATCCAACAGTATTTACTCAGCCAAGTTTACAGCATGTTGCGGCGGTTAGGTTAAGTAAGTTTATGTTAGGTGGCCAGAGGTATTGTTTCCAACAATGAAACAGTCCCAATATTTCAGTTGATTTTTCATGGTTTGATCATCGTTGATAGGCTTTATTACGATTACGGCATATTCAACCAGCTGTTACCCACTGTTGTGTTGCAGACGAAAGAAGTGAAGGACTCGATTGACGACACCTGGATCGTGAGCGGGATGAGTCCATTGCAGCAGGAGTTGGTGGCGCAACACGACACAGCGAGGCCGCTCTACATCGAGGGCTCGTTCCGCGTGTGGCTGCGCAGCGCAAGTGTCAGCTACTTCATCCTGCGCGCCGACCCGGTCCCAGACACGACGCCAGAGCAGGACATCGACGGTGAGACATGACACGCTCGCTACCATAATGGAAATTTTTCGGTATTAGTTTGTAATACGTATATCACCTATTAAAGGTTATTTTTACTTGAACTTTGAAAGAAAGAAAACCTAGGAAAAGAGCAAGGTCTGTAAAGGAAGAAGCATAACTTCTTCCCAGGTCAGCTGAATAGCTTTTATTTCAAAAACTCTTTATTTCAAGATTAAATAGTTTTAAAATAGCAGTTTTACATCTTCTCAGTTAATCCAAGTGCATAATGCACGCGTGGATTAATAAAAAAAAACAACATAGATTATACAATTATAATAAACAATGAAACAAAGTCCACCAGTACGTAACAAAACGTTAATCTTCTTAAATATAAAGTAAACCTACATTACACTATTTAATCACTTACATTATTTAACCTTAAACTCAAAGAAACCCTTATAAATATAAATCGATTTTAAAAGAAAAAAAAACATTGTCAAAAAGATATACAATTTTTCATTAGATTACTTTTGATAGGTTTTTTAAAGGATCCCATTTTTAAATCAAGGTCAATGTGTGCATTATTTTTATTGTAAAGTGTAGTACATTTATAAAAAAATTGGTTTCTGCTCGTCTCTTTCATTAGTTTAGGAATTTCTAGTCTTACTTCATTTGAACTTCTCGTATTTCTTAAATTGTATTGAAAAGCAAACGACTCTTTATGCAACTTAAGATATGTAAAAATGCAATTAAGATAAAGTTGATAAAAATCAAAAACATTGAGCACTTCGAACAAAGGTTTTGAGCTATCAAATTTGTTAACTCCACAAATAGTCCTTAGAACCATTTTTTGAGCTACAATAACTGGTTCTAGTAATGTTTGATACGTCCCCCCCCCAGTGTATAATACCATAACGTAATGTTGACTCAAACCAAGACAAATACAAAGTTTTAAGGTCTTCACGTCTTAAATACTGTCGCATGAAAAATATATTTCTGTTAATAACTCTTAGTTTTTTTACTAAATAATCTACATGATCGCTCCATTTCAAATTATAATCAATATACAATCCTAGATATTTTATTTTATCGACTATTTCCAGTGAGTTACATGAACAAGAGTAAGTACATGAATGCCTATGACAGAAAAGTTTGATTGCATTTTTTTCATTTTTGATTGTGTGCATTTTGTAAGAAAAAACTATTGATTTAGTTGTGTTTGAATTGATGATTAGCCTGTTTTCTCTAACCCAATCTGATATTACCATCAAATCTTGGTTAATTGCATTTTCAACAGCCAAAAAAGTGTCTGCTGATGTAACTATTGAAATGTCATCAGCATATGCTAATATATCTGATTGAAGATTTTTATCTAATAAATCATTTATATATATAACAAACATTAATGGTCCAAGGACCCCCCCTTGGGGAACCCCCAGATTATTTACCTTTAACGAACTTGTCACATTATTTATTCGTACAATCTGCTGTCTTTTTGTCAAGAAGGAGTGAAACTATTTAAGAGCGTTGTCAGTAATACCATAGTGTTTCAGTTTATGTAGCAATATAAATCTGTCAACAACATCAAACGCTTTGCTAAAATCTATATATGTTGCAACAGTGGGTTTTCTCTTATCTAATGTAGTAGTTATGCTCTTTTTTTGTGTTCCGGATATGAAGCGTCTAAACTAAAACGGAAGTCAAGTTACGTTATAATATTTACCATTACACAGTTGATTGAAAAAGAGAATGAAGCAGTCTTGCCATGGGTACGATATTTATCGTAAAGACACCATATTACTCTATTTTACATTTGGATTATTACTTAATAACAAACCATTAGGTAATGACCAAATTAACAATTATCTATCAAGGTAAATCTAAAACCATAAATTCTACCCTATTTTGCTTTGAAATTTTTATTTTAGTAATTGTTGAGACAAAAAATCTCCAATGCAAACGAGCACGATTGTTGTTTCCTGTTGTGTTGGCAACACTTGTAGGTAACAAAGAGTAATATGTTGGTTTTTTAACACTTTCTTAACCGACAAAACCTCCGTGGCGACATCCATGGATGTCGCAGAAAGTGACACCACTGCTCTTATGGGATGTAGCTCACCTCACCCTGGCCTACAATCACCTTGGGAAAAGAGTGTTTTATGTACACTGTCTGTAAATCAATCGTTGAATAGTTTTTGAGTTCTTATTCCAAAAGGCAGCCATGCATCTCTTCCTGCGCCCGTGACTTTAGCCAGTTGTACTTACTCAACCAAGTTAATACTGTGGCATACAGTGGCTGTTAAGTTAAGTGTGTTAATGTAAGGTTTCCAAAGTTATTGTTTCAAATTATGAAGCAGTCCCAATATTCCCTTAGGTCATTGACAGTGGCTCGTCTGTTTTCTTATGTTGACCTAACCTTTAATCTATCAACAGGCAAGCATGTTTCTTTTCTTCCTTTTTTCTCAGCTCGTGTGCATTGCACGAGAAATCCGTGCAAACCGTTAGAAAGGTAGTGTGCTATAGATGAGCAGAATCTACGGTCCCCACGAAATATCTCGAGTTAGAAGAAAGATAGGGTAACGTATGATGGCTCATTTTAAAGCTTGAGGTCCAAGGACGCAAGGAAAAATAACAGAATTCCCAAAAGTTACCTGGGCTTTGCCCCAATGGACCTTGAAGTTCCAATGTTAATCTAATGGGAAGAAGATTTTTATATCTGCACGTGTGATTAAGCAGATGTTCCAGTGTATATTTTTTATCATAAACTCAGCTGGTTACTGAACAGATATATTGAGTTAAGATAACCATATAATTAGAGCTTTTGAAAAGTTACAATGCACTATAAAAAATGAGAGTCATGAACAGATTACGGATTTACAGGAGATTTCATCTTGGTGACCCCATCTATGTCATTAAGGAAACAGGAGTAGAATGATTTTTATGCTGAATATACCAAAGTTGAAATTGGCTTAGACGTGGCATGTTTATAATGGTTAATTGTCTTTACTCAGTGAATGTTTAGATATTACGTTACTGCTTTATATATCGGCTATTTAGTAGTTATTGAGGAATATTTTGTTTGGTTTTATCAATTCACTGCGTCTTCCTTTATGTATATCTTGCAGGGAAACAATAAACGCCCATTAATCCATAAAGACGGGTAGCTTTTAATAAGCAAGATAAGCGAAAACTAACAAAAGGCCTATATCAATCAATGTTCTACTTCATTGACAAACAGGCAAAAATTGACTTCAATAAAAGCACTATTGACGTCGGTGGCACGGAGGGTAAGGGGACATGGGGGGAAATAAGGAGCAAGGCGGGAGGGCACGGAAGTACGGGGAGGAACGGTGGAGGTGGCGGAATGGGACCATGGAGTGCAAAGGGATTTCAGGGATATGGGAGCACGAAGGGCACGAGGAGTGTCGGTGGCACTGGATACAGGGGGGGGGGACATGAGGGGCACGTTGGAGGCAAGGGAGGCATAGGGGCACAGGAAGGAACGGCGAGCATGATTGCACAGGAGCATGGAGGGTATAGGGTTGTGGGGGCATAGAGGGCACTCTTTGGAGGCATGGGGAGGCACTGCAGGAGGCACAAGGGTTACTAGGGGCGTCGGTGGCAAGAGGAGATGCAAAGGGAATGAGGACACGGGAGCACGTGGCGGCGGAGGTGCAGAGGCAAATAGGGGCGTCGGTGGCAAGAGGGGTGGATGGGCATGGGGGCACAGGGGCCATGGGGAGGAACATTTTTCATGGGGGCACGGAAGCACGGGGATACGTGGCGACGCGGAGGTGGGAAGGCACAATGAGCACCAGGGGAGTTGGCACGGGTCACGGTGGGCAGATGGGTATGGGGGCCGGGGGGGGGGGGGGGGGGCGACATAGAGGGTATTGGGGACCACAGGAAAGAACGGTTTTCGGGGGCACAGGGGTTAGGGGGGCATGGGGGCCAAGGTGGAGGCATAGGGATATAGGGGGCACGGGGAAGAATGGTGGACATGGGGTCACAGGGGTATGGGGAGGGGCTCAAGGGGTACTAGAGACGTCGGTGGCCAGAAGGTGGTTGGGCATGGGGGGCACGGAGGAGGAATGTGGAACATAGAGGACACGGGGGCCATGGGGAAGAACTGCGGGCATGTGGGCACGCAAGAATAAGGAGCACAGCGGCATGGGGGGTACTCGGGCCCCGGGGGCATATGGGGTACAGGAAGCACAGGTCAGGAGAGGTGAACGGAGGCACAGGGAGGCATAGGATCACGGTGAGTTTGGGGGGAATGGGGGGGCACAGGGGTCCAGTTTGAAGGAGTTTACAGTATTAATGGGCTTAAATTTTGTATTGAACTATATTATTTAATTGAGTTACAAACTCACCATGTCATAGTTAAGGTTAAAACTATTTTTACCGCGTCCGGTAGTATAATAGTGCAATAATTTTTCTTTTTTCCACAAAATAGTTTACTGTATTTTAATACAGGGAAAATTTTTGTTAAAGTACTAATTTGACACCTCCACAAAGTTTCGTCAAAATGTTAAAATATTTTATTGGAAAATCTAAACATCTATTTTATTGGAAATTCACACTGCAGCTTGAGAAAAATACAATAATACTGCAAGGAGGTGATAAATTGAAACTTTTTTGTGGAGACAACATCACCATTTTGATTTTTAGGGGCCTTTGCCCCTACAAGCCACTAGTCCTTATGTAATTCACATCAGCTCCACGGATTATGCTCTACAGGCTTTTAAAGTTTCATTGCTAATCTTATAGTACAGTAGAATTAGTACCTTACTAGGAAAAAATTGCTACAAAAGATTTTTTTGCTTTAACAGCTTTATTTATGTCCCAATATGGTTATCCTAAGTTGTCCCCCTCATCGGAGTTGTGCTTAAGTGGTGGGGGGTAAAAATGTACACGAAAAGGGACATTTTGAATTTTTTTGTTAAATCTCGTATACGGCTCAAATACTGAAAATATGTCAAGTATAAAAGTTAAAGAGCATAAAATTCCGCATTTAATGAGACCAACCGCATATATTTTGGATTACCCTTTGTCATGCTGCAACACATCAAACTATATGATTTTTAACAATTTTTACAAAATTGTCTCCCAAAAGGCGTATTTTTGTAATTTTAGGGTTATATTTTGTAAATTAATAAAAAATAAAAATATTATTGTTTACAAAGTCAAAGGGCTTTAAATTCTGCATTCAATGAGACCAACCTTAAATATTTAGTACAACTCGAATTTATAGACTCACCTTAAAAATTGGATAATTTTTTATGAAGTTAAAAGATTTTTATTTTATTTATGTTATGTCACAGGATCATAACAAGGTTGTGCTAGTTGGTGAAGATACAGACTTATGAATAGCGCTCACGACTATAGATTTCCCATCATCATCACAGATATACCTCTTAAAACCTGGAAGAGGAACAAACCCACCAAAGGTTTTTGGTGTCAATAGTTTTAAATTAGCAGACACCATGAGAAAACTACTCACCTTTCTCCATGGCATAAGTACATGTGACACAGCCTCATCAGCACTCTTCAAGCAGGGTAAAAAGAAGGTGGCGAATCTGCTGGTAAAAAATGAACACTTCCTGAAAGAAATCAAACCTTTCTTCGCTGAGGTTATTGCCAAATCAATTAATGCTGCTGTTAAAATACTGCTGATGTTAAAACAGACTTTATTAGTTAAAAGATTATATGCAATTTGACAAAAAAGTAAATGAGGTGTCAATAGAATCGAGTGATTGAAAATTACAAATTTCTTTAATATTATTGATAAATAGTCAAATTAAAGTACTAAACAATTATGTCCTATGTAATAGTCATTATTTTCATGATAGAATATATGCCTACACAGTACATACTTGATATAATTTATGTCATTATTTTATTCATCTCTGTTAAACTTAATGTGACATAGTTAGGGTATAAGTGGTCCAAAAGAAATTTTTGTTGGTCTCATTGAATGCAGAATTTAAAGCCCTTTGGCTTTATAACTAATAATATTTTAATATTTT
The DNA here is from genome assembly GCA_030545055.2 of Neoaliturus tenellus. NCBI lineage: Eukaryota > Metazoa > Arthropoda > Insecta > Hemiptera > Cicadellidae > Neoaliturus > Neoaliturus tenellus. Next base: position 118,221,728 of record CM061533.1, on the reverse strand, counting down.
TATTAATTTACAAAATATAACCGTAAAATTACAAAAATACGCCTTTTGGGAGACAATCGTGCAGTTTGATGTGTTGTAACATGACAACGGGTGATCCAAAATATATGCGGTTGGTGTCATTAAATGCGGAAATTTAAGCTCTTTGACTTTTATATTTGACATATTTTTAGTATCTGAGAAGTTGACGAGATTTAACCACAAAAATAAAAAATGTCCCTTTATGTGGACATTTTAACCTCCCACCACTTTAGCACAGCTCCGACGAGGGGGAAAACATAGAATAACCATATTGAGACATAAATAAAGCCGTTGAAGCAAAAAAATCTTTTGTAGCAATTTTTTCCGATTTACCTGTTTTTTTTTTTTAACGCTACTGGCCTATTATGGAAGAGGAGTATTTGATTGAATCAAAGGCAGCTGTTAGTGTTATATTTTCAAAAATGCTAGCAAAACAGGAAAACATATGTTTTAGTAATAAAATATTTTAAAACTAATTGGGTCCAGATCGAATGAGGTTTTATGGTTGAATTTCGATCAGGCAGCGATCTCTAGTCATTAGAAATGTCCACACTTATTACAACAAGACCATTTATTTAATTTTAAATAAAACATTTAAGAAGGATGTTATCCATTTGTTGTAATCTGAGTGTTTATTCCCCGTTCAGAGTCAAAATTAGCTTCATCTTGAACGTGAACTTTCTCAAAAAGGAGGCAAGTGAGAATTTGTTAAAAGACAGTTTTTTTTTATTTATTTTTTTTATGAGAAGAGTTTTTAATACTTAAATTGATTTTTAATAATCATCATTTTATCATCATTTTGTTTTAAATCGTACCTTAAATTAATGATTATGAATGTTTAGATAAATAAAAGTAAAGAAGCCTAAAAGGATAAAACAGTTAAGCAATTAGGATGATGGTAATTAAATTTAAAACCAAAAACTAGGTGAAATCAGCTACAGTACACTCTCGTTCATCGGACTCGGCGACATCGGAACTCCACTTCATCGGAACTGAAAATCTGGATATTATTAATTTTTTTCTTACGAAATAAATAATTTTTCCGTTTTGGCGTTCAATTTCCATTCGTTCTATCCACACAATAGTGAAGTATCTCACTTTGCATCAAAAGTCATCAGGCGTTTTCCATAATCTGTACCCATCGATGTGATTTACTAGGCCGTGGAGTATTCGCACAAAAATAGAACGAGGAAGGGGACAGGAAGTGAACATCCGCGTCGACTGCTTCCTAAACTGTCATTCAGACCGTCGCGACTGCACCTGTGTTACGTGGAAGTCAGTTGACTGCTGGAATATGAATATGGAATATGAGAATAAAGATTTTGGATCTTTATTTCCTGCATTGTTTTTATTCCTATAGGTTAATTTTTACCATGTTCAAAGTTTAAGTGCCTTATTTTCATAAAATCTCTAGTGTTATTTTAAAAACACGATTGAATACAATCACGATAGGTCAACGTACGGGCGGATATGATGACTCACGACGGACTCCGCTTCATCGGAATTTTTTGACATCCGAAATGAAATGAGAAGAGAAAAATACAAGCTAAAACTTTCCATATTCTTCTTCATACAGTAGAAGCCCTCTAGTCCGGCCTCGGATGGTTCGGCGTCGGATGATCCAGCCGTGGTCTTCTGGAAACAAAATGTTCAGCCATGGGCATTTCCCATGGCCAAAATAGACAAGAGTCAACCTGTTCCCCATTATATCACTAAAATAACTGAGTTCAATTGCCGATTTGCGGACTATTCGGTTTCGGATGTCTTCAAAAATATTGTGGTTGTGTTCTAGTTTTGATCGTTATTTTTTTGGGTGTTTCGCGTCTTGATCGTCGATGTAACACGGAAGTTAGGTTATTAGACAGATTCCAACTCTATTTCGGTCCCATTTATACGTTACGGCCTTTGTTGACAGAAGACCAGTAATATTGTCTGTTTAACGCAGTTTTATCAGTAGAGACCGCTTGTCCGTGTTGTCTGATCGTCATTTGGGCGCTATACATTGTCTGAGCAAGCAAATCATGATTTTTACAAAGTTCATACACAACATATTGATTGGGCAAAAATGACATCCTTTCATTGTTAAATACACCCTAATAGTTCATTGTTGGAGCAAACATATGATACAGGTCTCTCTGTTTGACTTGTCTAACAAACCACCGGTTATTTCGGCCATTTCGAAATCCGGCCGGTGGTCCTGTCCCGAAGTGGCCGGATTTAAGGGCTCTTACTGTAATTCCTTGGTATATCTCAGAAAATAGGATCAAAAAGTGTGTTGGACATTTTTGTTAATGTATCTGGTATGTTGACCATTGTGTAAAAATTTAATTTATTTTATTAGGTTTTTTAGATACTAATATTTTAATGGCTGTCTTAATACCAAATTTAATTACAAATATTACATATTACTACAAAATTATTATAACTAAGGTGAAGTTTGACTACATCAACTGACAAAATTACTCAACACTATTAAATATTAGTGGAGATTTGAGTTATAAGTAAAAGTTCGTCAAATGGATTGTACATTTTAACTGAATTTTAAATTTCAGATGTCTCTCACCTAACGATGCCCCTGTTCAGTGAAGCTGCGGAGCGAGTTGTCGCAAAAACAGAGGTACACAATAGTAAATTCATATAGTTAGTACTAATGAATACAATAATATAAAGAAGAACACATCTTATGGACGAAATGGTTAAGAAAGTTTCGGTCGACATAGTAGCGCACTCCATGCATGAAACAATAATTTATTTTAGTCAGTTTACATCCTGACTTCGTTGTAGTTGGTCACCAGCAAAGAATCTCTCTCATCGACACACACCACACTCACAAAGCATGCATAGCTCATGATGGTTTTCCATTATTGGACTTATTCTCACAATTAATATTGGAACACCTTCTTCCTCCGACTACCCTTTAGTGCTTATTTTGGACCCCGCGAGTGAACAAATTTGAAAATAGCAAGATACCTTGATGACGTTGATCACTTGTAAAGTATAACTTATTTTTGTAAACATATGATTAAGAAATATCTCCATTAGAATAGCATTAAAAGTTTGAAAGCCCATACGACAAAATTTACAAGGATTTAATTAAAATTCATTGTAGTAGCCCCTGAGCTGCTATCAAAGACTAAAATAGTACTTTACATACCTTCCGTCGAAAAGCTCAAAATTTTTGTTGCTTGTTCACAACATGTTTCGCCGTGAATACCGGTACGGCATTGTCAAGTGCATGATAAAAGAATGTATTATCCATAGGATTCGTCAAAGATTAAAATATAATAAAACACAACACAAAACCACACATACTACAAAGTTCGGTAGGCCTACCATACACTTAACTATCTCACACCGCGGCACGACCCGGAAGCAGACTGGAGACAATCCCCCTAGGTTACTCCTCCCACCCTTTTCTCATTATCAGGAGGACTAAGGTTGATACCTTGTGGCCTGGTTCCATTGGCAATTATTGCATTAAATATTGAATGTGATTTGAAGTTAAGTTTTTCGTTTAAAATAAAATCTTTCTTGTGATTGTCATAGAAGCCTTTATAAATTTCTAACTGTTCAAGGATTTAATGTCTTAAATTAAGAATTCTCCTTGAAAAAAGTCTACCAATTATACCAAATAAGATAGATAACATATGTTTAAAGGGGTGCTTTTAATGATGCAATATTAAATAAGAAATTTAATATCCCCCCTCTCTCGTACGTTCTACGTTCCGCTGGCGCCATCTCTATTTGAAGTGCTCAATTTCAGTTTACAGCGCTCCTAGAAAAACAATTTGTGTGCCAATTTTTAACATGGGATGTGACCTTCTTTATTTTTTGTATTCATTGTTAATACCATGCCTTAGTATCTTGTGCTCAAAGTGGCCTTTTGCTCCACTCCTAGGAAGTCGTAACTCGAGGAGAGTATTCAGAGTGTTTACCTCTGCGTTACATGTACCTACCTATTGAACCATTATTAATTTTTTTTTTATAAATTGAATTGGAATAATATATTGCCTTAGTTACAAATTATTTAGTTGTTTCACAAAATGTTCGCCATTATGGACACAATCTCAGAAGCTATGTCGGTGTTAAAGGTGGCTATGTCATTACAAAACGAATCTGTTATTTATTTCTTTAAATTAAAGGATGCTTAATAATTGATATAAATCAATTAGTACATCTGATTAATTAGTATATTTTGAATATCAAACAAGTGAATTTTATTCTGTAAGGTAATGGTAATGTAAAAAAACTCAGATTTAAATATAATGCAGGTTTTAATTTAAGAGAATAGAAGTTCAATTAAAAGTTCCTGATTTAAATATTACCATTGACTATGTACACTAACGTGAATAGACCTCTCATCCAATGCATTTAGTTTGAGGCAAAAATTTGGAAGTTCGGGGGACGCCGCACCAGAGTCGCTGCCATCGATGTTGTTATTATTCAGCTGAATTTACAGTGCTGCCAAAACATTTTACCAAAACATAAACATAACTTCCAGTTATAAAATGTTTCATCATTGGTTTAAAAGAGTGGTAATACTGATTTATCTATCATATATTACGTGTACTTCGATGGACGCCACACGAGATCGCACCGCCGTCAATATGCCTCACACACGCCTATGCTATGAGAAGTCTACTCACGTAGTGTACAAAGTCAATGATATTACTATTGTTAAACTAATTAAATTGAATGTTTTGATTTTTTTATTTACTCATGTACTGAGAATTAATTTTCATGAAGATATAAAAATAATAATGTTTAGGTTATTTCTATGTGTAAATGTTGCACTGTATTCTGACCATTTCGGCTATGGATTGCTATCATTTTAGCACATGCTAAAATTGTTTCATGCTTCCTTTTACAATTTTTTTTCTGGTTAGTAAAATAATCAACATCACAAAATTTGTTCGTTATGTACTATTAAATATGGAATTTTGTATAAAAAAGTTTTATGTGCCATACATAATACTGAGTAATCATACATCGTGGCGTTAACCGCTTTGGGCGCGCAGCATTAAGTCTGATGTAATTTTGTCTAGAAATGGAAATACTGCTTTTAGCGAGTTATGGCTGTAATTATTCTAAGAATAGGCTCTAGAGTGACTCATAATGCTAATGTAATGTCCGACGATTACTCTCCATAGATAACTTCTTGATTAGCATTATACGTCCTGTTACTGATATTCAGGTTGAAATAATAAAACGTCTTCCAACACTACTCGATATATTTACACTTATACTGTAATTGTTTACAAGTCTCGGATTGGGCCTGATAAATGACCGGTGTGACTGGTCGAAATCGATCGCCATTATAAGATCTTTTATATATATTTACCGTCTTGTAAACAATTACAGTATAAGTGTAAATATATCGAGTAGTGTTGGAAGACGTTTTATTATTTCAACCTGAGTCTCCATAGAAGTCAAGATCAGTCTCAAATTTCAGTCGAATATTCTTAATGCAATTTTTAAGGCTAAGTTCATTGTTGAAAACATTTGGTGGGATATTAATTAAATAAACCTGAAATATAACTTTTTCATTTTCCCCATAAGAAATGCATTGAAGTCATTTTTAGTCGTCGGTTCTTTGTTTATATGTTTTGGCAACATCTTTGTGAGTCTTAACAATCAAGACTGAGACGTTCTGATTGGTCTACCAACCGGCTCAATTCCAGTCCAGTCCAAATTATTGGATTCAGAACAGAACGGAGAACGGGAGCAAAAACAAAAACAAAGTTGTTTTTCAAAATTTTTTGAATGTGACAGTCCCTAATGCAAAAGTTTAAATTTCTTCTTCGAATAGACACTTAAGGGAGGTACGAGCGTAGTCCTAGTTATATTAAGTTTGGCTCTTCCTCTAAATTACCTTATAGAGGATTATGCTATACTTTTCAATTCAACTTTGAATATAATGCGATTAAAGTTTATGGTATGTGACTTTCTCCATTTAATGCATTGCTACTGCGACAGCTCCAAATTACTCAAGTGTGTGTGTCACTTCTCGCTTGCCATGGCCTTCTACTAGAGATGGCCGTGGTTTAAGTCATAATTTTGGCGATTTTAAGGTTTTGATGGTTTCTGGAAGAAAATATCACTCTTTCTCTTAGTAAAATAGTTTTAGTCAAAAAAATTTGGTTTAATTGTTATATCACCATATCTGAAAGCGTTATATCGAACTATTATGGCACAAAAGTAATAAGTTTACTTATATCTTTTGTCACATTCTAGGTAAAAGAATTCACTGTGGTAAAAAGGAAATAAGTCAGTGTTGTCATGCTACTGAGAGTTTAAGTCATACTTTTTAAGATCAAATGGGGTTAAGTCAAGGTACAAGGGGTTCAATCATATTTTGTAAGATCAGACGGGTTAAGTCGTGGCTCTAGGGGTTAAGTCATCGGTCAATAGGAGTTGAGTACACATAAATTCTGTAATATCATAACTAACTAAATACATGTTTTTTTTTTTTTTTTTAAGTTTAGGACAATTTATTAATGTTTTTAATGAAAGTTTAAACTTATTTTGAATAATAGAAATAGGATACCGTATTGGTATTGTAAACTTTAGGATTTCCTAAATTTCCTTGTCTTGTAAAGTTTGCTTTCTCTGGCTTAGCCTCTTTTACCCAAACATGGAAGATATAACCTAAGTCCATTTGTCTCAAATTATACTGTTACTTGTAAAATTAAATTTTGCGAATAAGTGATTTTTTTGTGATGAGCTTTTTTGCATTTATAGACAAATACTCCTTATTTTTTCATGTTGTAAGGTGATGATTTAGTAATAACTTATTAAAAACTGTAGCCCTGCATGAAAAAATATACTTTTACAGTTGTATTCAGACAATTTTTTAAGTCCTTTTTTTTACCTAGTCCCATAAACTGTGTACAGCTTCTCATTTTGCATGCAAGCTCTACCAGGTTATCAATTGTTCCTTGGGCCGACAGTCTACAAACATGTGCATAGAAGTCACACAAACCAGTAAGATGTACATACAAATGTACATGAGCCAAACATTTCACACTGTGACTCACCTAGCCTACGTTGACGTTTCAGGTAGTGCACAAACAAGAAGAAGGCACGATCATAGCCGTGTGCGCGACAGGAACGTCTAGTCGAGATTCACTGCTGTCTTGGGTACGTTTGCTGCAACGAGAGACCCCCAGACTAGGGGAGATCCCGATAGTGTTCACTCTGCGAAGCCCCGTCGGCCCGACGGAACCCGTGGAACAGATCGAGGGGAGCGAACCACTACCCGCAGCCACCACCGAGCAACCCTCGGAGAAATAATGTACATACTAGCTTTAAGGAAATACAGTTTATATTAGAGTTGATTTTAATTTATTTCCAAATACCATTCTATATTGAGAAAGTATTGTTTTTGTAAAAATGCTCTCGAGTTGTTGATGGAAATTGAGACAGTTATTTTCAAAGGTAGAGCATTTTCAGGGAAAACCCATTCTAATATAGGCCTATTTTTAGTGTAGGCTATTAAAATGTTGGAATTTTGATGTGTTTGTGTTTGGCAAATAAGGGTTATGTTAGTTGATGGTAATAAAAGGAAACTGATATTTTAAGAAAAACATCAATTTATGAAAAATACTCTTAAACCTAACATGAAATGTGGACCTATCTAAATAAAAATACTTAAACCAATGAAACAAATTAATTTACAGTGTAAGTTAAGAGTTCTATAAAATCTTCTGGTACATAGGCTATAGATCTAGGGTGTAATTAATTTCAACATTTCAACAAAATAGATATTTATAAATTGAATCAATGACTGAGTTCCTGTCGAAAAACAGAATAATAACAGCTCAAATGTAGGCTAGGCCTAGGTACTCATCTACATACTTGGACTCTCCATGTCCAATTTAGGGAATTAAGTATAAACTTTTATCACCACTCACAAGTATTGATACTAAGTTATTCTCTTAAAGGATGAAAAAAGCATGTAAATTCATTGTTTTTTCTCACAATCAGAAAGACCGGCAACATCACTACAGCAAGCCTACAACGAGTGCCAGACTAGAGCTTGAGATGAGAGAAGAAAGGAGAACGAAAATTCGCCCGCTTTCTGTTTTTGTACCGTTGCCATCTTGGCATTTTGCTCTATTCTGATTGGTTACTAATGACATCATACCTCTCCTCTAAGCAAACTTCCCTTACAAACCGAGAAATAGACCCTTCCTTCAACAAATATCAATTAATTCATTGATTTTGAATTTAAATTTTGACTTTTTTGTAAACGATCTAATAAATTATTTGACAGGCCTTAAGATTTTCACCCGTTACAAAATATTTGTCTTGGTGAACCCTTGGGCTAAATAAGTGGTTACTGTATATTTGTCAAATACCACTCACTGTGTATCAGAGTACCTCCATTACCATAGGGTATAGAGCGTTGAAATGTGTCCATATTTTCTTAAATGGTTTGAACTTTGGTAAAGGGAAAATGGTATTTTGAGAAAGGTACCTATTCAGTCTTAGACTGATGTTAGTTTAAAAGAAGTGATCCAATGCTGCAATAGCTTACTGGATGTATTACAGCAGTAACAGTTATTGGCTGGTTGACAGTGTTGTAGTGGCAAATTTTCCAATGTGGGAACGCTTAATGTATTTGTCAAATTCCCTGAAAATTAAGAGAAAATTTCCCTGAATGCGTACGATAGCTTTGCGTATTAGGCTATGTATTTTAAGCTAACTGAATTTACTGAGAATTCAAGAAACTAATAATTTTGAGAAAAACAAAACTTAAGTTAAAAATATTTTTATACCTAACTAACTTTATTATTTCACAAAAGACGGTTGTTTTAGAAAATCTTATTAATTAATTTATTAACTACTTTTATTTTTAACCCCCAAAATAGCAACATACATAACCTAATTTTTAAATGACATATTCTATACAAGTAGGCCTATAAAAGCAGAGAACTAAAATAAATTAAATCCATAAAATAGAGGAAAAACAGAGTAGTTATTAACAATGAAAGTTCGTTGACAGATTGACAAAATCATGTTTACAAGTAGTCGGCAAATGCATCCTCTTCTGTAGGTGTGGAGGGATGGGAGAGTGATGCCCGCCACCGTATATTTGAGTGATACAGGCCTACCGTACTCTGTTCACAATACAAAGTTCAAGCGAGAGTGAGGTTATGTTTGGAAACAGATACAGAGTAAAATCGTGTTTACCAGAGTATTGCAATTTATTATTTGCATAGAAATATTGTTTAATATTTTTATACTGTTTAATTAATATTTGTATTTAGAAACATATTAGCTATTTTCCCGGATTTTCCCTGAACCGGGCACTGGGATTTTCCCGGGTTCTTGAAAACCAGTGAAGGAACGCCGTTGCCACGCGTTCCCGCACCACTACACCACTGCTGGTTGAGGCTGATGGATCAGTCTAGGGTCCAGGGGGAAACGGAAAACAACTGCTGTGATTGGGAAGAGTGCTAAAGGCCGACCGATAACAGACGTTATTGTGAAGCAACCAATAGAAAACGTTCTTTTCTCAATACAAATTCATTGGTAATTTTTAGATTTCAGGAAAACAAGTGTTTTATGCATGTCACATAAAATTTGGTTTGAGCTGAAAAAATCTTGGAAATTTATCTTTTTCACTTTTAAAAACTTCTGAATTGTGTCAAATAATTGTTGCTGCATTTCATTTTTTGCGCAGAACATACTTTTTTATACTTTTTCATTTTATCTTCATGCACCTTTAGGGTAAGGGGAGATATTAGTGATGTATAATTGTCTGAATGCCAAAAATGGTTCAATTTGTCTATCTTACAAGAACATATAAAATGAATCATAAGTGTGTTACTCTTCTCAGCTTCACTTATTTGTATAAATTCTTGACCAAGGCATTTATAAATGTCCACACTACAATTTATTTGTAAACATGTATCCCAACCATTCAGTTCATCATTAAGTCCCTAAAGTAGAAGGCGGGTAAGTAAAACAAAAATATCAATGAACAAAAACATTTATTTCATACTTGGTACGAAATGCATGGATCGTTTTTAAACAATCATATTCTAACATTACAGTATTAGACAAATCTAATGCATATCACAAGTTCAGTCTTTAATAGGAACAGTCTTAAAGACAATCAATCGATATCAAGAGGCAAACATTACAAACTAAATATAGTCATTACTTCAGTCTTTGAACATGAGAAGACAGAGTAGAGATGGACAGGATTGAAAATAACTCTGTTGTGAACAAATTAGAAACATTCAAGGTGCAAATTCAATACCAAGCAATACATTAAAATTACACCAGTTAGCACTCAATCTATTAATATACTAAACCACTCGTTAATAGTACCTTGTAACAGAGTTGCACAACAGAATTTAATTGACTTATCCAAACACTTTTAAACATTAAAGCTTATTTTTCTAAATTGTTTAAATTATGAATGTAACATTTCGTCCACCCCTACTCCGAAGGAATTGACATGAGACAGGCTTTGAGCCTACAAAACTAATCTAACAAAGTTGAAAGTTTTCTTTAAAAGAATCCTTTACATCCATAATTGTTTGTATTTAATACAAACAAAACTACATACTATTATCAATCAAGAGACTTTTTTGTTAATAACCATAAGATATCTCCACGACTTGAAGTTAGTTACTATCATATCAGTCTTTGTAGGTATATCAATGCTTAAATTAACGATCACAGTTAACAGTTAATAACAATCACTAACACTAACTAACTAACTAACTACATCATAACACATACTATTTAATAGTGAAACAGGTACCAAGCCAACAATCGTCGATAACCTTAAAAATAGCCTCACAAACTTAAACGGAGAAACATTAAGCTGTTCAGTAAATGATACTACGGTAATGAATTGCCCTAATACACTACAGTCCTGAATACCAAAGTCCATATTGTTCCAAAGGGGACTAACACTATCTTCCTATGTTTCACATGGTTCGCAGTTACGGTATGTAATTATTATAATAAATATGAAATTAAGAGTATGAATAGCACATTAAACATTAACCTGTTGATGATTTTCTAAAAACTGAAATGTTTCTAACTTGGTTGTATTTTTGTGAAGTTAAACCAATGTATTAAAAATTTATTTATTTGACAGTTTTTAATATGAACTGTGTTTTATTGTATAACGATACATCACAGTTAAGGTATTCAATAATTTCTGCCATAGGATAAAATAATATTTCGGAAGGTTGAAATGGGTTGATCGCAGTTAAAATCAACCATTCGGGGGAGAGGGGGGAATCAACAATCTTGAACAATCGGGAGTATACATTTTAACATTTTAAACAATGTACTAAAATAACCAATTTATGTTTGTGAGTCTATTTTTGTTAATACAGCCATGTTTAAGAATACAACATACACCATCCGGAATCACACATAAGGACTATGGTAATTACAATGAGTGTTAAAAAAAAAACATAAATTAAACAAAGAAATTGTATTGTGTGCAATCAGTAGCATAGAAAATGTACCAAGGATCTCAGAAATCAAGAGAAAAAAAAAAAAACAAGAATTCCCAGGAATAAAACATGCAAACTCATAAATGGAGAATAGAACAGAATATTTGTCTGCAGCAATAGTGCAAAAATAAATGGACAACCTCCAAATGCATAAGAAAGGAGAGTAAAAGTTCAAAGTAAACTGATGTGAATAATTTGGGAAAAATATCTCCGTAACATACAATATGACACCTGTACATACATTGTCAATGAAAGTTATGTATACCAATAATTGCCATAAAATATTTTACACACCAATAGTTGTCATAAAATATGCCAGCAGTAGAACTCCAACTATCCAAATTAATTTAAATGGACTGATTTGAGTAATAAAAATTTCAGATAGTAAAGTATAGCTAAAACATAATCCAACAGTTGAGGGAAAGTCAGAACAACAAACGTAGTGTAATGTTATGTCTGGGAGATAGAAAGATATTGGAATGTGATCACCAGCAATGTCCACACTGTCGTGCGTCTCACCACGCTCCCAGTGCTTCTTTGGTATTAGATATTATCGAAATTTATATGGATAGATGGGTATTTGGTTAGTTGCAGTTCAGATAAGCGGAGTTCTACTAATAATATTATACTCATAGTTATCTGGCTTCCAACTTTTTTGGCTTGACCAATAAAATAAAACAAAATTCTTTTATTTTGCGTCTTCAAAGTCCACTGTTTGCTACAACCATTTATATTATTCTGATACTGATCTTGGTTTATCAGTTTTCTAGCACTGTGTTGCGATAAAACCAGTATTGCACCATGAACAAAAGAATACTTGGCTACTTCTGATGTAATTATCTTCATAATCACGTTATTCTGCAATCTACAATGTTTAAGGACCAGAAAAAATTTAATAAAGGGAGTTTTTTAAGTTGAGGGAACATTTCATGATTGGCGACCTAATATTAGGAAATGGTGAAAGATTGCTTGAAAATAGAGAAAAGTAATTCGAGAGTAAAAGAAGTCGTTCTCTGTATAAAAAAAAAAAAAAAAAAAAAAATTTGGATAATTAATTGCCCGAAAGAAAAATATGACACTGGCTTTTTTAGCAAAAGAGCTATTTAGCTATTAGCTAGTGCTTTTAGCACTAGCAAGTCAACTAGTGTCTACCGCATCATACCAGATAACTCGGAGTGTATAATTTTTCTTTTTTATAATTTATTATATTTCCAAAATATATTATAGGTTTATAAAATTATGTATAAGGAAGTTTATGTTTTTGTAACTAATTACAGAATTTTGTTGGTTAAGAAAAGGAAACTAATGATGACTTCATGAAATTTTGTAGATGATATTACTAGGTTGTCCACATCAAATAGTCTGGAAAGACATAAATTTAGTTAGAAAAGAAAGATTGCAAGGAAAAACATATTTTCTTGGTAACTGAATGGTACTTACCGGTATATGTAAATGCCATTTTTCATAAAAATAAAATAAAATTCAAAAAATTAATAAAATTCTGGATTATTGATTATTATTTTTACTCCCAAAATATTTCAAACCAGAAAATCTTAAAAGCAAACATTACTACATAGTTTTAAAATATTGATAGATAAGTTGTTTCAAATCTCTTAAATTAGTCATTATTTAACACGTTCGCTATCAGCCGCCGCATATATGCGGCGGCCTGGCCAATCCCACAGCCCACCAAAATAATCATGGACTTCCCTGTAGACCGGCCCTAATGGTTGTGACTTATGCCACAGACCACGAATAGAAACCATTTAAAATTAGTTTTCACACTTCAAAATATCTTAATTGCATTAAATAAAAAGATATATACAATTTTCTCTTTATTTTTGGTAATTTTTTGAGCGCCGCACATCTGCGGCGCATGGTCAGAGACTAAGTGACGCATGTTAGCGTCAGCACTAATATAATCTTATTTTTAGTCATAACCTTTGAAAAGCGAAAAATAAAATACGGCTTATACATAAAAACATTGTATTGAAATATTTAGTTTACGAAAAGAGTTGTTTATAATACATTTACGTAGTATAATTATGATGTTTTACAAGTTTACAAAATGCAAATGTTTATACATTTTTCTTACACAATAAACTTTTTTCAATGTGTCATATAAGAGATTTGATGAATATTTGTGTAAAGATATATCAAATACGTTAAAAAATGTTACTTTCAAAAATACATTAAATAAAAATGTACGTAAAACATTTTAGTGACGTCAGTGATCGTTTTAGCCACAGACCAAGCACCGCACATATGCGGCAGACTATCCCCTAGACCGCGCCTAAACTGTCTGACCATTAAAATAGACCACACTGAAGAAATTTCGTATTTAGTATCATGGAACCATCGCCGCAGATATGCGGCGGCAGTCTATTATAATGAGCCCAGCCGCCGCAGATATGCGGCGGTGGGCTCTCAGTAGAACTCGCCCGCCGCAAAATTGCGGCGGCGGGCTGTGGTTACGATTTTTTTTTAACATTGTGGTAGCGAACGTGTTAACATTGAATTCCAGACCCTGGAGTATCGAGAATCCTCCAGAATGGGCATTGGTTCATTACTTATTAAGTGACGTGGTGAAATTTAAAAAATGTTAAATGAAAGGTAAAAAAAGAAAACACAATACCATGGTTAAAAGTGAAATGACAAACCACGTGCCACAACCCAATAAACTAAAGACAGAATATAAGGAGTTGCGTTACTTACCGAATTCAATTATTCCTGGTTGCTTACGGACCTAAAATAAAACAAATGATTTTACTGACATGGTTATTAAAATAAGGTTTACAAAAAAAAAAAAAAAAAAAAAAAAAAAGAGAAAGGATTCAGCTAGCTTACTTGAGAAAATGATGTTCAATCACTGTACAGGATGACAAAAATGTCATGGGACAGTCAAATACTAGTCCTAATTAGTAGAATGCAATGCCACAAACAAGCCTTCAAGTGGATGACCGAGCCAAAGTGGTAGACAAATTATCCATTAAAACCATAGTACCATAATTACTTACCTGGTACTGAACCAGACATTTGACATTTGTCTCTAAACCTAATGATTAGGGAGCTAGTGGTGATTGAAGTTCATAATTAATTTCTGTTTACATCACAGTTGAACATTTAGCACGCCTCGCAGTTTCACTGAAGATTGAGGGTAATAATAACTGCCACAATAATAGATATTTACATAAAATTCTATAAAATTTATTTTGATTTTACATAAGAATTACAACAGCGGGCATTACTTCTTGATGAAAAACATTAAATTGAAATTGGCTAGTTATATATCAAGCACCCTGTAGCGCAGTGTTTGAGCATTAGGTTGGTAAACTTAAAAACGTAAACAGCTAATTTTTGTTTGATTTAGTAGCTGAAGAGTTGTAAGGTGGAAACTGAATTTTAAAAGTCATGGAAGCAGCTCCAATTGATTCTGTGTGGAAAAACACCCCATTTGGAAAAAGATCGTTGGACCAAAAAATGTGTGCCCTTGCAAACAGTGGTTGTTTTAGCCTATAAGGTTAAAGCCTGGATTTATTTTAGGATCAAAAGACAACAATAACATTTTATTGTTGCTATGGAAAAATTTAAAAAATTAGATACAGTTCAACATGATACAGAACAAAACAAACCCAAATTAGTTAAAATATTTTAATACAAAACAAACCTCCAGCATAGGACAGACATCTATATGGACATCAACACCTTCTCAACATACATCCAAGAGGCTGAGGAAGCCTGGTCGGCCGAGAACTGGCATCTACATGGATCATCACCTTCCCAACACACATCCAAGAGGCTGGGGAACCCTGGCCGGCCGAGAATTGACATCTACATGGACTCAACACACATCCAAGAGGCTGGGGAACCCTGTCCGACCGAGAACTGGCATCTACATGGACTCAACACACATCCAAGGGGCTGGGGAACCCTGGCCAGCCGAGAGCTGGCATCTACATGGACCATCACCTTCTCAACACACATCCAAGAGGCTGGGGAACCCTGGCCGGCCGAGAACTGACATCTACATGGACTCAACACACATCCAAGGGGCTGGGGAACCCTGGCCGGCCGAGAACTGACATCTACATGGACCATCACCTTCTCAACACACATCCAAGAGGCTGGGGAACCCTGGCCTGCCGAGAACTGACATCTACATGGACCATCACCTTCTCAACACACATCCAAGAGGCTGGGGAACCCTGGCCGGCCGAGAACTAGCATCTACATGGACCATCACCTTCTCAACACACATCCAAGAGGCTGGGGAACCCTGGCCGGCCGAGACCTGGCATCTACATGGACCATCACCTTCTCAACACACATCCAAGAGGCTGGGGAACCCTGGCCTGCCGAGAACTGACATCTACATGGACCATCACCTTCTCAACACACATCCAAGAGGCTGGGGAACCCTGGCCGGCCGAGAACTGGCATCTACATGGACTCAACACACATCCAAGAGGCTGGGGAACCCTGGCCAGCCGAGAACTGGCATCTTCATGGACTCAACACACATCCAAGAGGCTGGGGAACCCTGGCCGGCCGAGAACTGGCATCTACATGGACTCAACACACATCCAAGAGGCTGGGGAACCCTGGCCGGACGAGAACTGGCATTTACATGGACTCAACACACATCCAAGAGGCTGGGGAACCCTGGCCGGCCAAGAACTGACATCTACATGGACTCAACACACATCCAAGAGGCTGGGGAACCCTGGCCAGCCAAGAGCTGGCATCTACATGGACCATCACCTTCTCAACACACATCCAAGAGGCTGGGGAACCCTGGCCAGCCAAGAGCTGGCATCTACATGGACTCAACACACATCCAAGAGGCTGGGGAACCCTGGCCGGCCGAGAACTGACATCTACATGGACTCAACACACATTCAAGAGGCTGGGGAACCCTGGCCAGCCGAGAGCTGGCATCTACATGGACCATCACCTTCTCCAACACACATAAAAGAGGCTGGGGAACCCTGGCCGGCCGAGAACTGGCATCTACATGGACTCAACACACATCCAAGAGGCTGGGGAACCCTGGCCGGCCAAGAACTGACATCTACATGGACTCAACACACATCCAAGAGGCTGGGGAACCCTGGTCGGCCGAGAACTGACATCTACATGGACTCAACACACATTCAAGGGGCTGGGGAACCCTGGCCAGCCAAGAGCTGGCATCTACATGGACTCAACACACATCCAAGAGGCTGGGGAACCCTGGCCGGCCGAGAACTGGCATCTACATGGACTCAACACACATCCAAGGAGCTGGGGAACCCTGGCCGGCCGAGAACTGGCATCTACATGGACTCAACACACATCCAAGAGGCTGGGGAACCCTGGCCGGCCGAGAACTGGCATCTACATGGACTCAACACACATCCAAGAGGCTGGGGAACCCTGGCCAGCCGAGAACTGGCATCTACATGAACTCAACACAAATTCAAGGGGCTGGGGAACCCTGGCCGGCCGAGAACTGGCACCTACATGGAATTGATACTTGTTTGTCACACATAAGACAGCTACTTTTTTAATAATTTTGGATTGGAATCTTAAAAACAAAACACATAAGTTACAAGAAGACTACTTACTAAGCATTGAGTAAAAATTTCACATTTCTAAGTTTTTTCGGTTTTAAGTTCTGTTTTCTTAAAGTCAGCCAGTTCACCGATGATCACGGCGAATGCATCTCTGCCCGCGGCCTCGACACCGGGCCTGCTACACGTAGACTACTCAGCCAAGTTTACAGCACACTAAGGCTAATAGCTTACTTTGTTATTGTATTGATGTACAGTGTGGTTAAGAAGTTCTAGAACGGAGAAATATATATTTTATCAGATAAAGTAATGAGACTTTCAAACTAACTCACTCATCCGTTTTCAACTCGGAAATCCAACTGGAAAATCAAAATTTTACCTGGGAATCTTAGTAACTTATTTGTTAACTTTTCGTCAACATTTAATTACTGACTGCTATTTTAAAATGTAATAATATTGTTACTGACCCGAACGTGGTGGCTGCCACGGAGCCGGCGGCCACGGGGTCACGAGGGCCTGGCGCTCAGCTGCGGGCGCTGCGGCTGCGGACACTGCATGGTCTGCTCTGCCTCCCGGCATAGATCCTGGCATGGACAATGTTGTAAGATTTACAAAATTAGAGAGGAAACTGCACTTTATACCTACTTTCCTACTTTTTGGAAGGAAAAGTAGGAAATATAGGATAACTGGGCTCCCTGTGTTATTCATGACAAGTAAACTGTTATAGAAAATTTCTTCTGTAAAGATATGAAACTGGACTATTTAACATTATGAGTTTATTTGTATCTTTAAAAATAAACTACATTGATCCTTTTGTTAATTTGTTGTTTCCAGTAGTTACAAGAGAGTTTCTCACCTGCGTAGGGTGTGTATCTGGGAGCCAGGGGCATTATCGATCGCGGGGCCTGAAACTCGCTGGAACCCCCAACGGCTGCTGAACGTCCAGGAACAAACCCTGGCGGAAAAACCAATTTACTGTGAGAACCCCAAATAAGAGGTAAATTTTGCAACAATGTATCAATTGTCATCAGATTGTTTTCATTAAATTTAACACAATCTGTGGACTTGAAAAACAATTATCGATCAGCCTCATGTGATCTTATCTATCCTGCTCTTCTACTCTAACCCATTAACAACCGTTCATATTTAGTACCAGGTTAACCGAGCTTTGCTCTTTGGTTTTAATTTACTTTATTTTGTTACAGTGTCATGGTAATAAAGCTATTAAATTTTCATAAACAACCAATTATATCTCTTCACAGTTAACAGCTGTTTCAAAAAGACTGCTTAACATTAATGTTTCTTTATTTTTGTATATGTACCTTTCATTGTTATTTCGTTACCAAAATAGCCACCCATACAACCAATGTTGAAAATTACGATTTTTAAACTTAAAGTTCCAACCGTTAACTGAGTCTTGCTCATTGGTTTTAATTTAGTGTGTTTTTTGTTATAGTGTCATGGTAAAAAAAAAAACTTCATATTGGAATGTTAGCCTCTGGATTACCAATAAATACTATTAATGGTTTAAATACCTGAGTTATGGTAATCCAATTGTTGTCGAGCAACTAGTTTCAACTCATTCAAATAGAGTCATCTTCAGGCTTAATACAAAGATGTAGGTTAATTTCTCTTCATAGAAGAACGTCACGTTGATAAAAGTTTAATAAATAATAACACACACGGTACGGACACATTACAAATAACAACACGGACACGGACACGACAGTCATGAACACACACGAACGGAAACACTTAAGACTTTTAATACTGATGTGGCTAGCGAGTTGACATAGACGCAATCCCGGCGGCGGTGGGGTCTAGACTGGCCGGTGGACGGACAGGTGGTCGTTGCGTCACGTCATTCACTGCTACCTCTTATCATCTCGGGTTGCGTTCCTTGTACCCTCCCCCTCCAGTACCTTGATAGTGGTGTCGTAGATGTAATTTGATGAGAATGAGAGTTTATCATTTAAATCATTTTGTTGATCAGACCTGACTGCTTTGTATATTTCAAATTCCTCCAATGTGCTGATTTTAAATTTATCTTTAGAAAAATGCAATATGTCCATGTTACTATTGATACTATTGTAATTATGGTTGGATGAAATAAAATGTTCAGCAAAGGTAGAAGTCTGAGATAAAGTGGTTTTCTTTGGGATATGTTCTTTAAAACGTTTTGTAAAAGAGCAGGTGGTCTGGCCGATATAATATTTTGTGCAATCAGTACAATTGATTTTGTAAACACCAGACTTTTCGTAAGTTGGCGTCGCTAAACTTAAGAGTTAGCGACGCCAACTAACGAAAAGTCTGGTGTTGTAAATGATAAACTCTCATTCTCATCAAATTACATCTACGACACCGCTATCAAGGTACTGGAGGGGGAGGGTACAAGGAACGCAACCCGAGATGATAAGAGGTAGCAGTGAATGACGTGACGCAACGACCACCTGTCCGTCCACCGGCCAGTCTAGACCCCACCGCCGCCGGGATTGCGTCTATGTCAACTCGCTAGCCACATCAGTATTAAAAGTCTTAAGTGTTTCCGTTCGTGTGTGTTCATGACTGTTGTGTCCGTGTCCGTGTCGTTATTTGTAATGTGTCTGTACCGTGTGTGTTATTATTTATTAAACTTTTATCAACGTGACGTTCTTCTATGAAGAGAAATTAACCTACATCTTTGTATTAAGCCTGAAGATGACTCTATTTGAATGAGTTGAAACTAGTTGCTCGACAACAATTGGATTACCATAACTCAGGTATTTAAACCATTAATAGTAAAAAAAAAACTATTAAATTTCCACCAACAACCAAAATCTTCACGGTTAACAGGTGTTTCAAAAAGTCTAAGCAGACTTATGTTACTTTATTTTTGTTTACTTTTAGTTGTTATTTCATTACCAAAATAGCAACCCATAAGAACAATGTTAAAAATTACGATTTTACAACTTAATTTTAGACAAAATTAGATTTTTCCTGGGGTTGAGGCAGTTTCTAAACTTATTTTTGGGCCAAAACACTCTTAAATGCAAAGTTTAAGAAATATCTACCCGCTGGATTTCGAGATCGTGGAACACACATCCCTTCAGACATTGCTCGTATTATAGTATAGGATTTTTTATGTCAAAACATATTCAAATTGCCTGTTCTGTTTGGTTACAATCAGCAAGTCTGAACTATAATTTTTTTATCGATGGCTGATTTTCATGCTGCCATTTTTGTGACTATCATCGGTTGTTGTGGTGTTTTTCACCTGTGTTGGGTGTTTGTGCTGGGACTGTGTACGAAGTGCTAGCTTGGTTCTCGGCAGACGCAGCCGCCCCGGCCGCCCAGGTTGCGTTTGCTGCTCCACCCACTGGATTGGAAACTGCTGTAAACACAATTCATACGAGGTGTTCATAACACAACTTACAATTTGGAATATGCTCACACCAAGACAAATTTCATCATCATAAAACCTATAAAAGTTTAGAACATCCGTCTATGTAAATTTCATGATATCTAAAACAGAACTGAAACTTGGTGCAACCATAACTTATATGTAAAGACTCATTTTGGCAATAATGTTGAATTAATCTCCCCAAATTGACAAAGGCCTGTAGATTTCAAAATATTCTTCTTTTTTGAAGACTAGATTCAAATCAGTTACAATTCATCATCAGACCATTTATTTAATACAGTAGACTCCCTCTTAACCGGCCACCTTGGGACTAGACAGTAGCTGGATAACCAACTGGGTAACCATTGAACCATTAACGTTAAATTATTGTTCTCCATGCCTGAAGGAAATATGATGGAAAATAACACTCCTGTATGGAATTAAAGCTAGGCCTATCTAATCAGATACTAAAATTATTTTCTGGTTTAACAAAAGCAAATCACAACGAAACACAGACTGATTAACTGAAAAATTTGGTATTGGAATTTACTAGGATGAAGGTAAACAAATGTGTTCACTTCTGTTCAGGGAAGTCACCGCACTTAAATCCTTCTCTGAAACTAACTGATTAGAAAGATAGATATAAAACCAATATTTCTGGCAAATCTAGACCAGTTAAAGCAATAATGTTCTGTTAAAAAATGGCCGTTTAAAAGGAAGTTGGTTTTGTGACAATGTAGGCCGATTAAAGTGGAGGCCAGTTAAAAGGGATTCTACTATATCACATTTTCATTCTTCAAAGGTGGTTCAGGTATCAAATTGATTTCGTTAATCTTACAGGCTGTGTAACATTGGCGATTGGACCATGGAATCGTCTACACTAACAATCATCAGTGATGGAACCACGTTAAATGCCAAAAGTACTGATCGTAAATTGTAGTGTCAACTGCAAAAACATTCATAACGAAAAACATGCAGCAACCTGTATATTGTATCTAAATACCATTAGTCCCATACAATGTCGCCGATGAAGACATGAATAAGATGCTGAAAATAACAAGTCATGTGACACAATCAAACATTGTAGTCCTGGAGGTGTTATCCGGGTGGGATGTGGGGCTTTACTGTGATAACACCTAATATTTTTGTCTACAGGAAATTAAAAAAAATTACTAAATTCCATTAGAAATTCACTTAGAACACAGACTTTAGGCAATGAAGATTAAAACACAATTAATTATACACTGTTCACTCACCCGCAGGCGGCCACATTGGTCTCTCAGTTTGGTGCGTGGCACTCACACTTGCCACAGCCATCTCGGAAGCTGCCCCGGACTCAATGGGTCCTAAAAGGAATGAAAGGATTTTTAATATTTCCTGTCTGATATCAACTTGTCCACAGGTTTATTAGCAAAATAAGCCTGCTACCATGCAAACAAACATAAATTTGTCAACAACCCTTATAAATTTGTCCAGGAAATAATTTTATATGGCCATTCATTCTGGGCTTACACACGGTCTTGTTAGTAGCTTGTAAAAGGTTAATAAGAAAATTTCATAAAAAAGTTGGGACAGTCAGTCAAGGTTTAAAAAAAGTGGTTTTTAGAGGATTTTATTGAAAAAATCAGCCCAATAATAAGGCCTTTAAAGCCCACATATCATATTTTAATAAAGTCCCACATTTGCAAACCTTTATTCATATTTTTTTCTATTCTCAGGTCGAGATCCAAGTTACCGTACCAATAAGATTGTAAACATTTTAATTGGCAGGGCTTGTTTATAAATGGTAAAAATGTGTGATTGGTAGGATTTATAATCGTTTAAATAAAGATAAAATGATACTCGTCAGTTTTAGGCTTTACCCACTTAAATGTGATTTGGTACAGTTATGTTTTACATTGGGTTAGTATAACTCAACAAGTCTTCTTTACAGATCTGAGAGTGTTTGACGGGTACAAAGTTCGAGTGCTTAATGTCATTCTTGTTCTGTCGCTACTAGACGTTTGGTGTACAAAATCAATTTGTTTAAACAAAACATTGTATTTTTATGCAGTTTCAGTTATAAGATGATTGAAAAAAGATAACGGAACTAATATTGACTTATCTATGCTAATCTGACCCTGACCAAACCAAAACCGCGACGTTACCATCTTTTAAAACTCCCCTATAAAAAGCGTCAGTACCTAAAATTTGAGGACCAATTTTAATATAGGTACTTTATTGTCATGTTTTCATATTTCATTGTTTTCACCGTATGGTCTTAAAATAATGGGAGGTGGATATAATCGAGAAGTACCGGCAAATTTGTTTCCCAAGTTTTCGGAATCACCTTGTCCAGTGAGCTAACGGCAGCAGGTGGGAAGGTAGCAGCAATTGCTTCTCATCTGGGTTCATTGATTGCACCGTCATAAGAGGCCATGTTGATCTCACGGCCTATTGCTCAGTTGCGCCCGAGAAATAAGATGAGTAAATATGGTGATGTTATTTCTTAATTTATAGAGTGAACCAGAGAAAGGGAAATAGGGAATGCTTGCCACAGGTCTCAGACTTCTTTCACGGCAACTATTGATTGTTCAAATAGCTGTGTGCATTTTTGGTTTATTGGATCGACTATATTTTGCATAAAAACGTTAGTTATGGTCATTGTAGAAAACCATGGAAGGATCAAATGAATTTGAGCTATCGATTGTTGAAAGCTTTCGATTATATATCACATCGGCTGACAGTTAGTGGCGCCCCTAGTGGATATTCTTGTAATTTTATTATTCTGATATTTTAACTTTACATTTCCACTCTATAAAAATGAAATCTTTGTAACCAAATATCACTTCGCTAACTTTTTAAATCTCATTATTTCATTTACAGATTCAGATTCAATTTTTATTCATATACAGTTTTGTACATTGAATAATGTTGTAACAAACTGAAATAAACATAAAATTAATCATGTTATATTTTACACATACAGTGACAATTTACAGTATGTAAATTTTTAAAATGATCAAAATAAAATAAAGAAGCTTCTCTTTGTTTTGAAATTCATCTAAATCTATTACATATTCTTTTAATCTATTTTTGAATTTTGTGTTGTTTGTTTTATTTTTTATTTAGTCTGGAATTTGCTTTAAAATCGTTTCCCGACATAAGAGTGGATTTTTTTTCTTAACTATTTTTAGACAATGCTTGGGATGGGTTCTACCTTTTTACGGGTATTGTATTGATGTGTTGGTACTTCTTCAGTGTCCTCAATGCATACATTTATAAGCATGATGGTAGCAAAAACATAGAGTCCAAAAACTGTCATTATAGAATACCACTGTTGAGTTACCACTTTATTCGTAATTATCACTGATCAGTAGACTTTGCAGGATCTGATAAACCTGTTGACATGTTGGCCGTTAGCAGCAATGAAACCTCTTGGTGTAAGACTTTGAATTAGTGCGCACAATATTTGGCAATAATTGTACCCCTGAAGTGACATGGCAAGGACCTATAGTCTACGTGAACAGAGCAAAATGGACAAAAAAGGCCCCCAACAATTTTTATGGAGGCCTAAGGGTTTTAAAATATTAAAGGAAAAAGTACCACACAGCAAAAGCAACTTACCACGCGGTAGAGGGTTGAAACCAGGCGGCGGATTAGGTTGACGTTCACCTATGCTATAGAGCAGAGAGCCTCGTCCCAAAATAGGTCGACCTTGCCCTGGAACATAACCCAAAACAACCCGGTATCATCTCTTGACCAATAACTCTGTAGTTCTCAATTGGATATCCCTTCTAGGAAACCAAAGTATTTACAGTTGCATTGAATTCACTAGCATTACTCTTGCTCTGTCATATTTACAGAAATCACAAGGTCATAACCTTAAAATCTTCAGTGCAGTAGAAAAATTATGTATATGTGTTGAAATACATTTATTGAAATATACGGTGAAAAGGGTTTATTATAATTTCTCCTCAATGAAGCCAAACTTAGTTGTAAACCTGTCCTGCAAGCTTCACAATAATTGAAGAATTTTCATCTTGCATACCAGCCTTGATTATATTATTATTATTAGAATCATTTGAAAATGAAAATTGGTAAGATCCTAATTGAAACTGCTAATATAGGACCGAAAAGGTTTGTATATAGTACTATAATATACCACTCATTATTCAATGTTCTGCATGAAAAAGGATTTTTTGACACCTTTAGGCAGTTAGTAAACCAAAATAGAATAGTTTTACAAATACCTAAGTAAATGTATTGCTGTACAAACATTTCCAGAATACCGCGGCCGGATTATCCGGCGGCCGAACCATCCGAGGTCAGAGTAGAGGGCTTCTACTAAAAATCGCCTGAAGTCAGCCCTCTTAACTCACCTCCTGGGGGTGTGCCAATGGGCATCGGCAGAAAACGCGGGAGGAACTTCTTCTTCGGGATTTGTACTCCGGGAGCCACAGTCACCATCTCCATGACGTAGTCTGGTGGTGCAGAACTCACCGTGGAGGCACTTTGAGCTGGGACTGAAACATAACTGAGTGTAAGAATAATAACCACTTGACTGTAACAATATTTACATTTGTTTGCAACCAGCAATGTCATCACAGATCATATGACTCTCCACTTTTATTTAGCCTAATCAATTAGACCTATTATCAAAAAATATCTTAATATCAAAATTTAAAACAACGATTGCCTGATACTGACCCAAAAAATTTTCAGTTGACCTAACTTAAATTTAAAAACTGTTCAATAAAATTTATAATTTATTTTCAAATTCTCCATTGAAAAAAATTACTTTTTATGTACAAAAAACCATCGACTACTTACTTATGTTACTTAATAAGCATTGATTACATTTTTATGTTTATAAGTAGTTTTCAAATCTTTTAACTTGTTTTAAACAATTGAAAAACTTCTTCCCATACTCTTTGGTTTTTAAATTACCAAGTGGTGTATTGAATACTAAAAAGAGTAATGATAATATAACTGTTTTAAGGAAGAAATTTCCTTTGCAAAGGTTTAAAGTAAACAAGGGTTTATTTCACCCAAAAAAAACTTGGATTTGTTGTACCGTAAAAACATTTTAAATAAAATCATTTTATTGACTATTTTTTACTGTTCCTCATTACTTATTTGTTACCCAATTTCAAACATCATGTTCCTAAAAGAATCTATACCTCTACAAAACAGTTTGAAGACCGTAGATACTTTATATTTAATCTCTTTCATATAAATCTAAAGACAATATTGTTCTTGGTATAATTATAGATTAAGTATGACCAACGCTACAATATTAGGCTTCCAACATAAACTGTGCATGAAAATGATTTTAACTACATTTTATGGAGAAGGTTCAGAGCTTCAAACACCGGCTACAGTAAAATTACAATAGACTAAAATTTTCTCATGTACTAAAACAGCTATGTTGTGAAGTTTAAGAGTTTATGAAAGCCATTAATGATTTCTCAAATGACAAGTCAAATAAACAACATTAATTATGAACAATGACATAAAAATCAAACAATGATGAAAAATGTTGATACCTATAACATATTTTTCATACAATGTGTTTATGAGAATATTTTACAACTTGAATAGGTATGAGTTAGATTGAAACAGCATTACGTAAAGGATGAAAGCAGAAAGAACTATGAATTGTGTATATTTTTATACTGTATACAACGATGTTTACGTGACAATGAAGCTGAAAACAGTGATGCAACTTATAACTTATGGCAGTCCAGAAAAAATGATTTATGAGGTGAACAAAACTAAACTTTAAAATGTCCATGTCAATGCCTTCAATGGTGATTACTGACAACTAAAGCTACTTTTACACTCGGTACATTTTACCTTGGAAATATTTTCTATTTCTGACTTTTGCTATGATCTTCTTGTGGACAATCGAAATCAAATAATCTTGAATCTATTTAATATAAGAAGCTGGAGTTATATTTTGAATTAAAATCAAGTTCAAACAGATCTAAGACACATTAGGAATGCATATTAAGGGTCTGCAGTACCTCCGCCATTTTGGTACTTTGTCCCATAAGAACAATGTTAAATTCAAAACATTACTGTGAGTTTGTTCTTCATCAGAACATTTCAAAATTGATGTCATTTTAAATGTTAGTATTTGTCATTAGACGTGATAGAAAATTAATTAAAAAAATTAACCACGTTTATAACAAATAAAGTATAACTTTATATTAACACCATTTTTAGGAGGTTTATTAAAAAAATGTATCCGCGTCATATTAAACACCATACTATTGTGGTAAGCATATTAACAATATTAGATAAATACATCGTTTAAGTAATCATCAATACAGTAGTACACTTAATCCAGTAGGCATAGTTGGGAAAGTTAGTCAATAATTCTAACTAGTTAGAAGTTATTAGTTAGACCCGTAAAAAGTAACTGATAGAAGTTATTAGTTAGTTGGTTAAAAAACTAACTGATAGAAGTTACTAGTTAGTTAAAAAAACTAACTGATAAAAGTTATTAGTTAGTTTTTAACTAACTGATAGAAAATTAAGATAATTTTTGGAGGAGTTTGCTGTTTGTTTTTTTGGCAGTTGTTTTAAAGGGTTTCGTATGAAATGAAATAATGACACATATCGGTAACTAATTGCGTTTTGGGCAAACTCAATTAACATTTTAACAAAATTCCACCCTTTTCATTTTTTCAAGCTGTGGAAAATAAGCTGTATATGTTTGGCCACTGAATATCTCGCTCGCCCGCCATCGCTAACAAGTATTTTAATCTACTTAATTAAAACTATCCATCTTAATAACTATTAATAATTATAACTATTATTTAACTATCACTAAAACATAACGACGAAATATAAACAACAAGTTGCTACCTCAGGAAAAATGGCTTCACACTTGTCAGGCAATGAACATCAACTGAAGACAAATAATTTGAGATGACAAATTACCAAACATTCCCCCATCCCCTTCCTTTCCCAACCCTCGATGCTTGTTGTGTTGTCATTGGATGCGACCGCATACCGGCATACCAAAGCAACTGGACTTTCCCCGCCCCCACCCTTACCGCTTTGTTTGTCATCAAGGACGCTGACCCCGAGCTCAAGGCCACACGCAACCCTCACCGGTCGCGTATTTGAGACTTTTTCGTCCGTCCAAAAATCTAACGATTTAAACTCCAAAAATACTAACGAATATATTATCTATTCGTTAGCTCTGAATCTAACTGATTAGAAGTTATTTCCATTACTTTTTAAAAACTAACGAATAAAATAGAAGTTAGCCGAAAAACTAACGAATATCGCTAATCGTTAGAATTTCTATTCGTTATTCCCAAGTATGCCAGTAGGAAGGTTTATACTTCTTTTTAAATTTGAGCTTACATATAATATTTTTAATTCTACTTGGCAGTTTATTGTGCAGCTTTTTTCCTAAATAGTGAGGTAGTTTTTTAATAGAACTTAGTCAATGTATAGGATACTGAAAGTCATTTCTAAATCTTGTTTCATATCTATCTATTCAAATGAAGATTGTGATGAGGTCCGTGAGCCGTGAAGCAACATTGTAGATGTGTTGTCCGTCGGGCTGCACTTTGTGGTTGTAGAGTCGCAGGAGCGCTTTCGGCGTTTCGCCATTGTCAACTGCTACTCAGTTAACGAGTAGCAGTTGACAATGGCGAAACGCCGAAAGCGCTCCTGCGACTCTACAACCACAAAGTGCAGCCCGACGGACAACACATCTACAATACCTATCTATGAAAATGTTGTTTTTCCCTCAATGTGTCATAATTACATTTTACAAAACTCAAACATTTAACACGTTCGCGGCGGCGAGGTTTTTGCTCGAACCTCATCACCATCCTGAATGTAAAAATTGTAAAACCCACCGTAGCAGCAGCACTGCCCAGTAAAAACCCACGTGGTAACAAAATACATTGTACTATTGAGTTGTGCTGTGCAAAGCTTCAGATTTCTAGCTCAGATCCTGGCTTAAAAATAAATCATATTGTAAATATGTGCAGCTTGGGAGCAATCGCACCCATCAGGGTGGCATTAGGGTTCCGCGTGGGAGCGATCGCTCCAATGCCGCTGCGAACGTGTTAAGAATTAGAAACATTAAGAGTTAAAATATTCAAAACCTTGAAAATACCTTTACAAGACGTTCAAAATACCTTTACAAGACGTTCTTGGTCTTGCATTACTTGATACTTACTTACATATATATATATTTAATTATTTCTATCTCTGAGCAACTGCCCCACAGTTCAACCAATGTATACAGTACCAAATACGAGGGCTATTCAGAAAGTAAGGAACGTTTTTGTCTTACGCCGTTGTACGCGCGCGTATCGAATATATTAGGGTATGAGAGTGCTCGGGGCCTCAGTGGCTATCCAGCCGTGACACTTAGAGCATCGTCGCACCGCCCGTTTTCTTTATATTTAAATTCAAAATGGCCGCTTCCGTAAAAAGTCCCGCCAGTTGCGAATTGCTATCGGTAACACGGTTTTTGTTGACAAAAAACTTAAAATCGATAAAGATTTATCGAAAAGTGTGTGGAAGTATGGGAACAATGACTTGAATGAAAGTTCTGTGCGTAAGTTGTGTATTCAGTTTACAAATGACCGAACCAATGTTCTTGATGAGCAGTGGAGTGGACGATCGAACGTTGTGACTGACGAACCGGTCACTAAAGTTGACGAGAAGATCCGTGAGAACCGCTGCTCCACCATAACGAAGGTTTTGTTATCTTTCCCTCAAGTTTCACGGACTTTGCTGTGTTGAAATTAAAAGAATAAAAATCGAAAAATCTCCATCGGTTTTTTGTTTTTTGTCAACAAAAACCGTGTTAACGATCACACTTCGCAACTGGCGGGACTTTTTACGGAAGCGGCCATTTTGAATTTAAATATAAAGAAAACGGGCGGTGCGACGATGCTCCAAGTGTCACGGCTGGATAGCCACTGAGGCCCCGAGCACTCTCATACCCTAATATATTCGATACGCGCGCGTACACGGCGTAAGACGAAAACGTTCCTTACTTTCTGAATAGCCCTCGTAAGTAGAGACATCCTTATGGGGAAGTGAGAACACCGTACCCGAAACACAGATGGCACCACCAAGATGGTAAGGATAACGCTGTTTGGTTGAATGAAAACAGATGACTAGAATAATTTTTTAGAAGTTTGTTTTTGTTTTGATTTTTTGTAAACAAATATATTTAAGAGGTAGAAAGAGCACTTCCCGTGACAGTAAGGAGAAATAATAATAGCATCAGCGCTTTATTTTCCTCTGTTTTTCGGGAGCAAAACTAAGATTTTTTTACATGGGATGTCCCTACTTATTTGGTTCTGTATAAATTGGTTCAACCCCATACTGCATCACTGAGGCAAACAAAGCATGATATTCTATCAGCTTTGTATTATTATCTAAAATATTTTTGAGAACAATCATTTGAAAACATTGTGAATTTAACTTCTTAGACAAAGTATTTATATAAACTCTCCAGTTTAATTTATCATCTAATTCTAATCCAAAGAATTTGCTGTTTTGAACAATTGATAAAAAAACTCTCATTCAAAACTACCTGAGGTAGTTTGATGTAGTTCTACAATTTGTAGTACAACAATTTTATATAGTGCTTTGGCCCCAAGAAAAATTTCCACGTTAATGATGAGATATTCTATCCCAAGGGTGGCAGATATATGACAAAGAATGAACAAATATATAATGCAACCTAGAAGCTGACAATCAAATTGAGCAATAGCTTTGATCTTGGCATACCCAGTCCCCCTGTTGAAAGATTAACAATTTTCTAGCCACATCTTGAAAGATAGTCGAACTGTATTTTAAATTTGAATGGTTAAGTCAAACTTATATTCTCACCATTGCGGTTGGGTTCTAATGGACGAGAGGGGCCTGCAGCTTCACTCAGAGTGGGGGGCAGCTGATCCAAAAACGTACCTCGACCAACTGAAACAGGGGGCAATGCAAAATATAATTTCTGTCTCAACCATAGGTAT
This sequence comes from Neoaliturus tenellus, assembly GCA_030545055.2. NCBI lineage: Eukaryota > Metazoa > Arthropoda > Insecta > Hemiptera > Cicadellidae > Neoaliturus > Neoaliturus tenellus. Next base: position 118,191,289 of record CM061533.1, on the reverse strand, counting down.
ATTTTGGTGGGTACACTATTTAATGAACCTTTTAGGCCTAGGCCTAATGGCAAACTACCATAAATTTTTAAATCTGTCCACTAAATAGTCCTGGAAAGGCTTATTGGTGGCTGCCTCGATCAGCTGTTCCATTTAAAAACTCCCGTTTTAAATGGAAAAGCTGATTGCGGCACCCGCCAATAAGCCTATCCAGGACTATACTTGCATATTAAATGTTTTGACGGAGAATGGTCCATAAACCAGTTGTTGATTAATATTTAGCCCAATGAAAATTAATAAATTAAAGAATAAATTATAAATTAATAGCCAATGACAGAAAATGAAAATTGGGTCTGGAATCCGACCTTCCGGTATTTATGACCCCGTTAAACTAACTCCGTTGGAAGTATTTCTCAGTATTTATACCTTCTATACCACCCAGTAAAATTTCTCTAAAATATGCGATGAGCTGAATAATTACATCAATTGTAGAACCTCTTACGAAAATGGACATGCATACATGAACCTATTTGAGTTTCGGTATCAAATGAATGCATTGGATGAGAAGTCTATTTATATGACAGTACATAAGTCAATGCCTTTGCAAGGGAGTTGTCGGGAAGCCTACAGAGCTTAAAATTCTCACTGTTATATCACTGATGTATATGCAAGAGGCAATTCTGCTGGGGCTGAAACATAAACGAGTGTAAGAATAATAACCACTTAACTGCAGGGGTGCCCAGGGGATTGATAGCTCGGTTTGCGCTTTCGGGCCAAAATGTTGGGGGATTTTTTTGATTTGGGGGGGGGGGGGGGGGACGAAGAGAAATGGTAGGTATTCCCATATTTTTACAACTGAAGAAGAGTATGTTGACTCAAAGTTGAACTAAAAACTATGTAAGAAATATTAAATGCGTTAAAAGAGCCCTAGTTTAACAACCCTGGTCCAATCATGCATGATGTACGGAATGGCAAAACTGAAAACAGTTTGAAATTGCCGAGATTATTAGCTAATATCGTGTTGACTGGCGACCAGGAATTGCTAATAATTAGTTAAACTTACCGTCTAATACAGGAATATTTTATCTTGAGATGATCCTTCAAATCTGAACATAAAGGATTGCTGAACAAACGGTGAGTTTTTACTCATCACTCATCATTATGTAGTGATGTAGTGCTATGGGCCCAAGAAAGATTTCCACGTTAATGATGAGATATTCTATCCCAAGCATGGCAAATATACGGCAAAAAATGAACAAATATGTAATGCAACCTAGAGGCTGATAATCAAATTGAGCAATAGCTTTTGGTCTTGGCATACCCAGTAACCTGTTGAAAGATTTTCTAGCCACATCTTAAAATATGATCCAAATGTATTTTATATGTGAATTGTTAAGTCAAACTTATATTCTCACCATTGCGGTTGGGTTCTAGTGGACGAGAGGGGCCTGCAGCTTCACTCAGAGTGGGGGGCAGCTGATCCAAAAACATACCTCGACCAACTGAAACAGGGGGAAATGCAAAATATAATTTCTGTTTCAACCATAGGTATATTAGGTGGGTACACTTTTTAACAAACCTTTTGGGCCTAATAGCGAACTACATAAATTTTCATATCCGTCCACCAGTTGCATATTTAATGTTTTGATGGAGAATGGTGATACCCCAGTTGTTAATAATATTTAGCCCAATGAAAATTGATAAATTACGGTAATGAATAATTTGTAAATTAATAGTCCAATGACAGAAAATGAAAATTGGGTCTGGATCCGACCTTCCGGTATTTATGACCCCCGCCAAACTAACATGGTTGAAAGTATTTATCAGTATTCACTCCTTCTACACACCCAGTGAAATTTCTCTAAAATATGCGCTGAGCTTAATAATTACAACATCAATTGTAGAACCTCTTACGAAAATGGACATGCATACATGAACCTATTTGAGTTTCGGTATCAAATGAATGCATTGGATGAGAAGTCTATTTTTATGAGAGTATATAAGTCAATGCCTTTGCAAGGAAGTTGTCGAGAAGCCTACAGAGCTTAAAATTCTCACTGTTATATCACTGATGTATATGCAAGAGGCAATTCTGCAGGGACTGACACATAAGAGAGAGTAAGAATAATAACCACTTAATTGCAGGGGTGCCAGGGGGGATTGAAAGCTCGGTTTGTGCTATCGGGCCAAAATTTTGGGGGGGATTTTTGTAATTAGCGGGGATTTTTTTTATTTGGGGGGGGGGGGGGGAATGAAGAAATATATAGTAGGTATTCCAATATTTTTAAAACCGAAGAAGAGTATATTGACTTAAAGTTGAACTAAAAACTAAGTAAGAAATATTAAATACATTAATAGAACCCTAAATTACAACCCTAGGGTCCAATCATACATGGTGTACGGAATGGCAAAACTGAAAACAGTTTGATATTGCCGAGATTATTAGCTCATATTGTGATGACTGGCGACCAGGAATTGCTAGTCTAATAATTAGTTAATCTTACCGTCTAATACAGGAATACTTTATCTTGAGATGATCCTTCAAATCTGAACATAAAGGATTGCTGTACAGATTGTTAGTTTTTACTCATTAGCTCACTCTGTAAGCAGCCTAAACAAGCAACCTCGGTGACAGCTTTAAACTGGCATTCGGGATCTTATTTTGTAAAATGTTAACAGAGAAATATTTTGTTGTTTAGCAGTATGATGTCTCACAGCAAAATAAAACTCACAATCAGTTTTCTCAGCTCATCACTCATTTTTTTACATCTTTATGTAGTGATGTAGTGCTATGGGCCCAAGAAAAATTTCCACGTTAATGATGAGATATTCTATCCCAAGGGTGGCAGATATACGACAAAGAATGATCAAATATGTAATGCAACCTAGAGCCTGACAATCAAACTGAGCAATAGCTTTTGATCTTGGCATACCCAGTAACCTGTTGAAACATTTTTCTAGCCACACCTTGAAAGATGGCCCAACTCAAGGAATCTAAAATAAATAAAGAGAAGGTAGGGGTCAAGACATGCAACACTTTCTATGTGCCATGTGGGTTTTTCACTTATGACGTCATCATTATTATTACCAGTATTAGAAAATGGTGATGTCATTGGTGCAAAAGAAAACCTGGTGCATAGATGGCGTTGCATGTCTTGACCCCTATACTTTCTCTTTATTTATTTTAGATTCCTTTTTCCAACTGTGTATTCAATTTGAATGGTTAAGTTAAACTTATATTCTCACCATTGTGGTTGGGTTCTAGTGACGAGAGGGGCCTGCAGCTTCACTCAGAGTGGGGGGCAGCTGATCCAAAAACGTACCTCGACCAACTGAAACAGGGGGCAATACAAAATATAATTTCTGTTTCAACCATAGGTATATTTCGGTGGGTACACTTTTTAACAAACCTTTTGGGCCTAATAGCGAACTACATACAATTTTTATATCTGTTCTCCAGTTGCATATTTAATGTTTTGACGGAGAATGGATACCCCAGTTGTTAATAAATATTTAGCCCAATGAAAATTGATAAATTTCGGTAATGAATAATTTGTAAATTAATAGCCCAATAACAGAAAATGAAAATTGGGTATGGAATCCGACCTTCCGGTATTTACGACCCCCGCCAAACTAACCCCGTTGAAAGCATTTATTATTCACACCTCCTATGCCACCCAGTGAATTTTGTCTAAAATATGACAAGCTGAGGCTTAGCTGAGTAATTACAACATAAATTGTAGAACCTCTTAGGAAAATGGACATGCATACATGAACCTATTTGAACTTCGGTATCAAATGAATGCATTGGATGAGAAGTCTAGTTATATGAGAGTATATAAGTCAATGCCTTTGAAGTTCCAAGGGAGCTGTCGAGAAGCCTACAGAGCTTCAAATTCTCACTGTTACATTACTGATGTATATCCAAGAGGCAATTCTGCATGCAGTCGTTAGACACAAAACAAGAACAAAAGAGATCTACACCACTGTCACACTCGAAATACTGCAAGCTTCGTTCTTCCAGTCCATAGTCTAAGTCTCTAGGAAAAGAAGCCATAATGTAAGGGAGCACTTTATTTTAAACTATTTACCAGACTATCTAAGAAAAGGACCTATGATCAGCTTCAAGAATAAAATCACAACTTGGCTACAGGACAGCCTATATTATACAGAAAAGGAATTCTTGAATAATTAGGCCTATGTCTTTAACTAGATAATAATAAATGTAAGTAATTAAGCTTTTCTTGAATCATTGTACTATTCTCGAAAAATAAGTAAATAAAGATTAATGTCTAATGTTACCAGGCTTTTAGTGAATTTTCTTTCAGGGAATACCTACCTTATCATGGTAATGGTAAGACCTAAGCCTGGGTCGATTTTACTTTTTCATTTTTAGCTCCTCAGAGGCAAAAACACCATTCGTTCACTTTCTTAGACATAAATATGTGTGTTCGTGGTACTGATAACCTTTGACAAGGACCTTTTGATGAAATTTGGTATGAAGGTGAAAGACGAGGTATATTTTCATGAGTTCGCAAACCAGCATATTTGGGTTATGGGAACAGGGCTTTATGGGATTCCAAAGGGGTCAAAAATGGGCTTTAAGCATTTTTATTCTACCTTACTTTTTTAAATTAATATTTTAACCCAATTCATTTTTAACAGCTTGAAAAAACAAACAATTTTGTGTTTGAACTTTTAACTTAGTTAACTGGTTATTGAGAAAATTTAAAATGAGTTCTCCATGTTATTATTAAGTTTTTATTATGTTATTATGGAAAATCAACAAAACCTTGTATATCGCTTATTTATTGGCAAAAATTTATCAAATTGGTATATACATTTTCTATATAGGGTTTCATTTACACTTGCTTTCAACATCCATTAGGCAGAAAAATTACATACTCACCCCCATGGCATTTATGGGGAAAATAAAAAATACCTGAATTAGTACGTACCTGCACTGGGATGGGATTATACTTATTTGTGCACAACACCTTAATAGCAGCAAACCTAAAATTTCATTCTCATGTTAGGTATAGGAAAAATAAAAATACCTCCGTCGCATGATGAATGAATATGAAAATGAACGAATGGTGTTTTTGGCTTCTGGGGACCTCAAAATTAAATAAACGGTATCAGTTAACTGACACATACTTTCTCCCAATAATATAAAAAAGGTGTTAAAAGCTCCAAACATTAATGTCTTGATGACTCAGTCGGATAGCTACCAGCTGAGCAGCGCTCGTTTGACCCCACGCGCGTCTGTGACTTTTAACAACGTACTGCGTTTACCGCTAAACGAAAAATTGAATTTTCTCCGCAACCACTTGACGTAGAGCAATAATTCAAATTACTGGATTATTTAGTTTTTTGAGCTTGATTTAATAGTGATAAGTAAAATTTATTTTGAGGCAACAACTATTTTGAAAATTCAAAAAATTGATTTTTGAATTACTTTTTACTCCATAACTTTTGAACGCGCATTTTCTCGGAGATGCGGGTGGTGTCATTTTATTCACCATTTTAAGCTTAATAAACCACAAAATTATAATCAAAATCGTTATAGCCGTTTTTGAGAAATTTTGATTTTTGACGATTTTTGAGGGTTTTGGGGGGTAAACTACCCTTAAAAATCAAAAATTCAAAAAATGAAAAAAACGCCTGGAATTATTTTGGGTTTGGACCTACGTACCAAATTTCACCAAAATCGGACCATTGGGCATTGGGGCATTCTCTAGCTCTGTATACATCCTGACACACACACACACACACACACACACACACACACACACACACACACACACACACACACACACAGACATCACTCCGAAAACCACTTTTTTGGACTCAGGGGGAACCAAAATGGATAAATCCACCAACAACTCAAATTTGAAAATTTTGACGAAAACAATACTTTCTCCATATACTATGGTATAGGGGGAGAAAGTAAAAGTAAATTGGTCCCAGGCTTAGGTCTTACCATGGCTACTACTGTAATATAGCGTATTGGATAAAGGGAAATTCGCTAAAATACCGAATTCTGTTTGAAAATCGCAATTAAGTACGCAGGTTGACGGAGTTGTTATACTTTTAAGTTAAAACATTATCAATTTTCATGTGTGTAATATTGAACAAGTCTTTCTAAATACTGACATTAAAACAAAATACCTAACATTGAAGCTTTAAAATCTTCTACTCAATCTGCTACATTCACATAAAATTTGAATGGATAAAAGGCTTACCTGTACCACTGTCTCTGCTGCGAATTAGACGTCCTTGGATTCCAGGTCGGTTTAACTAAAATAAAAATAAAATCTTTAAATTACAATCTCAACTTAGCTAAAACAGTTAATCAATCGTCAACATTGGGCTTAAAATTTCTCAGCCGTTTATTTTCTGAATATCAGAAGGAGCGAACACGGCAGACCACAAAGCTCCAGGCTCATTGATATAATGCAGCCCCGAACAATGGATATCAAAGGAAAGCTTGTCAGAATTTCCCCCCAATAATTTATTTTTCTGTATGTTAACCATATTTTGTCACTTAGGAAAAGTAACTGCCATATTTAAAAACAGAATATAGAAGGCAGCCACTAATAGAAAATCTTGCAGCCTACATGGTATTCCAAGTAAATAACCACCAATTATGGCATTTTATAATGTACAAACAGTCCGCTGTGCTTTTAGTTTAAGATATGAATTGCAGTATTTTGATACAGAACTATATAGGCTAGAACTACTTTCATGCTTTAACCACAAAAGAATAGTACTGGTGAAGATTTTAAAATGTAACAGGTTACAACACAATTCACAACTTACTTCTGCTTCAGGTGCCATTTGATTGGCATTTCTCGGGAGTGATCTGTTTCTTTCACTCGTTTCTTCATTCCGATTAAAATAATTATGCTGAAAAAGGGTTATAATTAAGTTTTAATGGGATAAGCTACGCTGGGAGAAATTTGAAATATAATATTATTATAATATAATAATAAAATTAAATAACTCATGGCCAAAGAATTTAATGAAACTTTTTACTGACCATTGTGTGTCTCTGATTGTACGGTTTTTAAGTACCCTACTGTTTGCTTAAAGACCGCCATGTCACCAATGATCGCGGTGAAGCATCTTCCCCCATGGCTTCGACACAAGGCCAGCTACACGCACTCTGCCAAATTTTACAGTGCTCTGTGGCGGTTAGGTTATGTTTGTTATTGATCAACAATACTTTCTCTAATAAAAAATATCACATGGTAGCCTATAAAATTGGCTTAGTACATGTACCGTAACTAACAAAGCGTTGCGGCCTCAGGCAAAGCAAGCAGAACTCAAAAACCTTAGAAACATGTAATTTTCAAACAATATTCAGAAAGTAGTCTTCTTTAAATTATTGATGTGTTTTTTTAAAGACCTCAGTTCTAAATAACCTAAGAAAAAAAAACGGTGGCTTATGTATAACAAACAAGTAGGCCTAGTATAACGACCAATTAATTGGCCTAGACCTATATCAAGATAGATTCCACTGTTATTTTTTGCATGAATAGGGGGCGGTCTACAGAGAACCTCAATAACAACAATGAGGTATATCTTTAATTAATTCATTACTAACTACTAACAATGTATGTAAGCCTACAGTGTGTAACAAAAGTTGAAATCGTGAAATGAAGAGCTGCAACCTTTGACAGGGATTACCCTCTCCAACCATTGTTGAATGACTGCTGGTTTCATTTAAAAAAATTTTAAATGAAACATGTACAAATTAGGCAATGTATTCATGTACATGTAGGCCTATGTAATTCATGTAGGCCTATGTATAAAATGTGAAATTTTAGGTACGATTGGTATATGTGTGACGAGAAGCATCTCAAACTTCCATTATGATACTTTAGATTACATTTCTTCTGAGATAAACACTGTTTTTGTTCACTTCAAGATGTTTTTGGCAGGTTTTAGCTAAAAACTGTGGCAAATAAAAGCATTAGGGGCCAATTGATAATAAATATATATTACATATATATATATATATATATATATATATTCAAACCTTTAATGCTAGGCCTAGTTATAATTAGATAGCACTGGCTACGCTACCAACTGAGACAGTGAAATTGAAAATGTGACCACTCCATTGCGTTTTGAGAAACTCCATCCACTTTCTAATGTCATGTCGCAGACCACTGTAGAGTAGGTAAACATATTGCCATTGCTAATTTTTTGAGCCTTTGCTGGCAAAGATCCTCCCTTAAAAACATTGTGTTCATGTTCAACATTTAGCTATGCATTAGGCCTAGGCAATAACTTTAAGAAATTTTTGTAACCCTCACGGTCTAAGTTAACATTACACATTTGGTCCGGTTACACTTCCGGAGACATCAGTTTTTAACTTAGGCTTATTGAAAGTAAACTGCTTTGATTTCTTCAATTTCTTTTTTTTACTTTGGTTTTTATTGCATTTATCAGGCCTACACTAAAAAAACCTAACTGTAAATTTGCTTTAGGCCTAATTAAAACTTGGTAGGCTACGGTATGTCATGTTCAATATATTTTATTCTTTTAATTGTAGTTAGATTCACCTTCACTGATAACCTTGAAGAAATTAAACCACCATTAGGTACCTTAAAATCAAAGTAAGTTAGGCCTAACTGACCCACAGTAGGCTATTGTACAAGCGACTGTCTTGGGATGAATAAGTATAAGATTCACATGTCAGTTTCAGCATACCTTAGGGGTACAGTTCCATATACTGTAGCGCCTACACTATTTTGAAATTATAGATCCGATCGGACACACCGATGATTTTGACCGGACACACCGATCATTATCAGGCCCAAAGAGAGAAACGAGGAAAGGATGAGAGAAGGATTCTCTCCTTGGTCTACTTTCGCATTTCAACTTTCTGGGCATACGCCTAGGGTGGTTCTTCATGTTAATGGAGTTTAGTTGAGGTTGATGTTTGTTAAGTTAGATTAGAATACATTTTGTTATTAATTTGTTGATTTGTAAGTTAATTTGTTATCGTTTCCAATTGATATAGGGCCTAAGTTATTGATACAATATTTTCATTTGATAGTATAGTGTAGGCGCTATATGAAATTGTAGGCTACCCAACTTTGGTTTTAAGTTACAACCATTTAAGGAATTGGCTAGGTTTTAGTTACTGTATAGATTTATGCAACTAAAATCAAAATCACATTTAGGCCTATTGTGACAAAACCATGTTAGGGTACAAAATTTACAAGCTAACAAGTGGCACTAGGTGTCTGCAAAAGTGCAATCAATTAAAAAGTGAATGTGTTCGTAGGTAGGCCTATGGAAGGATGTAGGATTTGTTAGCCATACTATAAACCATACCATATCCCATACCACCACTCTCACCGTCATCATTCCTCCCCCTCCCCAAACACTCTGAAAATTGTTTCAGAGATAGTCTAATGGAGGTATAAGCATTTTGCTAAACTAGGCTTCTCGAGCATAGGCAGTTAAATGAGCTAAAGCAAGAAATTAAATGAAAACTAACTTATAATGACAATAGGTACAAAGGAGTTTAAATCGGCAGCTTATAAAAGTTAGATGTAGCCGTTTGCTTACCCAATTTGAATCCATTACGATAGAAGTAGTGGAATCCTAATTTATAAAACTGAAACAGGTACAGTATATGCCTTAAAAAGATTTAAGGAAAATTATTGACAAATAAATTATATAAAAGTAGATATCAACAAGTAACTGATGAATAAGAAAGACTGAAAGACTCACTAAAATTGAAAATGGAAATGGACGAGGTGAAGGAAAGAAGAAAAACACTCGACTCAACACTCAATACAGTAACAAAAGGAATTACGGAAACAGGAAACAGATTGTGGAAACACAAGGTCGTGAATGTACTGGTTAAACATAACTTGTATTATGTTTTGTTATGTACATATTTTTAATATGTATTAAACATATGTTTAAACATAACTTATTTAATATACGAAGGGGCTCTTGTAAATTAATGTACGGTAAGTCCTCTTACAATTTCCAATTATCTCTTAATTCAAGTTACAGAACAAAGATCAAGTAAACTAACAATAAATTATGATAAATTATTTAAAATTGGAAAACATACGTTAAAATATCACGTCATTCTCCGCACCTGAAGATGTGACGTAGTCTATAGTTTGGCTTTTTCTTGCATCGTTGAGAACGAGAGGAGGATGGAGTTGAGATAGTTGTTTTAATTACATTTGTATCTTGGTGAACTGGCTCTTCATTCATTTGTTTTTCATAATTGTCATTTGTATTGTTAATAGTCTAAGAGCCAGTAAAAAAATACCTGTATGTATTTGACCAGATTTGGTTTTTTTGTATATTGAGGCGCCTATACCTACTATAAATGAAATGGGGAGTTATTAAGCCCAGAGTTGAGGACTTTTCGATTAATTATTAAAAGAAATTCATATACATTAATGACAATAAGGCTGTATTTTTTGACGGCAATGTTACGTTTAAAACTTAATTGTTTTGATCATATGTTTTCAGTTTGATAGCCAGCCAAGGCCTACAACGTCTCGTGATCGACCTAATAGATCAGACACTGCTGGTAGTAGCGTAACCGAGCCCCCCTTGACTGCATGTCCTTTTTGTGAGAAACAGTACAAGTGCGTTAAGCGACATATAGCTTCAGCCCACCCTGAACAGCATAAAGGAAAACGATCAAGTAGAAATACCTCACCAACCCGGTTAATTCCCCTTGATGATTTAGTCACTCCTCCCCCAGACCCACCTGAACCTGAAATTGCCCCTAACAACGCGGGTCTCACAGTGTGCACAGAGTGTGGTAAATGGTTCAAATCGCTGAAGAAACACATTGTCTCAGCCCATCCAAATTTGTACAGGGAGCAAATAGTGGGCAAGTATGGACACACTGACACAGCTGAGGCTCTGTCAGAGAATGAGAGGCTAGAATCCTAAAGACTCAAATGTTAGATTGGCTCGAAAAATTCAAGTCAGAACTCACGGAAGAGGAATTCGATTTAGCAGTAGATGAGTTCCAGGGATTCCTGAAAGAAGCACTAAACCTGCTTCCTGGTCCGAAACACCCAGCGATAAAGTTTTTCAGAAAAAGGAAAAATGGTTTGATAGTATCGGGGGGTATGCGGAAAAGCAAAACTTCGAACCCGCAGAGAAAGAGTAAGAAGGATCGAGCTAAAAGAAGAGAGGCCTACCTATACGAGATTACGCAGTTTGAATTTTTCAATAGAAGACGTAAGGCGGTAAGAAGAGTGCTGGGGGGTGAGGAAGTTAAGTGTGAGATTGATATAAAAAATATAGAGACGGAGTTTTCTGCCAACATAGGAACACCCAACCCGGTTGTTATTATTCCTCAAGGGGAAAGAGAGGGCACGGGACTTGACGAGGTGGAGGAAGGTCTAGACGTCACTAAAGAGATGGTACAGATGGGGATGAAGGGAATTAAAATTGACACAGCACCGGGACCGGACGGTGTTCTGATGAGGTCAATCCAGGATGAAAGGGCTCGTGAAATATTAGCTGTGATTTTTCTCGAATTTTAAAAAGAGGATGGGCTCCACCGTGCTTCAAGAGAGCCAGAACGATCCTTATATACAAGAAAGGAGATAGGAAGGACATAAAGAATTGGCGGCCCATTACTGTTTTCCCCCTTTTGAGGAGGGTCCTTGAGAGAATTGTAGATAAACAGTTAAGATCACGAATCAATATCAATAAGCACCAAAGAGGTTTCATGCCAATTACAGGCTGCCACATTAATGCATCAATACTAAATGGACTTCTAAGAAAAGCCAAGACAAGTAAGGAGACTTTTTGTGCCATATTTTTAGATATTTCACAGGCGTATAATAATGTCAGTCATTCTCAGGTGAGAGCTAAAATTGAGGAATCACACCTTCCTACCAAAACCAAAAGCCTCATCCTGGACCTAGTTGAGAACAATAACATTACCATTGAGTGTAATGGGCAATGCACACCCCAGATTGAAATGAAGCGTGGTTTACCACAGGGAGCGCCACTCTCGCCGATACTTTACAATTTCACCACGAATTCCATCTTTGATGAGCTGACGGAAGAAAATGTGGCCAACTCTTATGGTATGTCACTGTGCGAACGGCTCGAGTCCTTGACCATAATGGGCTTCGCAGATGACACGGTTCTCCTGGGAAAAGACGCCTCCTCTGCAAAGGCTCTATACGGAATGGCACGTTCAAAATTTGAAGATATGGGGCTCCCAATTCACCCTGGAAAAACTCAAATAATTAATATTGAAAAGGGGGAATTGAAGGGGAGGAAATTTGTCCTGGATGGAGTGGAGGTGAACAGCATTGAGACCGAACAAGAGGTGAAATACCTCGGAATCAATTTCAAAGATGAAATTAGATTTGACCGTCAGTCTGTGATTAAGCTACTCAAGGACAAAATTGAAAGAGTTGTTAGCTCCCCTCTTCTAAAAGAAGACCAGAAGCTTAAAATTTTGCAATCTTATATTTGGCCAATTCTAATCTATCCCTTGCAGACTGCCCCGCTTTTGCAGATTCCGGTGGGCTTCCTTACCGATCTTGACAAACTAATTAAATCAGCTTACAAAGAAATTATAAAGCTCCCTCGGGATATTCCTGACTCGGCTATCTACGCCCCAAAATCGGCCAGAGGCCTGGAAACATTTCGTGCGGAGTGGGAGGCGCCAATTCAACATTTCAATATTATTAGGAGACTTCAAAACACAAATGACGAGTTGGTGAAGGCGGCCAGAGATCTACAAATGGAACGGAAGAAATGCCTAGAAAGACTCAACATCAATGACGAACCGCGCCTGTCCGCTACCAAAATTAGACAAACAATGAGGAAAAGGGAGCTGGAAAATGGCAGAGTTTGCCTTTCAAGGGGACAGGTGTTGAGCTTATGTCAAAAGCCGAGAAGACAAACAAATTCCTCACAATCAAGGAAGGCCTTTCCACGTCAGAATTCAGCGAATCGGTTAAGTTGATCACAAATTCCATTGCTGCTAGAGCAGTGCCCGGTAGATCGAGAGACGGATTCCAGTGCCGCAGATGTAGCACTGAGACAAACCCAACATTTGAGACCGTCCCTCACATCTTGGGCAAATGTGAATTTGGTGAACTCTTGCGTAATGAAAGACACCACTGGATTCGACGCACACTGGCTGATGCTCTGAGAGTGCAGGGGCTTGAAGTTTTTGAGGAAGTACACTGTCTAGAGGAAAACGGGTCCCATCGTCGTGCTGATATTTTGGCCTTCGACGAAATAACCAGAAAGGGGGTGATTATTGATCCAACCGTTCGGTTTGAAGACAAGGCGGATCAACCCGAGATAGTACATCAAGAAAAATTAGCCATCTACAACCCCACGGTACCCTATTTCAAAGAACAGTACGGTCTTAGAGAGCTAAAGGTCATCGGCCTGATGGTGGGAGCACGGGGAACGATCCCGGAATTTTTCTTGAAGACAATGAAATCACTAAACATCCCCATAGGCATTGCTAAGGATGTAGCCCAGCATACCCTCCGAATGTCGATAAGGATTTTAAAGAACCACCTTTACGCACCAGCATAAACTCAATGCCAAGACAAAACGCACCAACCATCCCCATTAAAGAATAAGAAGATTAATCGTGCATGGCTGGCATCCCCTGTCGTCTGGCAGCCCAGTGTCTACTGGAGGGGCTCACCGAAGAGGTGTTTACTATGTAAACATTTATAAATCAATGATATCTATTCTATGTTCCGTGTTTATAAACAATACAAATGGATAATTTTTTGTGAATATAATGAAATATATAGTACCGTATTGCATATTTTTTTGCATCGTTAATTTGTTATTTATATCTAAAATATCTGACATTATGTCGAGTGAAAATAAAAAACCAAATAGTGTTTTTTATGATTAAATAAAAGGTGATGGGATCGACTCTTTTGTGAAGGACGCAAACTCTACTGAGACAGGAGAAAAAGGAATTGATGTTAAAGTAGGACAACAATTGAAGGAAAGATTATCTGAAAATTCAACACAAGCATCGACTTTGCAAACGTCAAAAAAACTTAAAAATTGTTTGTGGGGACAGATATATAGTTGCTCGTCTATTGCGGCTCTCCGAAAGAGTGCGTGAGGCAAAGGATTACGCCGTAGAGAGGAGGCAAAGGCGTGCCCATCGTGGTCGACCTCCTAGGCCTATATACAAACATTGTGATTACTATTCATTAATCAGAAATATACAGTTCGTACTTATTACTGTCTGAATTCCTTTGAAGGAAAAACTGTTTTATACATTGTACAAATATTCTTTTATTTAATCCTTATATTATGTAGATAAATTTATTTCCTTCAAATAAAATTCTGCGGTTTAATGCTGCGCGTTACCAAATGGTAACGCTGAGTCATGATGGGTTAAGGGCTATTAAGGCCAGAAATATTAAAATCTGCGTATTTTGATACAATTCTCACAAAAAACCTATTTCGTCCAATTTTTTCCCCTCTTCAAAATGACAATCCACATTTTGAACAACTAAAGACTGTAAATAAAATCCCCAAAATTCACGGATTTATTCCAGAGAATTGCTACTTTCTAAAGAGAATTACGAAATTTTCTAAGGAAAATTACCACGAAAAATAATTGTAAAACGCATGCACAAGTGTAGGACACCCGCGCTTCAACCAAAGTGCAAGTAAAACTCGACACCAGCGACGGCGGCGGCATCCGGGGAATTACTGCCCCCGTTCCGTCGCCAGAGTAAGCTAGCAGCTGCATAAAACTAACAGTAAAACCATATCAATTAATTAAAACTATTATTAATTTATTAAAACCATAACAAATCGCACGTAGATCCACATAACCACATGGATTCACATAACCGTGACATTGTATCTGCTATTCCATTTTCTTTGCCCGGACGATTTACAATATCATACTTGAAGCAAGAAAACTCTAACCGCCAACGCTGAATCTTCTAAATTTTTTACTTTCCCAAACCTTTTAGTTGTCAAACATAAAAGCAAGTGATCTTTGGTCGGTAATAAGCTTGAACGGCTGTCCTATTAGGTAGTCCTATTGGCTCCACTTCTTTAGAGATTCGACGATCGCTTGTGCTTCTTTCTCAACGGATGAGTGAACTCTTTCCGACTTTGACAATGTTTTTTAGTAAAAAGCTACAGGTCGACCAGCTTGAGATAAAGTGGAGCCAATCACAGTCTCCACTGTGAACGCTATGATATCCTGGATTGGCGCTTTAGTTGCCGACCCTATATAATTTTTCAAACTGATTAAATGAATTAACAGCTTCTTCTGATAATGGAAAGCTTTTAGTCGACGACAAAGGCTGTATTTTTTCCGCAAAGTTCTTGATGAAATCAGAGTAGGTAGTGTGCAAAGATCCATAGAGTTCTGGAGAGGCTGAAGGCGATCTGGATCGGGACGTATTTCATTATCTGTGATATGAAGTATCCCAGTATACTAAATTCATCTTGAGAAATTTTGCATTTTTCCATGTTTAATGTTAAATTATACTTCTTTGCCACACCAAAAAACATTTTAAAATTCTTGTCATGTTCAGCTTTATCCTTTCTCCCAATCGTTACATCGTCCAGGTAAGCTTTAGTACATTTAAGTTCTTTATTTTTATCTGCTCGTATTATAGAATTAAATTTTATTTGAAAACAGGAGACACCGTAGGAAACACCAAAAAGGATTCTGCAAAATTGATAAAGGCGGCCGCAAGCTTCAAAAGCAGTATAAATTAGCTCTTCCTCTAAAATGGGTATCTGATGGTAAGCACTCTTGAGGTCTTTTGTGCAGAACACATTGAACTTGGAAACCTTGTTTACAACATCTTCGACCTTAGGAAGTGGATATGCGTCAAGCTGGGTAAATCGATTTACTGTCTGAGAGTAATCAATGTACATCCATTTTTTCGCTTTTAACGATTAGTACTTGGGCCCGCCAAGGAGAAGAGCTCGGTTCAATTATTCCTTCTTTTAATAAACGTTCTGTTTCTTCTGTTATGAACAGTGAATCTTCATCTGAGTAACGTCGTGATTTAATCGCAATAGTTCTACAGTCAAGAGTTAAATTGAGAAGGTTGGTAGAAAAACGACCTCAGGTGACCTCAGTCACCTCAGTCAGTTTTCGGAAAAACGCTTTAAATGATCCGTTATTTAATCCTCTTTGCAGCTAATAAGTCTCGCCACATAAGTTGACGAATGGCCAAAAACAGCTGGGTAGGGCGAGTGGAGTAGAGGGGGTACTTTTCCAAAAACATTGAGCTTACGTTACATGCAATTTTTTATAGAACAGCTGATTATCCAATCAATTTAACTGAATAGTAGTGAAAATTCATTCGTCAAGTTACGTGGCGGGGGTTGGCCTTGGTTATAGCAGTTTTTGTTTCATATCAATATCTTGTGTTTTCACTGAGTTATGACTTTTTTTCTTAATGCTGTCAGCTGTTACGAGGCAGCCTGGCTTCAGCTGGAGGGAACAGTCTTGTGCAGACAAACATTTTGGTTTATTACTAAACATTGTATTGGTTTTCTTTGTGTGAAAATTGATGTTTAAACGAGCTATCTGTTATTTAAAATGTTTAAAAGCTTTCAATAAAGTCTTTATTGTGATTATGATTATCCAAAAAAAATGAGTATTTGTTTGTTATACATAACCCAGCTACTTTTTATGTAATTTTGAACTGGTATCCTTAATAAAACACATAATTTAAAGAAGGATACTTAATGAGCATGGTGTAAAAATTTCATGTTTTTAAGTGTTACGGATTTTGAGTTCTGCTTCCTTAAAGTCAGCCATTTCACCGATGACCGTGGCGAACACATCTCCGCTCGTGGCCTCGACACCGGGCCTGCTAAACACGTCCTCAGCCACGTTTGCAGTGCGCTGCGGCGATTAGGTTACTGTATACTTAAGAATTACTTTCACTAACTCAAAACGAATCACACGGTAGCGGCAAGTCATAAGTTAAACCGTCATCTAGACATCTATATCTCACATCTCACCCAGCGTCGCGGCCGCAGGCGGATTTACACGTTCGCCGCGATCATCGGTGACATGGCTGACTTCAAAAGCAAGCCCAAGTAAAAAACCGTTGTTGATAAACAAAACTATAACATTATTGATATGACACACATGATTATGCTACCAAAATAAAAGAAGTTCAGCGCCAAAGATAGTCGACCTCGTCGACCTAATCTTGACTGCTTCTTGGTAAAAAAATTCAACTGTATAAGAAACAAGTACCAACACATGTTGTGGAGGTTACATATGTAGGCCTAAGCTGTAAAAGAGCCACGAATTTCACTACTTTAATTTTTTCCATAAAACGCTTAAACGCTACGGTAGTTTATTTTCATTTCAACTTTGTACTAGGAATAACAATTTATTTAACAAGCAGACTAAGTGGATGTATATCGTATCATATTATACAGTAATTGAGGATACTTTTGAGGTATTCAGAACTAAACGTCAAGGCAAGTCCATTGACTATGTACACTAGTGTACATAGTCAATGACAAGTCGCAAGACAAGGCGGCAGTGTCAGTCAGCGTGACTATGACTTGGCCAGTGTCAGTAGTGCACGTTGGATATTTACAATCAAGGTGTATAAATATTTATACACCTTGGTTTACAATGCCCCTTGAAATATTTGTTGCAGTTACATTCAATGCAATACATGCAATATTTTACTATAGTGGGATTCACGAAAATAGTCCGATGAGAGTCAAAACATTGTTGCCAAATTTATTCTGAAACACATGTTTACACTGTATTTCACATTGTAAACTTAATGACAACATTGCAGGGCGAGAGGGGGTGAGGGGGAACACAGCTGTTAAAATTTCCATCGGACTATTTTCGTGCATCTTACTATAGGTATTTCTGAACAATTGAAAAATAGTTTGATAAGCAACTGATATAAAAAATAAAATAATTCAAAACAACTAATTTATTTTGTTTTCTATAATACACTGATAACCATCCAAAAAACGTACTATGTGAACTTGAAAAATTTTGAGGTTAGTATTAGAGCAATAATACATGGCTATTTAATGTAGGTTATATTGCTACAACACAATAACATTTCTCCATCCAAACTAAACACAATTTTGCCCATGTAACTGGAAGCTTTTGCACTCTGTGCTGTGCCCGTTTTACGAACCAAAACAATCCTATATACAATCCTATAGGAGCACTGTCTGAAGGAATGTGTATTCCACGATCTCGAAATCTAGCGGCCACTAGCGGGTTGATTTTACTTAAACTTTGCATTTAAGAGTGTTTTTTTTCCCAAAACTAAGTTTGGAAACAGTCTCAATCCCAGGAAAAATAGAATTTGATCTAAATTTAAGTTTAAAAATCGTAATTTTTCACACTGGTTTTATGGGTTGCTATTTTGGTTACGAAGTAACAACGAAAGGTATACAAAAATAAAGGAACATTAATATTAAGCAGACTTTTGGAAACAGCTGTTATTTCTGAAGAGGTATAGTTGGTTGTTGGTGGAAAATGAATAGCTTTATTACCATGACACTATAACAAAAGTAAATAAAAACCAACAAGCAAGGCCCGTTGTACTGTAGTTTTGAAGCCGCACTGGGTTTCGGGGGCAAAATCACTAGATTTAGCCTAAAATACTAACCTCAGTAAAGGTTAAAGTAAAGTTGAAGTAAGGTTAAACCTCAGTAAGGTCAAAGTAGGAGTTGATTCAAATCAACATTAAATGCAAAATGGTTATAATATCATGAAGTAAGATTTAATTGTAACAATTTGTAAATAATGTAACAAAGAAAATAAATTATTGCAATTCTCGCGTGTGCGTTTTTTTAAGTATGTTATTATTATTGCCGGTAGTTCCCCCCCCCCCCCCAAGATCATTCTCTGGATCCGCCCCTGGATAGATCATTGTATCTATACAAGTTTATTAGTTTCAATAAATGAAATCGTTGCTAATAGACCTATTTGATTTTTTTTTCAAATAAATTTTGATGGAATAAATATTCTATTTTACTTTATTTATATCCACTTTGATGAGTTTAAATGCATAAAATCTAAGTTTTTAATATTGAAAAAGTGGTTTGATGGAAAAACGACCTCTGACTCTGCTTCATATTTTGCTCGATAACTTTTGATGGAAAGGACATATAAAATAACAAAGATTATATTCTTAATCCAAAAGAATGTATCTTGCGTAGTATAAGAATCCAAAGCGTAATGCAATTTGGTAGAAGCCTATTAAGTTTAATATTCAAAGTAGATTATCTCAAAACACGTTTTTGGACTGAGGTCGTTTTTCCACCAACCTCCTCAATTTGAGAACAAACTGACAAGATCGGGTACGGTAACTTAAGCTGCACATACTTTCAGTGGAGGTTTCTTACCCCCAAATGTAACTTCTATACACTCAAATGTTCTTTGAAAATGTCATGTCCCAACACAACGTCAGCAGATAGTTCGTCTAGAACGAGTAGTTTTGCTTTATAGTAAATATGACCCTGAATTGCCATATCAACAAGACAAAAATCAGTACTTTGATTTTGATAAGAAGTTTATGCCATAGAAACACTAATAGTACTAATAGTACTAATAACCCTCTCCTACGCACAATAGATTTACTTATAAACGTTTCAGAGCTTCCAGTATCAAAAAGTTCATCAGTTTCTATTCCATTAACTTTAATTTTTATAATTGATTTAGATAACAATTCTGGAGCTGCTGCGCAATGAGCTGAATTTTTACTGGGAGATTTTTCAGCGACAAACTTGGTAAATGTTGATGATTTATTTTATGATCGGAAACCTCCATAAAATGTCCTTTCTTACCACCAGTGTGGCAAGAATGATTAGCCGCTGGACAATCATTCCGGTTGTGTTTTTAATGGAACCACAAAAATAACATTTCCAGGATGTAGCTGATATAAAAGTTTTATCCCCTTTGCTCGAGGTAAGATTACACTGTGCTAGAATTTGCTTAGTAGCTTCAGAATATGTTGCAAGGAATTTAAAACTAACTTTTGCTTAACGTAAAACTTTGATTGATGCTGAGTTAATTTAGAACTCGAGCTTTTTCAAAAGCTTCATTAAGTGATAGTGTTTTATTTTCCAAAAGTCTTTGACGAATGATTGGCGAAAGTAGTCCCCTGATAAATTCATTACGAATATAAGCGTTCTTATTTAGTTCTGCAGTGACTGAAGAAAAGTTAAAATGTTTACTTAAATCTTTCAGAGCTCGTAAATATTTATTCACTGCTGATTCCCCTGACTTTTGACAAATTGTAACTAGCAAATGTCTAGAATATATTTAATTTTTAGGACGGATATAAGTTACACATTTCTTTTAAAGTAGCAATAATGTTGTAGCCCCTGAAATATATTTGTAAACAGACGGACTGACATGATTGACAAGTAATCGTAGTTTTACCTTCTCATTTGTAGCGTGAGAATCACACTCATCCAAAAAGTTTGTAAAAGTCTGATACCAATGAAGCCACTGTTCTTCTGCTCAATCTGTTTGGTTTTTGATGTGTGTCCAAGATATTTGAAAGGATTGATGACGTAAAGGTATTGTAACCTATTATTATTTATTGTCATCATCAATCAAGGGGGCAAACATGAATAAACATGCTTATACGAATAGATTTTTTTTAAACAAATTTATTTACTTTACAATCTGTTACAATAAAATTTGAACAATAAGTAAAGAATATGTTGAAAATTATGAAACTGAACATGAAAACAGAATTAGATGTTGACCTATGCCAACACTAATTAAACATTAAAAAATAGTTATATAAACCTATTTTGTAAGTCCAGAATTGTAGCTCGTTTCAGCCTGTAGACACTTTCTGAATTGTCCAACAAGTTGAGGGCTAAGTGATTTGGGTGGTTTTCAAGTCGAATCATGTAATTTGTACTAATTTTGACGATTTCTTCTTTCACTGTCGGGATTTTTAAGTCTTTATGTAGAGTTCTGTTAGATACAAACCAAGGTGCATTGACAATTTTTCTGAGTAATTTTGATTGGTATCTTTGTAGAATTTCCAAGTTGGAGTTGCTTGTAGAGCCCCAAAGCTGAGCGCCATATGTCCAAACTGGTTTTAAAATTGCCTTATACAAAAGTAATTTGTTGTTTATACTAAGTTTTGATTTAGATCCTAGTAGCCAATTCAGTTTGATTGTTTTTAATTTAATTGCTGCCTCTTTGACCAAATAGAATAGATTTTTAACATTCAAATTTTGCCTCAATTAGCGTACGTCACTACCCAGCTGTCCTTTTTTAATGTGAAATTCTGGGGACTACCAACACCCTAAAGCATGGGTTGGAACGAATTATTGAACTCGGAACGGTATAATTATAAATAATTAATGGGATTTAGTATCCATAATCAATTTTTGTATCCATTTGACGAGATTGATGGCATATAAATATTGTAAATAGTCGATTAATAAAGTGCTCTTTTCTTGAATTGTTTGAAAACTGCTTTATTGCCCTAAAAAGTCTCACAGTACTGTCGATTCCCGGATTTTAAACGCCGTTACGAAGAGGACATGTCTGGGCAAACGGTAAATCATTTGTACACTTAGTATCCATAGTCAATGGTAAAAGAGTGCTGGGGAATTTGGGTTCGATCAGCGGGGAATATTGTAACGACACCACATACTAATCTATTTTACATTTTAATTATTTGTTAATAACAGACAAGACAAACAATCGCCAACGCAAATGAAAACAATTGTTGTTTCCCGCAGCGTTGACAACACTTGCAAGTAGCAAAGAGTAAAATGTCGATTTTTTACACTTTTTTAAACAGCTTTAAATTTGGTTGTGACAACCACGGTTTTCACAGAAATCTGCACCATTGATCCTAACGATGGATCGTGAGATCATTGACCTTGAATGCTATAGTGTCAATATAG
Source organism: Neoaliturus tenellus (assembly GCA_030545055.2). Taxonomy (NCBI): domain Eukaryota; kingdom Metazoa; phylum Arthropoda; class Insecta; order Hemiptera; family Cicadellidae; genus Neoaliturus; species Neoaliturus tenellus. Next base: position 118,169,368 of record CM061533.1, on the reverse strand, counting down.
TCAATGGTGAGATGTAGTTCACCTGTGACACTACCAAGAACAAGCGTCTAGACTAGAGCCAGAGCCTGACCGTGACGGATAGTGCTGGTTTCACCATGTCCCAGTTAGTCATTCGGTAGTCGTTGTAGAGTATCGAATTGAATGTGTAGAGTATCGAACTGAATGTCAGCGTATCGACATCGTTTCGGCTACGTCGTTGTCTGCTCACTGCTGACTGCTCAGACTAGACCGGACCACTTTCACTTTCTCTTGTGATTTTCTGTTTGCTATCTTTAACCAGAATAAATAATCATATCAGAATTTAACAGAATAATTACATTACATCTGACATGTCTGAAACGTGATTTAAAAAGACGTTAAAATACGCAATTGTATAAATTGTGCTGCTAAAGACTTAGTATGTAATTACGTTGAGTTGTTGGGTTTTCTACACAACTTTTGTCTTACTTGGGATAGGCTTAAATTTGTTATAACTTAGTCGTTTACTGTTAGAGTTGCTAGAAGCAATTAATAGCTCAATTATTTCGCTCATCATTTTAATATATTCCCATAAGGTATGAAGTAACTTTGCCTCACTTTTTAAAGAACTGTCCATTTTGGGAATTGTTCAGATTTATTCTTACTCTGTAAAAATGGTTATATCCTTTGGTGATCAAATAAATAAAGTAAAATAAAGAAACACAAATTTTGGAAAACTTAGGCAAACCTAAGTATTTAGGGCCTTTGCCTATCTTGCTGAACAACCTAGTATTAGCAATGAATACATAAACGTTAAGAAGGTCACATCCCATGTTAAAAATTGGCAGACAAATTTTGCCACTGGGAGCGCTGTCAATTGAGCTTGAGCACTCCAAATAGAGATAGCGCCAGCGGAACGTAACATAGTGCTAGAGAGAGGGAGATATTAAATTTCTTATTTAGTATTTCAACGTTAAAACACCCCTTAAAACATAGGTTACCTAGCTTATTTGGTGTCATTGGAAAGCTTTTTTTCAAGGGGAATCGTTATTTTGGATCATTAAATCCTATTATTTTTAGGGCTTTGTCCTATATAAGCTTTCAAAAATTAATTTTAACTATATATATATATTTTTTTAACTCTTTATTTTGGCTAAGTAATTTTAACTATATTCTAATGGAGATATTTGATTTAATCACATGTTTTATTTAATCATATGTTTTCAAAATAAACTATATTTTACAAATGATTAAAGTCGTAATGGTATCCCCCTATTTTCAAATTCGTTTATTTTAATGGATTCAAAATGAGCACAACAGCAAGCGGCGGAAGAAAGTGCTCGTATATTAATTGCGATAACAGATCTCGGGATGGAAGATTGTCATTTTTTCGCTTTCCGGTGAAATATATCTCAAAGCGACGACAAAGCATGAAAGACAATGAAGAAAAAGTGAACAAAAAGTTAAGGAGTGTGCAACACGTGTAATTATAGTAAATGACAACAAGCAGACTGAGTTTAGAGATTGCAAAGAACATTACGTCTTGTTTTTACGTTATTTTAAAAGTTAATTAAAGTGTTTCAATTGATAAGGAAAGATTGTTGTAGATTATTGTATCTAATATTTTTCATTAGTTACTTAGATGTTATGACATAATTGCATTTTTAAAGATATAAGAGCCTTTCATGGCGATCGCATGGTTAAAACTGCATGTCGTCCATTCATTTCCGTACACATAAAAATAGTTCATCATTTATTACAGCAGCAGCCTAAATTTGTTGAACTTAGTTCGCCGACTTCAGTCGGGTTGAGTTAAAAATGTTATTATTCAATCTGTTATTTAGTTTTTACGTACTTTCAAAACATTTTGTAATATTACGGTATCATTACCTAATGTACTCTACACCTTATGAATAACCTAAAAGTTTTAACATGTTAAATGTAATATAATTATGTTCAGATAAAGGTATGATTGAAATATTACAGCTGATTGAGTAATTCTAGGTTATGTATGAGTAGTGAGTGTGCGTGTGTAAGGGCGAGAGAGGATCTTAGCTGGTGACCATCTGCAACGAAGTTAAAATGTAAACTGACTAAACTTGTTATTTTCTCGTGCACGCTCTCATGGTGGAGTGCGCAACTACGTCGACCGAAACTTTCCTGACCATTTCGTCCATAAGATGTGACCTTCTTAACGTTTATGTATTCATTGGTATTAGTGACGCAGAGGCTTTGCCTGATAATAGGCTAGTATCACCATTGTATCACATTTAACTATAGCCACTTATCCGTTAGCACTATTCGTTTCATTGGGTAAACACAATCTAGACGCTTTGTCCTTACAACATCCATATAACATAAAGGGTATAAACAGTTTAATTCTCATGTTGTATTTGACTACTGTACCACAACTTTAGTCCCCCATGAACTAATTTTAACAGATGAACTTATTGATGGAATTCATATTTGATTTGTTCACATTTCAAAATACTCCTGTTTATAAAATTTCTCTTAACTCACTCATCATAATAAAATGCAAACCAAGTTTCTATTAAACAAAAACCAACACCAAGTCAACAACTTCAAAGAAAGTGGTGACAATCGATTACAATTTTAAATCATACATCAATTCAGAATATCATGTTAACTTGGGAAATCTTGGCTCCATGATGTCACCCAGTAGAGGTAAGTGGTGACAGGGCAAATTTGATGAATCTAATACAGTACAGTAAAAACATAAATTAAGATAAAAATTTTGGTATATAAAAGTTCAATTTCAAAGGTTGGTTCACCAAAATCAAACAACAAAAAATCCTAATAAAAATAAAATTTCCTTCAAACACCCCCTATGTCACCCAGTGAAAATGTGTTCTAAATATCCTCTCCTTCACTTTCCAACACAAACAATTAGAAAAAGTAAAATCAATACCGGTATGGTAGTATATAAATACAAACAATATCATGATAAGGAATCAAATGAAAGATATTTTATCACTATTGAAAGTGTATTTTTATTCAGAACATTTAAAACGACAAGTACATTCTTGAAAAAAAGACCAAAAGAATAAATAGCTCTACCTAAAATGTACAAGAGTAATTGTATGCAACAGTTGATGTGGTTAGTTTCTTTCTAAAAAAAGTTTCACACTGTTACAAATACATTTCATCGAGATCACAGTTTAAAGCAGTTCTCCACATTTCAGCACTTTTCCCAACTCTGCCTTGAAACTTGTTTTTATGTTTTTGTTTTTGTGGTTGAGGTAAAACACATTGTTCCATTTTGTTTGATAATTCATCTCTCTTCCTTTTCAGGGGTTTGCTTTTCAGAGGTTTACTTTTTAGGAGTGGTATCGCTTCTTCTTTTTTTTGATGACTGTCAAGTTCTTGTCTCAGTGCAGAGATGTGTTCCAGCATTTTGTCAACACGGACCCCTTTCTCATCAACATTGTATGTAATGTTGATTAAACACTTCAACTCTTCCCTTATAAGAGCGAGTTGATTTGACGGCTTCTGACAAGACACTGAGAGCAACTGCTCACTTTGTTGGTAGAACTCGGGGTTTTCTTCAAGATCTTTATCCTTTGTGTCCATGAGTACAATCCTATTAAGAGGATTTTCTTTGTATTCTTCTGGCAAAGCCTCAAATGGCAACTGCGGGATGTGTAAAAAGCAAGCACAAAAATGCTTGCATAGAGTTTGCCATCTCTCAAAATCAGGACATGAGCATCTTACATGGTCTACTGTATAGGCATTTTTTGTGTACTTATTGAATATCCTTGCCTCCAATTCACTGGTTTGAACACAATCTTCTTTTGTGAATTCCATTTGAGCAGATTGGTAACGGGGCATCATGTGTCTAATGAATTTGTGTGGCCGATTATGAAGAAAGGTTGGAAGCTCATGGTTGTACCTCTTCACTGCTGAACTTGAATTTATATTTAACGATTGGAACTTTGTTAATGATTCTGGTAGAAAGCGTTCTACAAGGACAGTGATTGTTCCTGTCAAACTTTTGTCCGTAGTTTGGGAAAGGTAGGATTTCTTAAAAATTCTGTTCTGAACTTCAACGCCGTTGTTACTTACAATGTTGTTTGAGAAAGTCCTTTCCAAAAGGCATGGAATCCACTTGTCGGCCACAGTGAGCCATACATTAGAAAAATAACTTTGAACTTTCTCGTTTTTCTTCCACAGTTCGCTGCTCTTTATCTCCTCGATTTTCGCTTCTAAGTCTTCTCTTTTTACGGATAAGAGGCTTCTGAATGTCATTATAATTTCTTCAGGGGTGCCGTACTCAATGTTCCCTCTTTTCTTTGTCCATCTAAGCCACGCTTGCTCGCGGTGGAAATTGCAAATGTAAGTTTTGCAAAAACTGAAAACAGAGGTTATTGCATTTATTTCCGCTTCACAATAGTCAGTAACAAAGTACTTTGGATTCCAATCCTTGAATACTTTTAATCCTTCAGAAATGGATTTTGCATCTTCGGCATGGCATATAAAAGTGCCCACTACCATAAAATTTACATTTGTTTTCACAACAATAAAAAATAGTGGAAGTAAATATCTAGTTGTTTTGTAGGTGGCATCCAGAAGGCATGTGTTGTTTCCATAGATTTCCATTAACTTCCTCTGCTCTTCTGTTTGATGGCAAAATAGAAGTGTCGTTTGTGTTTCTTCCATTTTAGATGGCCTAAAATGAAATTTGTTTAACCCATTGTTTGTGTTCCACATGTCTATTTTGTTTTGCAGGGCCTCCTGATCAGATTTGCTACCTTTCAACTCAAAAAGCGTGTCCTGAACATGAGTGTAAATCACTTTATCTTTAGGAAAAAATGCTGAGTTCAAATGGTCTGGACCTTGCTTGTCCCCCTTAAAAATTTCATGAACTTTCTCCTTTAACTGTATTTTTATAGCACTGATAGAGGTCACACCATTTACAACTAGTTCTTTGATCCTTGAACTCAGCTCTGGATGAAGAGGTATTTGCTGCCCGAATATCTCATGACTGTGTTTGACAAGTCCATCAATGAAGTACCAAGGTTCTCTCCTGACATTGTCCTGAGTTATTTTACTTTTTAACTCCGAAGACATCTGAAACAAATAAAAAAATTTTTAGTGTCATATTAATTGTTAAAAAAATTGTTGGTGGTATATAAATATAAATGATTGATTGGGTAAAATACATACAATAGGCCTAGGCAAACAAATTAATAAATAAAATACCCCCGTCGCAGCAGACCTGCGTACTCAGCAAATTTCCAAACGATCTTGGGATATTGTATTTTTCCCATAAACACCATAGGAATGGGTATGTAGGTTTGTTGCCATGGGATGTTGTTAGAAAATGTTAGTTTTGGTAGGAAATGTAATAGTTACGTTAGGTAAATGTCAAACTGTATCAATATTCGGCACTTTTTAATTTTCCCCATGAACCCCATGGGGGTATGTAGGTTTGCCGCCATATGGGTGTTGTAAGCAAATATCAGTTAAACCATACTAAGTGAATGTACATAGCCTACAAAATTTTATCAAATTTTTCCAATAAATAAGCGAGATACAGGGTTTCATTGATTTCCCTTAAGATTAACATGGAAAACTTATTTTTGGCTTTTCTCCGTAATCTGTTAAGCCAAGTTAAAAATTCAAAATACTAAATTGTTTGTTTTTTAAGCTCTTTTAAATGGTTTTAGTTAAAATTGTTGAATTTTGAAAATTATGTTCCAAAAATGCAAAAAACCCATTTTTGAACCTTTTGAAACCGCATAAAACCTTGTTCCCATAATCCGAACATGCAGGTTCGCGATCTCATGAAAATAGACCTAGTCTTACAACTTCATACCAAATTTCATCAAAATCGGAGGTCCCCTTCAAAAGTTATCAGTACCACGGACACACACACACACACACACATATACAGGGTGTCCCTGAACTCTCTACCAACGTTTTCAGGTATTATTCCTGGGCCATAGACAAGTCAAAATATCATATTCAAAATTTCGAAAACTCAAAAGTTACTCATATAGCCGCCATTTTGTTTTTTACACAAAATAATTTTTATTTCCGTAATGGATCATTGTATTAAGTTAATATTTGGCATGCACTTTCATCATAGCAATACCCATTTTCAAGAAAAAATTTATTTTTTTCCAATATGTATTTTCAAAATGGCGGCCATTTTAAAGTTTTAAACCAAAATATCTCAAAACCGGTAAATTTTATAAAAATTTTACTAGACACAAAAAAGTTGACAAATTTAATCATCTAACCAATGGTACCAAGTTTGTAAAGATCTGACAACAAAAAACGGAGTTATTGAGATTTTTCAATTAAAATTACTTTAATTTGCATTAATTACAATGCAAAATCAATGTTTTTATGAAGAAAAATCTCAATATCTCCGTTATTTGTTGTCAGATCTTTACAAACTTAGTACCATTGGTTAGATGATTAAATTTGTCAACTTTTTTGTGTCTAGTAAAATTTTTATAAAATTTACCGGTTTTGAGATATTTTTGTTTAAAATTTTAAAATGGCCGCCATTTTGAAAATACACATTGAAAAAAAATAACTTTTTTCTTGAAAATGGGTATTGCTATAATGAAGGTGCATGCCAAATATTAACTTAATACAATGATCCATTACGGAAATAAAAATTATTTTGTGTAAAAAACAAAATGGCGGCTATACGAGTAACTTTTGAGTTTTCGAAATTTTGAATATGATATTTTGACTTGTCTATGGCCCAGGAATAATACCTGAAAAAGTTGGTAGAGAGTTCAGGGACACCCTGTATATATATATATATATACACACATAAATATGAAAATGAACGAACGGTGTTTTTGGCTTCTGGGGACCTCAAAATGAAAAAGTAACATGGTCCCGGGCTTAGGTCTTACCATGGCTACTACCGTAATAGTGTATTCCCTATAGGGAAATTCGCTAAAAATTTTAAAATATCTTGTCTTTTCTTTTGTTACCTTATGTACAAAGCTATTTATAGCTCCCTACACAGTTAAAACACTCTTAGAAAATAAATAGAGTATAATCACTCCTCAATCCTTTACACCAGTTTTTCTCAAAAAGACAAGGGAAGAAAGAAAAAAATAAATACACAGTTTATTTTTTAAAAAAGTTTTACAAAAAGATTTACTGATCAACGAGATGCCAATGGCTGTTTTGGTCAGCTCAGTTCTGGGTTACAATATATTTTCAATTAAGTACCAGGTTAACCGAGCCTTGCTCGTTGGTTTTAATTCACTTTTAATGTAGTGTCATGGTAATAAAGCTATTAAATGTCCACCAACAACCAACTATACCTTTTCACAGTTAACAGCTGTTTTAAAAAGACTGCTTAACATGTATGTTCCTTTATTTTTGTTTACCTTTCGTTGTTATTTCGTTACCAAAATAGCAACCCATAAGACCAATGTTAAAAATTACGATTTTTAAACTTAAATTTAGACCAAATTTGATTTTTCCTGGGGTTGAGGCTGTCTCTAAACTTATTTTTGGGCCAAAACACTCTTAAATGCAAAGTTTAAGCAAAATCTAACAGCTAGATTTCGAGATCGTGGAACACACATCCCTTCAGAAATTCCTCGTATTATAGTATAGGATTTGCAAGACTCCAATGAACAAGTCCCACCTAAAGCAGTAGGACTCGATGAACAGAGGCATCTTAAACGCTTGAAAAGGTCCGAACACAGCGGCAACAAATGCCGCTGGTGTCCATGAGTTGCTGACAGATGTAGGTACACAGCGCACCTGGATGATTGGATCATGTGGCTAGTTGTTGTTCTGTAGGGCCACAGGCCCTAAAAAATGGTATTTTATGATAATACTACAAACCTGAATTTTCATCCATTTGGTTGGAGTTGTAGAGTGCAACTGATATTCAGGATAGACGAGTCGAATTTTTACATTCATTTTTGCCGGACATCCAATCTTTTTAGTGTTCTGAATGTGAAACCGCCTCTTTATCCCAGGAGGATGGTCCTAGAAGCAAAATTATGCTACAGGCAAATGAAATTTTAGGGAATTTTCTTAAATACCTAAATTTTTATTATACCTAGCCTATTTCATATCAACTGTGCCATTTTGTAAAATGCAATATGCAAGACAAAATGTCCACCACACAAAATGTGCCATAATTGAATAGGGTCTACTGCATTACGGTCAACTAAAGGACGAGGCTCACATTTAGGTACATTTTTTTTAGGCTTTAAGAATATATGTTATGAGAAAATAACTTGTAACACTAAGTTAAGTTAACTTTAATTTATGGTAGGCTTAAGCCTGCGACACCGCATCAATGATTTGCAAATAACAAGGAACTAAAAGGGAAGTGGGTGTATAAATAGCTTAAGGGGATTCCCAAAAATGAGGCACGAAAAGTACTAGGCCAGACACGATTGCCGACATCCATTATGAATGTTTATTTCAACAAAAACTATAGGTGCGGAAATATACTCTGCGTGAGCCCGCTCGAGGGGTTGAGGAAAGTCAATCAATAATTCATAGGCAGTTATAGAGACTCTGATAAAACCGTTAACCATGTGCACCGTTAAAATGGGCATTCAGCCTTTAATCAAAAATTTTCTAAAGAATAGAAGACTGGATATTGAAGGAAAGGGTAAAAGTGGGAAGGACTGCAGACAGTATTTATTTACCAACGGCAAGCAGCCAATTTACAAAGAATACAAAATTAAATGGAAATAAATTTGTACAAAATGCAAAGATACATGCAAATCATTATTAGTCTAGATTGATGTTACAATAATTAACAAAATAGCATGTACAAATTATACTAGAATAGTAATAGATAAACGCAAAGATTAGAAAACATGCAAATGATTAGACTAGAATAATAGAAGACAATTAATTACAAAATTTGCGTGCAAACACAATGGACAAGAATAATAACAAAGAGTAATAATGCAAAAATACATGCAAATAAATTAGACTAGAATGATATACACAGTGCAAAGTCAAAATAAATTAGACATAGGCCTACTTGCAAAATACGTGCAATATGATAAGACTAGAGAATAAATAGTAGGCTACAATAGATTTAAAAAATTATGTACAACAGTACATACAAGCACAGCATAAATAATAAATAGAATACGATTTGAGAATACATGCATAAATAAGCTCCGCTTAGGCCACTATAAAGGCAATAGGCCACTTTAAGGATCAACTCCATGCTCCTGTGAAAATTGATTTTCAGGCTCAAATGGCCAGTCTGCTAAAAAGTAGGCCTAGCCTAGTTTTAAAATTGTCCTGGGACATGAGGATAATTAACGGTGATCTCGTGTTCCTGATAATTACCATAATGACACAATCAGGCAAAAATGCAGTGTAATTTATACATGTAATGTTTACCTCATTTTTGATGGACTTGTTTTTTTCATAATAGTGATCCCCATGGCAACACTTTAAATATATATTTTGAAATGTAGAATATGGAAAACCAGATTCTGTGTAGAATAATCTTGAGTCTTTGTCCAATTTGCCTGAAAAAAGGAACAACATGTTAGCCTACCTTTACCTCTAGTGTAGTCTCACAGACTCTGTTCATAGGGCATTACATCAGTCATTTCCTTATCCTATGTGCTCTCCTTGCGGAGTTGTCAATGAAATTCGCTTAGTGAAGGAAAGAAGGTTTGAGCTGGGTGGTAATGGGTAGTGATATTAAATTACAATATGAGAATAGGCCTACAAGAAATTACAATATGCAAGTTAATTCTATAATTTACCCATAAATAGGTAAATAATATGTAATATGTGTAATGTGCACATAAATATGTGAGACAGAAAGGAAAACAGGACCTGTTCACGGCAATTTTCAATTTTGAGTTATATTCATATTTTTTAACATCTCATTTAATTCCTAACAATTTGGTGCAAGTCTACGATTTTTTTTTAAACATAGGACTTTGAAACTACATGAGAAAGAAGGGTCATTTTGAGAAAAATTGATTTGAAAATTCAAATTAGCATAAAACATTTATTTTTTATATTTAAGAAACAATTTTGGTATCAAACGAAAGCTCTAAATGTTTTTTTTAACGGGAACACCTATTTTTGTCTTAACTCATAGGAGTTTTCAAGGAAATAATGTTTTTATCAAATCATGTCGTGAAAAGTGATATTTTTTTAAAAGGGACCTCTTCGCAGTCCTATGTTATGGTATTTCTCTATAACGAATTGCAAAACTGCTGAAAGCAACTTCTTTGTCATTTTCTGGTTTTTAGTTAAATTAAAAGATGCTCTATATTTACAATAAACTCGTCGTTCACTTCGTTGCCAATAGAATTTGTCAGAGTGCAGTTTTCAAAGTGTAGCATAGATTTAGATTGGTTTTGAAAAGGGACCTGTTAGCGGCAATGTTATTTACCATAAGCGCGAAGAGGTCCTTTTCTGAAGCTAGACATTGACTACTTTCATCATTATTTTGAATGTTTTATTCCATTACAAGTGTTTTATAATCTATTTCAACCGGTAAAGGACGAAATGGAGCATATTAAAATGCAAACAACCAAAAATCAATATTTTTGACTTCAGTCGATAAAACTGTCCATACTGGAATTTTTAATTCGCCGCGAAGAGGTCCCTTTATCCTTTCTCCCTCACATATAGTATATGGATGTAATTCATACTGACACAACCCTACTTGTGGTCATTAGATACCGTACAAACATACATTTCCCATGTCTTGACCATGAAAAATGAAAAAAAAAAACATAGGATGGAACTAGCCTATACCAAAGAACAGAAAGTGTTATTTGAATGTAATGACACATTACTGACACAAAGGCATATTATTTTAGACTAGTAACATTATAAGTTTTATTACAAGGTGGAAATGTTTACTTTTGATGTAGCCTACTTATAGAAGGCTTAAGGGAGGGAAACCTAGTAGATCATAGACTCAAAAACCTTTAGGCCTACACCTTAGGACAACCCGCTTTTGTTTTAATATTGTTCCTTAAATGTTTTTAAGCCCTGTTAAAATAAGGCATTTAATTTGATTTCAGGCCCTAGCCCATTTTCATCTAAACAAAAAGAACTTACTCTGAAAGTTCATGAGTGAATAAAAAGGGGTGGGATGGGCTTAATTAGAAAATATAGCCAATTGAAAGAGTTTGACTAGGCCTAGCCTAAATAAATAAATATTTTGTTATAGGCCAATTGCCACACCCTATCCAATTGTCACCAGTTAACCCTGCTAGGGTGACTTGATTTTGTGGCTTTGATTGGTGACGTTGGTCTCGAAGACCAACTTTAACATTTTGTTACAGGCCTACTAAATATTCACTTCTTTTGAAGAAATTTACTTAAAATGTTAAAGAGTTCTAGGAAGATAACTACAGGGTATTTTGTGAAAACACATTTTGAAGTTTATTGGCTGGGTATCTGAGAGGTTATAGTGCTAGCCTTTCAATCAAAAGGTTGCCGGTTCGATCCTGAGAAAAGTTATTACTCTTTAAAGGTTTGATTCTGGATCCAGCTGCCATTTGTCACATGGAGCTATTGATTATGGTAATGATGCTTCCTAACAACTAGTCCGATGTTAGATACCGTAGTAAGAAGACTGGGATTTGAATCGTTCCCTGTCAATGTTAAAAAAGCCACCAGATAACTTATGTACCAGAATCAGAATCTTTATTGCCATTGATCAATCATAACATTGAAATAGGCATTGTCAAATTAGGACATATTATCAATATATCGGCCTAACATACAAAGTAGCCTTTACAAGATACTAAGTTATACAACAAGATACTACTGCAAAAACAAAATACTTTTTCCCAAAAGTAGTGTACTATAATCTAGTCAAAGTTAATTTCTACTTTCGACAAGAAGCTACTTAGAAGTTCCAACAAGATACTTAATCATTTTAGGGTGCATTATTCTAAATTTAAACATAGAATCATTTTAGGGTGCATTATTCTAAATTTAAAAGTAGGCTAAGTCCATAGGTTTTTTAAGCAATAAGAGGCAAGCGGGATTAAGACTTTAACCTTACTCAATGAAATTATTTTAAACATACTTACTCGAATTTCTTCTGGAGAAGTAAAATCCTTTAGTAGTTAAGTCAAGTAAAAACGATTCGTATTTTTCTTCACCTTTGACGAAACCAGAAAAACAACCATTACTATCAATTTTAAATGATTCTAAGTGACGATCACAAATATCCTCCATTTTGCAACATTGAAATTGGATTTTTGTGTTCGAGTCCGAGTTCAAATGTTCAAATTCATATTCGATATGAATGATGCTTCGATACTCTGTAGTTTCGGTTGGCTACTACCGAATGACTAACTGGGACATGGTGAAACCAGCACTATCCGACAGGGACAGCCGAATATTGCAAAAAAAAGTGGCCAGCAGAAAAGAAGAAGAAAGTGCACCAAACTAGCAGATAAGATAAGAAGAAGAAGGATAGGATCGCCTGATCGCCAAGCTGGCAAGCTCAAGTGCCAAATGTCATTTTGACTGATTTGTTTTGTTTATGAATGGTTGTTTGGATCTCTGTAACGTAAGGTTGGTTTGTTTAATCATTATTTGAAATTTTTTCTTTTTTCTTCTTACTTTGTTTTTCATAATTATATTATTAGGTTAGGGTCCGTTTACTCTACCGACCATAGACTCTACAGCCCTACGTTGAATTTATTCACGGTCTATTGCTTCTTTTACTTTTTGCTCTTCAAAAATGTCAATGTCCTAATACGTTGGACCTCTCAAGTGGATACCGGAAACAAAAAAGATAAGGGCGCAAGAGTGTGTAGTTTTTTGTTTTGACCATAAAAGTTTAGTTTGTTATATGAAGAAATTTATTATTTATTAAGAAGTCATTATTGTCATTATATATATATTTAATATTGCAATGTTTTCCCTCAGGGGCAGTGGGCTTTCCACTGTACGGGTGTTTCTTGGCGACCCCGGGGTACCTGAGCCAAGCTGTGAGACCCTCCTCACAGTTCTTCCCGAGCTAGGGCCTTTCTTCTCATCTTTCAGGTCTTAGCTCACCGTCTTTATTCTTTCCTGAGCTAACCTTGCTCACCTTCTTGTTTTCGACCCCGAATCAAGGGTGTCTTTCCACCTTCTTTCGACCGGCGCACGCTGGGGGTCCTGGGAGTGTCCCTGTTGTGTTGCAGGGACTGATGTGTGCCTCGCACTGCCGATGGTCTCCTCCAGTGTGTCGTCAGAAGCCAGCCGCTTCGGACCTTAGTCAGGAAGTGCGGCATGGATGCAGAGATCGGACTCTGCATTGCCACGGTGCGACCCCCAGCACGTCCGGCACATTTTGTGTATCGGTGCTGGGCAAACGGAGGTTTCGGGCCCCAGAGTCCTGGGGTAGGGGTGTCTTATCTCCTACGGGGGGTAGACCTCCGAGGGTGTACCCGCTCCCGGCCAATGAAGGGCCGCCTCTTGCCGCACGATGCGCTGGTGAAACAAAAGTATGGATTTTCAAAACCAAAACACGAAATTAAAGGAGAATGAGCAGGCCGCCTTTAAGCGCAGCTCAAAACTGCAGAGGTCTCCGACCTCGAAGACTGGGACGCCGACGGGGGGAATTAAAGCCTCCCCTCCGCCGATCCCGTTCAAGGCTGCTGGTGTCGCCGGATCGTCAGCCGTAACCGGAAAGGAGAAGGATGAGGTTAAGCTGGGTATGGGGGTGACTGAGCCGGTAACACCTCTAGCCGGGATGCAAGGAATTCCTCCCAGGAAGAGTCCTCTTCGTCCGGCATTCGAGATGCAAATGCTTCGGCAGCAGCAGGACGATGCCAACGAGGAGGAAGACTCATGTCTGAAGAAAATGAACGATCTTTTGAAGGAGATGGCCAAGGCTCTCCTTATTCAGAAGAACGTCAACAAGGCGATTAAGGACGGAATTCCAAAACTCGAGGATTTCCTTGGCGAAATCGAGGAATGCCGGAAGATCAGGCTGAAGTCAGTGAAGCAGGAGCGCGACGTTATGAACCGAGTTATGTCTGCTTCGCCTCAAGCTCATCTGGCTGAGTCCCAGACTCAAGCCAGAAAGCGAAAGAAGAGGCAGAGCGGTTCTTCGCCGGAAAGCCCTGAGCTTGTTGAGGTGGACTCAGTGCCGAGACCGGTTTTTGTCACTGCGGCATCGCAGACATCTCCTGTCCAGGCTACTCAATCCGCCCCGGGCGCTGTCGCGATTCCAGCGGCTACTCCTGCAGAGGTTCCTGCTCCGGCGGCTAATCCTGCCTTGGCAGCAAACTCTGCCTCAACACCTTTGGGGGGCTGGAAGACGCGCCTGTCTAAGAAAGAAAGGAGGAGGCAGAAGCAAGTGGAGGCAGCTTCGAAAAGTGCGTCGAGGGTGGAGCGGACGCAAGTCTCAAACCCGGTGGGGGAGGCCTCTGGCAAGTCTGTCAGAAAGCCTAAACAACCCAGGCCTAAGAAGCCCAGGACGGAGGCAATCTTGATCAAGCCCTTAGGGGGGCGATCTTTTGCTGATGTTCTGGGTCAGATTAGATCGCAGGCCAAACCGGAAGAGACCGACACCGTTATCAAGTCTATTCGGCGAACCCAGAACGGGGATGTCCTCCTCGAACTGGGGAAGTCGAGTGACAAGATCGGTTTTGCCGCTTCCCTCAAGACTGCACTTGGGGACAAAGGCTCCATCAAGGCCCTAGAACCGAAATGTTCGGTCGAGATTCGGGACCTTGATGCCCTCTCCACCGAAGATGAGGTGACCCGTGCGATCCAGGTGGCACTCCCGGAGATACCGGCTGATGGAGTGAGGGTATGGCTGACAAAGCCTAACCGAAGTCAACTCAGGATGGCTGTTGCTGAGATGGGCGAAAAGCACGCCAATAAGCTGCTTAGCCTTCAGCACCTCAGAGTCGGTTGGGTCAGTTGCAGGCTCAAACGGAGGGTGGTAGTTTCGAGATGCTTCCGCTGTCTCGGTTTCGGCCACTCCTCCCGAAACTGTAACGGGCCCGACAGGAGTGCCAACTGCTTCCAGTGTGGAGGCCAGGGCCACAAACGCAAGGAATGTTCCTCGAGCCCATCCTGCTTCCTCTGCAAGGATTCAGGCTCCAGTGCCCTCGGTCACTTACCCGGGTCTGGTCAGTGCGGTGCCTTCAGAGCCGCACTTGAACAGGCAAAAGGCAGCGGCCGGTAATTCGCATCCTCCAGGCCAATCTTCATAGATCCTGGGGAGCTGATAACCTTCTAGATCAGCTCGCCCGAGAACTTGGTGCTGACGCGCTCCTTATCAGCGAACAGTATCGGGACAGAGACCCAAACATTTGGATCTCCGACAGCCTCGGTACTGCTGCATTTTGGGCGCGTAATACACAGGATGTCTTGGTGCGGAGTCACGGGCGCGGCCGAGGATTCGTCTGGGTTCGGTGTAGGGACGTGACTATCTTCAGTTGCTACCTCACACCCAACGAGGCCGTCCAGGACTTTCGCGACAAGATAGATAGCCTAGAGGAGTGCGTTCTCGGCACCACCGGGCATGTCGTCGTTGGTGGCGATTTCAACGCCAGGGCCGTCGAGTGGGGAATGCCCTCTACCAGCTCCCGGGGGAAATACATCCTGGATTTCATCGCCAGGGCCGGTCTTGTCGTCCTCAACCAGGGCGACACACCTACTTTTCGGCGCCCCGGGCAGAGAGGCACGATCCCTGACGTCACCTTTGCGTCTGAGTCGCTCCTTCCGAGGATCTCTGACTGGAGGGTTGTCGAGGACTACACGGATAGCGACCACCAATACATCATGTTTGACCTGCATGATCAGGCAAATCGTCGAGTTTCCGCATCTCGGGAAGGGCCACGCCGGTGGAACACCAACAAACTGGACGTGGTCAAGTTCACCGAAGTCATCTCTCGGGGAGCGCAGGGGAATCCTGGTGAGGCTGGAGCCGAGGCACTAGTAACATCCACGATGGAACTTATCGTCTCGGCCTGCGACCAGTCTATGCCGCGAAGGAAACCCCGACGCGACAAACAACCCGTTTACTGGTGGACTGAAGAGATTGCGGAACTCAGAAGAACATGTTTAAGAACTAGACGAGCCGCCACTAGAGCGAGAATTCCCGCAGACAGAGTTCGTAAGTCGGAGGCTTATAAAGCTGCGAGAAAATCTCTCCGCCAGGCGATCAACAGGAGCAAGGCGAATAGCTGGAGGAGACTTCGTGACGACGTTGATTCCGACCCGTGGGGCCTGGGTTACAAAATTGTAACACAGAAACTCGGCGCTTGCTCTCCACCTTCCATCATGGAGGGCGCCACCATGGGGAGGATCGTCGCTGCGTTGTTTCCTGAACATCCACAGCGACCGCCGGTTGACTTCGGACGGGTAGAGGACGTTCCACTTTTCACTTTCGAGGAGCTGGAAACCTCCATTCTCTCCCTGAAGAGCAACAAGGCTCCTGGCCCGGATGGGATTCCCAGTGAGGCTTTAAAGAAAGTATTTTTAATCAACGCTGACTTGTTGTTGAGAATGTACAATGCCTGTTTGGTAGAAGGGGTGTTTCCGGCTCCCTGGAAAACAGCCAGGCTTGTACTGATCAGCAAGGGCAAAGGTGATCCCGAGCTGCCGTCGTCCCACAGGCCTCTCTGCATGTTGGACACGGCTGGGAAGCTGTTCGAGAAGCTGATCCGTTCCCGCCTGACTTCTGCCGTGGAAGCTGCCGGGGACTTATGCCCCCGTCAGTACGGCTTCAGAAAGGGACGGTCAACGATCGACGCTGTCACCGAAGTTCAGAGAGCTGTGGAGAGAGCCGAGAGCCACAACCATTTCTCCCGCCGAGTAGTGCTTCTTGTTACGCTTGATGTCAAGAATGCCTTCAACTCGGCGAGGTGGGTCGATATGTTGGATGCGCTTCGCAACACCTTTCGTATTCCTGCATATCTGTTGCGGCTCGTCGAGGATTATCTACGCTCTCGAAGCCTGATTTATGACACGAGGGACGGAACGCGGACGATGGAAGTCACTTCTGGTGCCGCACAAGGTTCAATACTCGGCCCGGATCTCTGGAACGTTGCCTATGACAGCCTCCTGAGGTCCGAGATGCCTGAGGAAACCACTTTGGTTGGGTACGCCGATGACGTCGCAGCTCTCATTGCTGCACGCAACGTTGAGCTGGCCCAACTGAAGTTGAACCGAGTTATGCGGGTGGTCAACAACTGGATGTCCGATCACGGTCTCTCACTTGCTCTCAGTAAGACGGAGATCGTGATTCTTACGAAGAAGAGGATCGACACCGTCGTCCCGTTTCGAGTGGGAAGGGAGGTGGTCACATCAACTCGTGCCGCCAAATACCTCGGGGTTATGGTGGACACCAAGTTAAGCTGGAGGGATCAGATCTTCCGTACGGCGGACAAGGCCGCTAAGGTAGTGACTTACCTTAGTAGGCTGATGGCCAATGTCGGGGGTCCCCGATCCAGCAGAAGACGTCTGTTGATGTCCGCGGTCCAGTCCGTGCTTCTTTACGGGGCAGAGGTGTGGGCAGGCGCTCTAGATAAGGAGTGCTACAGGTTGCGACTCGCCCGGGTTCAGCGTCAAGCTGCGCTCCGCGTGTGTTCCGCCTACCGGACAGTGTCCGAGCCTGCCGTCCTGGTGGTCGCCGGAGTCATCCCTGTCAAGCTCTTGGCAGGGGAGAGGAAAGCGATTTATCAGAGACAAGGCGAGATCGGCAAGGACACGGCAAGAACAGAAGAGCGCTCCCGAACCTACCAGCAGTGGCAACACAGCTGGGAGCACGACACCCGAGGACGATGGACTGCGCGACTTATCAAGCAGGTCCAACCATGGGTGGAACGGCGGCATGGGGAGGTGGACTACTACCTGACCCAATTTTTGACAGGTCACGGCTATTTTCGGTCGTACCTGAACCGTATGGGAAAGACCGGTTCACCGGACTGCATTTATTGCCCGGGTGTTCCCGACGATGCGGAACACACATTCTTCCGCTGTCCCCGTTGGGAAGGGCCCCGCCTGGAGGCCACACAAATCTTTGGTGCATTTTCGGTGGACTCGGTCTGCCAAAAGATTTTGGAGGATGAGGGCAACTGGGATTGTTTGTCACAGTTCGTCCGGGGCATCCTCCTGGAAAAGAAAACCGATCTGGACCGTGAAGTGGCCCAGATCCCTTGATCGAGCGGCTGGATAAGGAGCGAGCCCCACGGGCGTAAGCCAAATTTAGGCCTAGCCTGACGTAATGTGACAAACAATTCCAGGTTAGATTCCTAAAGAGTAGAGGAGGTTTTTTAGTGGGTAAACTCGTTTTTAGGGGAGCCCCACACTACAGGCTGGCCACCTGTGTGCGTAATGCATTTTTCCGCCTCTCCCTCAAAAAAAAAAAAAAAAAAAATATTGCAATGTTTATTTGGCCTACTGATTGTGATTATATAATAATTTACCATATTTATAAATAAATTACATCTTTCTGCCATTGCAGATTGCATATATACAAAGAATACCATACAATTTAATTATAGAAATGATTTCTTAAAATTATTATTGAATGTTTCACTGCTGTAAGCGCAATTCATTTAATTTTGATTTCAAAAGTTTGAATTTTTGCCAAAAATCTGTAAAAAATTTTGGTAATGTTCCTCTTGATCCTATTAATAAACCAACTACCGTACTTCAAAATTTTCAATTTTGTATTCATTTTTGTAAAATCCAATTGTTGGGCGGTATATATTATGTTTTTCTAAATGTACCTCTTGAGGCATTCCTTCGTTTCCTTCAAATCTTACTGTGGGATCAATTATGAAGGCTTTATTTTCTTTTCTATTTATAACAATTATATCACTACACCGAATTGAATTGTTGTATGCAACACCTGTAACTTCTTCATAAACTTCATAAGATTTAGATCTAAATTCATCGGCTATAAGTTAATTGATCGAATTCTGTTATGGCGGATGTTCCTGAGGAGACCCCCATATGGGCATTGTCCAAGGACATGCGGCAATGTTTCAGTGACATAGTTCTCGGATATAGGACAATGCCTACACCGGTTGCCATCTTTGGACCGCCCCTGGAGGCCTCTTACTGGAGCCACATTTCCAACCAATTAAATTCCAACCAATTAAATTGGTATAATGTTTAATTATACCAATTAATTGGTATAATTAAACATTATACCAATTAAAGTATAATTATTAATAACCAATTATACTTATTATAATAAGTGTAATAAGTGTGAAACAGTGTATGAAGTGTGAAATACAGTTAAATAAGTGGAACTTGTGTTTGAGAATGTAACTCTCGCCTTATTTGTCTGACCAATTTTATTATTAAAGGTATTAACTTACCGGTAATTAATTATTTTTTATTTACCTCGGATAATTGTTGCAGAGCACTTATGAATAGGCCTTAGCATAAGTTTAAGTGTAAGGAAGAATATACTGATGAAATAGATAGAAATAAATATAGATGATGAAACTAACGTTGCCCCAGTGTTGTTTGCACTTCTACTTAACAAATAGAAGGAAACATTGACTAACTTTTAACAATAAGACCCTATGCGTCTTGTTTGACGCATAGAGCAAATGCAATTAGCATTAAAGGCCGGTTTACACTATATAGCTGGAGAGCTATATAGCTCCGTCAGCTACATGTAGCAGAGCTAGATATAGCTCAGTTTCCCTTTGATGTTTACCAAAACTTTTGGATAGCACGTTTTCTACTATATAGCAGAGAAAAATGGCTTAAATTTGCTATATAGCCGAGCTACATAGCAGATCTCAAGTGTCACTTTTTGAACTTGTAGCTATACAGATATATACACTATATAGCTGTGCTGTATGTAGCTCTGCTATATAGCTCTGCTACATAGTGTAAACCGGGCTTTAGAGTGTATTGCATTTACTATATTACGGAACTGATGTAAAGACACTGAAAATGCGAGTGTAGGCCTATATATATGTCAGAGTCACCTGAGAGGTATTGTACTCAGAGCCTCTCATGAGTTTCTCCCCGGGGTGTATCCCCAGCGCCGCGTCTCCCCAGCGCCGCAGGCTACCTGCCTAATCTGACAGTTTTGACAGCCGGATTGGAAATCACAAAAGCAAAGAACCGTGGTAATGACATGTTCCTAACTGAGCATAGTACAGTTGATCAACATAAGAAAGAAGCAATTTTTTAATATTTCATTGCAGACATAAATAAGTAACACAAAAAATTAGAATTAAGCTTACCGACACTCGTAAGTTTTGAGTATCACAGTTAATCTTGAATTAGTATGTAGAGCCACTTTTATATTACTGGAATGATTTGGTTTAACATTACGGAAAGACTTTTTTCACGGGCAATCGCATTCTACAGTTAATATCGTTATTTAACAGAAATTGTGATTATGAACAAAAAACTCACTTCTCCGAAGCTAATTTTTCAATGTACAACTAAGACTGTTTCAAAATAATAAAATATTTTAAAATGTAAAATTTTTTGAAAAATATTATTTGTTAAATTATTACCTTTTCCAAAACAGCAATTTTTGCTATCTTGGAGGTAATGTGTAATTTTTCCCAAAAGTGGAAAATAAAAATTAAACTCCACACGATAAAAATCACAAATTACATTTTAAAAAGTCTCCTGGTGACTTCACTACATTCGGTATCCAACCCAACAGCCTCTGTTCGCCATTGAGAATTCCTGACAGCCCACACCTGGTTTTAAATTATTGAAAAATAGTTTTACTTGTTTGAACCACCCATTTGCGTAAGGGGTTCTGTTACATTCCGACTTGGCGGCCCCTGTTGTTCACAGTTGGGAATTCCTGGCAACACACACCTAGTTTTACTTTAAACTCATTTTTATCATGAACTATGAAATGAAGGGGTCAGTGGATGAAGGAGGTATGTGACATTTTGGTGAATTTCTGGATTTTCGAATGGATAAAGGTTGTATGTGACAACTTAACTTTTGGCACTTACCCTAGCTCTCTAACTCCTGTTGCTATGGAGATAGCAATAGGATAAAGGAGGTATGTGCACACTAATAAATAATAATGTAGTGGAAGAAAGGTATGTTACACTTTTACTGTGCACTTACCTCCTTCATCCTCTTGAATTATAAACTAATGCTACATACACCTTACTTCCACTACACTGAATGCATCATCGCTGGTAGTACCAGCACATCATTAATGGATATGAGTCTTAAAAACATTCAATGATAGTATAGTTATGTAAAGTGTTTTTATTTCCCGCTGATTAAATCGTATTGTGTTGCAGTATGTATGTGTTTTATCTTAAACCACACTGCTACTTACCCCCTTCTTCCAAATTCAATAAGGGATTCATATAATTTTTATTGGAAAAAGGTGGTATGTATGTTTGTTTATTAATAAAATATAAAAAATAATAAATTTCAAACATATTTTTACTGCAGCGAAAAACTGTGACATACAGCCGTTCAATACTAAAATTTCAACCTTTTCTAAGCAATAATAAAAAAGTTCTAACATTAAAACTTTGAGGCCAAATATCTCTAAACTAGGTTTTTGTTACATACCCCCTTCATCCACTGACCTCGGCGGCCCCTGTTGTTCACAGTTGGGAATTCCTGGCAACACACACCTAGTTTTACTTTAAACTCATTTTATCACGAACTATGAAATATTAACCTGTTGCTATTGATACAATATTTAAACTGACCACGATTACCGATAAGCCAGGCATTTAGAAGAGAAGATAGACCCTCGTCACTTCTGTATCACTGAGCAGACCCTTTGGTAATTTATGGTCGCGGCGCTGAGGATACAAATTTGCCCGCGGCGCTGGAGAGACGCAGCGCTGGGTATACGGAATCGTTTCTCCCTGCAGAAGAGAGGAATTCCCCGCAAATTCCATTTGACCCTTTTCTACCTGAGGTTCGCCGCTCAGACCACTCGCCGCTCAAACCATTCGCCGCTCGGACCACTCGCCGCTCGGACCACGTAACCACCCCTAGTCTCTTGTAAAATTTTTATAAAAATTAGTGTTGAGAAATTTGAGTTGAAATATTTAAAATGGCTGCCATTTTGAAAATATATATCAGAAATTCTTTTTTCTAAAAATGGACATTGGTGTGATAGAGGTTCATGCAATATATGAACTTAAAATAGCCATCCCGTTATGGAAATAAAAATGATTTTTTAAGTGTAAAAAACAAAATGGCAGCTAGCGGCTTCAGAAGCGTTTTAGGAGGACATATATTTATAGGAACTTTTTTTTTATTTTAATGTAGAATAACCTCCTGAATTATTGGAACATTTTTTCCAAAGACCCTATACTGTAGATAGATAAGACTGGGCTATTTGATTTGCTTTTTTATATTTTTAATTCATATTAATTGGACTTAATCATTTTTATTTCCGTAACAAGTGGTCATATTAAGTTCATATTTGGTGCAAACCTTTATCTCAACAATGTTCAATTTCAGGAATACAATTATTTTTTTCTGATGTGTATTTACAAAATGGCAGTAATTTTAAATGTTTGAACTCAAATTTCTCAAAAAAGCTAGCTTTATCTTTTATAAAAATTTAAAAAAACAAAAAAAGTTGAAAAATTATATTATTTGAATATTGATACTAAGTTTGTAAAGATCTGACCATACATAACGGAGTAATTGAGATTTTTCTATTAAAATAACCTAAATATGCATTAATTATTATGTAAGATCTTTCTGCTTCTGCTTAAAAATCGCAATACCTTCGTTACTGGGGTAGTACTCAAGGGAAGACCTAATCCCGGGACCATGTTATTTTTTTCATTTTGAGGTCCCTTGAAGCTAAAAACACGGTTCGTTCAAATTCATATATATGTGTGTCGGTTAACACGATAACTCTCCGACGGAACCTCCGATTGTGATGAAATTTTGTTCAGATGTGTAAGGCAGCATTCTTCAGGTTAAGTTCGAAAACCAGGATTGGACTATGGATATGGGGTCTTATGGTGTTTCAAAAGGGTTAATATTGGTTTTTAGCACTTTTTACCCTTAGTTTATAAAATTTACCAATTTTTAAAGAGACTATTAAAAAGAGCTTAAAAAATAAACAATTCAGTATTTTGAATAATTAACTTAGTTTCACTGGTTACAGATAAAATACCAAAAAGGGTTTCCATGTTATTCTTAAGGAAAACTAATAAAATCTTGTATCTCAAAAAATTTTTTTACATTTTCAATAAAATTTGGTATATAGGCCTACCTTAATTAGGTGAAGTATCTAATATTTTGTCAAAAACCCCTATGGCAGCAACCTGCATATTAAATCCCATGGTATTTTAATGGAAAATAACTCTATTATGGGAAAAAAAATAGAAAGATGTGTCTGAACATAATCAGCTGATTATATGACTTCCTGCATTTGTCATATTAATGTTTACAGTACCTGGGGGCCGAGCATTTGCTCGGTAACTCAAACAGTAATATTCTTTATAGTAATATTAGTTACAGACAGTGCGCTAAAATGCCAAGTGCAAAAAGGCTTATTTCTTGTTCAAGACAAGCTTGTTCGTTCCGCCCACTCACCTCTCTGACTGTTTCAATGTAGGCCTATGGGTGCTGCGCACTGGTGTGTATTTGTTGTAATACATGTTGAATCTGGGACGGTGGCGACGTCCTGTAATCCAGCTACTTGGAGGTCACGAATTGTGGATAGTTATAAGCGATGGCTTGTGGATGCGATATTCCCTGGTGGGAATTATCGTCCGCACCAGTGAATACTAGTTCATCCATAAGGACCATCCTCATAATTAGACCAATTCGGATATAGGAGGTAAAAATTGTGGTTCGGATCCCACGTTAAACTGTAGATCCCTAGATGCCATTAGCTGTTGGGCTATGAATTAACAGTCCTGTCTAAGGAGAATGTCGGCCTTAGTCAGTAACAAGACTACAAGATCGCGCCACAATCATCCTACACTCACCTCTCATTCATAATTGGCTTTAAACTACCTATTGAGTTAGGTTGCCATTTCAATAAAGGTATTAAAGGTATCTGTAACTCGCGAATTCTAAATTTTAGTTAACAGCTGTTTTCATAATTCTTACAAATGCTCTTGTTTTGAAATTCAAATGCAATTCTACAAATTTATTAGTTGTTTTATACTTTTAAATTTTAATTGTAAGTCCCTTATATCCTATTCTAGATACTATATTGAAATTATTGATTTAGTTATATTACTTACTGATTGATCATCTGTTGCAAACCTTGCTTCCGAAAATAAAATTAATCTGTCCTTTTCTCTTTTTCAGATTTCAACCAACTTGCAGATGAATCATAACAGATAACTTATCGCTAAATTAGAGTCATAGTTATTAATATGAAGAAAATACTGACATCAGTGCGAATTTAAACAAAGGAATGTTAAAATACACTCCGTAAAGACAAAGGTGAACAATTGTTGGCAAAGTGGTGGTTGAATAGTGGGGTTGCATTTTTTACGTGTGAATTTTTAGTACCAAAACCATGGCCCAGTTGAGAAATTAATTCATCATGAGAGGTCTTTCATATTAAGTGCAACCTGGTTCATGTGATACCACGGCCATCTTCAATAAAGAGTTTGAATTAAAGAGATTGTTAAGTCTCAAACAAGGCCACAAACTTAAAGAAGGTTCAAGATTCAAGATGCTTAATTCCAGGAAAACATTTTATCATACCGTATATCTTATCTTTCATCACAAAGAAACAATGGTCTATTCAATCAGCGTAGTTTTTTTAAAGACAAACTAAATAATCGGCATTTGGTATCTACATTATTTTTTTAATACGTTGATTAACTGTCAAAATGCAAAATAATAGGGAAAAAAATCTAAATGTGTTAACCCATACAAGCAAGCAATCTTATCAGTGTGCAAGGTGTGAGAAATCCTTCACCAGAAAATATCATTTAAAGGTTCATATGTCAACCCATACTGGTGAGCTACCTCATCAGTGTCCAATTTGTGAGAAGTCCTTTTTAGATAAATCAAACTTAAGGGATCATGTGTTAACCCATACTGGTGAGCAACTTTATCAGTGTACAAGGTGTGAGAAATCCTTCTGTTATGAATCACTTTTAAAGGTTCATATGTCAACCCATACAGGTGAGCGACCTCATCAGTGTCCAATTTGTGAGAACTCCTTTTTAAATAAATCAAATTTAAGGAATCATGTGTTAACCCATACTGGTGAGCAACTTTATCAGTGTACAAGGTGTGAGAAATCCTTCTGTTATGAATCACTTTTAAAGGTTCATATGTCAACCCATACTGGTGAGCGACCTCATCAGTGTCCAGTGTGTGAGAAATCCTACCCACACTATTCTAGTTTAAAGGTTCATATGTCAACCCATACTGGTGAGCGACATCAGTGTCCAGTGTGTGAGAAATCCTACTCACACAATTCTAGTTTAAAGGTTCATACGTCAACCCATACTGGTGAGCGACATCAGTGTCCAGTGTGTGAGAAATCCTACTCACACAATTCTATTTTAAAGGTTCATATGTCAATCCATGGCGAGCGACATCAGTGTCCAGTGTGTGAGAAATCCTACTCACACAATTCTAGTTTAAAAGTTCATATGTTAAACCATGCTGATGAGCGTCCTGACCTCATTAGTTTTCAATGTGAGACAAATTCTTGAAAAAATGTTAGTAGGTTCATGTGTTGACTGATATGGTCGAGCAACCTCATCAGTGTGAAAAGTTTTCTCTCAAAAAAATAATTTAAAAGTTCATGTGTTAATCCGTACTGGTGAACAACCTTATCAGTGTAAAATGTGTGAGAAATCGTTCTAAAAATTATCAACCTTAAAGGTTCAAGTGTTAACCCATACTGGTAAGCGACCTTATCAGTGAACAATTTGTGAGAAAGCCTTCTGTTATGAATTACTTATAAAGGTTCATATGTTAACCCATAGTGGTGAGCAACGTTAACTAACACATTTAGATGACGTGTTATTTTGGCTGACATACACTTTTAAATGAATCATAAGAATTTGATACTTTAGATATCCTTTAGATTGCAGCACTTATTGTCATTAACTTGTAATATTGTCAGTTGAATTTGTGGTACTCGTATTATGCTGGAGGGCCAGCGATCGTACCAAGGAACTGGGAGTGATCCAACAAGGCAATCTACATTTCGCAAATATCATTATATTAAAAATACAAACATTGATACAGTACCTGTCTTGTTCGTTTGATGCACGGTTGCATGTTGGTAATAAAAATTGTATATTAAAAATTTTTAATGAAATTTGAAATGTTATTAAAATTGTTTAATGTGAAATAAACTCCTATTGCTTCATAATGTGTTGTATTTTTTTGGTGTTAAAAATATTCTTTGAGAGTGGCTATTATTGCTAGTTACTGTTTTATTCTGATATCTAAAACCTCCTGCTCTCCAATTTTCAAATAAACAGCATTAATTTTTCACAAAAACCAGAAGCAAGGTGTACCAGAAGTAACCCATCCAGACCGGAAGTCATGAATTTTAAATTCAGATCCTTACTTTTTGTGGAGTTTTTGGATTTTTTACATAATTTTAATACAACTTTACAGTTTAATTGGCAAACCTAATACGAACAATAAGAAGATAATTTTAGTTTATTAATATAAGAATAACGTAAATATGGGTGGGACATGTACTAAGAAGAAGTGAAGAATGTAGTCTGAGAAAAGTTTTAAAGGGCAATATTGCTGGAGGGTGGCCCCGAGGAGACCAAAACAGAGATGGTATATATATATATCGTATGGCTCATTCAGCCAGCCACCATGGTTTAAGAATAATAAAAAAAAAATTCTGCGGTGCAGAGCACCTGAGTCAGTATAAGTAAAAATCTAAACACTAAAATAAAAAAAAATAAAAATTAGATCTCTCTTTATAGAGCTAAATCCAGGGCGCTAAGCCATTGCAGCCCAGCTTCACTTGAGCTATGCAGACCGGCCAATCCTTCGGGGAAGGCACTCAGTGGGCACTCTTCGACTATGTGTTCCATAGTTTGATACTCTGCTCCGCAGTCGCATGACTGGTCTTGTGTCATTCCCCATTTGTGCTTCCAATAATTACATCTCCCCACTCCAGTGCGGAAACGATTGAGTATAGTCCACTGCTTCCGAGGAAGATTCATACCACCTACCGCTACGGTCGGGTCATCTATCAAGAAGTGGTTCCGACCTTGAAAAGCGTCCCAGGAGGAAGTCCAGTTTGTATGGATGGTGAAGTTCGAGTCCATCAACTGGGAGGCTGTTCGTAGAGGTGGTTTTCGGGACCTCAATCGGCCCGCATTCTGGGGTAGGTAATCATGGATGGGCAGCTGTGGAGCAGATAAGATCTTTGTATTCCCTAATGAGTGCATCCCTTCTTCTTATTTCAGGAGGAGCGATATTACACAGCACCGGGAGCCAGGGTACAGGAGTCACCATGAGTGTACCACTAATGGCTCTCATGGTCCTGTTTAGCTGGACGTCGATCTCTCTAACGTGCACACTATTTAACCACACGGGAGCACAGTACTCAGCAGTTGAATATACCAATGATAGAGCAGTTGTTCGCAGAACTTGTGCGTTAGCTCCCCATGTGGAGCCAGCAAGGTGATGGACAATGTTAGTCCTGGTTCTCACCTTAGCTGCCGTTTTTTGTAAGTGGCTTTTAAACGTGAGAGACCGATCTAAAGTGACTCCCAGATACTGTGGGTGGTCATTATGTTTCAACTCAACACCGTTGAATACGATTTTAAGCTTTTGGTTGGCCAGTCTATTATTCAAGTGGAAGCAAGCAACCTCAGTTTTTGTTGGGTTTGGATTTAGCTTCCAGGCTTCAAAATATTCACCGAGGGTCGTGAGGTCATTTGTTAGTGTTTCCTCAGCTTGTCGAAAATGCTGGTGTTGATATGCCAATGCAATATCATCTGCATATATAAACTTTAAGGACCGAGTTACAGGAATGTCGGCAGTATACACATTAAAGAGCAGTGGGGCGAGCACTGACCCTTGTGGTAGGCCATCCTTTAGTTGCTTAAACGTACTTTCTCTGCGTCCCAGATATACTTTTATCATCCTATTGGAGAGCATTGAGTTGAGGAGACGCAACAAGAAAGGGCAAGGAATAAGGTCGTAAAATTTAACTAGGAGGCCTTTTCTCCAGACGGTGTCATATGCTGCAGTCAGATCTAAGAAAGCCACAGAGGTTTTCAGTCTTCGCTCAAACCCATCCTCAATGAAAGATGTCAGAGCTAAAACCTGGTCACAACAGTTGCGACCAGGCCTAAATCCAGCTTGTTCGACAGGGATGCTGGCATTGAGAATAGGGAGGATTCTGTTATAAATCAACCACAGAGATGGTGGAAACAAGTTAAAGCAGACATGGAAAGAATTGGGGCTTTAGAGGAGCGGAGGACCGCATAACCTGGCGAAGATTTTTTGGTGCGGCTAAATATCACCTGCGATATAAATGGCCCTGGGAGTAATAGTAAGTAAGTAATGTAAAGAGGGCAAAATTTTTAATCCATTATCTCTGAAATTATTCCGATAAACAAAAATTTCCCAGTATAATGATATATTTTGAGTCTCATTTTCAATACTTTTTCATAATTACTAGTTTAATCATAAATTAACACATTGACTGCTAAAAGTCTATTTAAGCACTGCTATATGGCTAAATAATTTAACTGTCAATTTACATTCCTTATGGTAATTGAAGTTCAGATACGATGAAATAATTCAGAAAAGTTCAGATACGTCCCCCGAGGGCTGACGTAGTTTCAAATCCCTACGAGGAAAGCGCAGAATATACTGGCTCCATAAACTTAACCTTACATGAGGACGTCCTAGGACGTCCTGCGCTAACCGCGAGTGGATCTTGGACGTCTTAAGACGTCCTTAGCAACAAAAGGGTTAATTCCTTTTTTCATAAAGATATGGCGTAGATTACTGAAAAGTAAAATTACCCTAATCATGTGATAGTTGGCATTTTGTTTTTAAAATTATTTAAAATGTCCTGGGACTTTTTATGCATGACCAGTTTTGTTGAAAGTAAACGTTTTAGAGATAATAGATGTGACATTTTGCCTATGTTATTCTGATGGGAAAAGAACTAAACTTTCACGACCATTATGAACCATTTTTTTTTTTATTGTAAAATTATTAAGTAAGCTATAATATTATAGGCTAAATATTGTAATGTGTAATGTAAAACTGTAAAATTGTACCATTGTAACAAAGGAAGAAATAAATTTCATTCATTCATTCATTATCTACCAACCCAATAGGATTAGGGGTACAAATTACACTTTAAAGTTTTCATAATATTGCATGGGAAATCCAAAGATGACATAAAAAGCGAGGGGTTCTATTTAAAATAAATAACTTCTGGTATAGATAGTTACTACTAGCTTGTGGTACTTGACGTACATGGGATTTAACGTCATTCGATAGAGCGTTACCTTTACCTATAATGGTGTATTTGTTTTGTAAAAAAAAACTCTAAAAATTTTTATCGTTAACATAGTGGGTTGAGTGTAAGATGCCGTTTTTGTACAGAAAGTGTAATACCTCGATTAGCTCTTTATAAGTCCCACTTGTAATTATATGTTGGTGTGTGTGTGTGTGTGTGTGTGTGTGTGTGTGTGTGTGTGTGTGTGTGTGTGTGTGTTTGCGCCAAAAGGTTGCTTGTAAAGAAAACAACTTATTCAGGACACAAAAATTATATATTGCCGGTTCAGAGTCGAAATTAACAAAAAAAAAAAAAAAAAAAAAGATTTTCAGCAAATATAGACAGACAATATTAGTATAGTAAGAATGAAATATGGCAGAATAGATTGAACTAAAAATTAATTAATAATTTTCAATTGCAAAATAAACCTGGGAGCTCCCCTTTGGAAATTAAAGCTAACAAAAATACAAGTTTGGTCAGTTGCAATTCAATGAAATAAATTGTCAACAAGAGATACTTAATTATAACTTAAAAAATATTCAGACTTGATGGCAAAACTTAATTGTATACAATGACTAATAAAAGAAAAGTTTACAGTTCATGAAAGTCTATGAATGAACAGTAATTTCAGAGCTGAGGCCATTATGCAGTTGCATAATTAAGTGATAGTTCTGCACAAATTTTTCCTGCATTCACATTGCAGGATAAATCAAGTTTTCCTCCTAGACAAGTTTTCCACATTGTAGTAGACAAGTCAGTAGAGTAGAAAATAATTGGAGAACTCACCATATGATGTCTTCATATTAATTTTATAGTTAATATTTCCCATTAATATATTTCATTATTATTCAACTTGTAGTGCATTTGAATGATACTTGCTTGTACATACAGTAGGCTAAACTCCAATTTATATTAAATAAAATTGCTTCCAGGATACTGATGACCTTTCAGCTAGTAGAACTTGATGTAACGTACACCACTCAACAAATTCTATTAATTAGAATAATTCCATTTCTATGTGGAAACTTTGTAAACTTAATTATAAAATTCACTAAACATGTTTCAAGCTGCAACATCACAGCCATGTAATCTAGGAGGCATTAGACAGTAGACTGGCGACATTCAACAAAATATCTGCTCGCAGATTGACCTTTGTCCAGTGCAGATAGATAAGGAGACACACACACAATACCTAGTGTTGTAGGTCAGGCCTCAGCTCAGGTGATCTTGACTGTTGACTGAACTGTTCATTATATTTGAAACTAAAATATTACTCATGAGAATAAAGGAACTTTTCTTAACCTTTTAAATAAATTACATTAATACCTTTTAACATTCCATATTCACAATACATTCATAAAATCAGCAAAAGGAAATTTATTTTGAAATTTCTTGTAAAATTATTGTTTGCCCAAACAGTGTGTGTGTGTGTGTGTGTGTGTGTGTGTGTGTGTGTGTGTGTGTTTTTAGTTGAAGTATGTGTTTATTTTATTTTTTATAAACTCTTCTCTCAGTCAATCCCACAATGTGTTTATCAAACCAAGAAAGAGGTATTTCAGCTTTTGTTACTCATTAAGACCAACTGCTGTACTTTTTAGCTGGGTTATAAAAGGCGAATAAAATAGTACTTACATCATAAGGCGAACAAAATAGTCAGTGTAAGAAGTGTTAATTTTTCTTTTAGCGAATTTCCCTGTATGGAATACACTATTATGGTAGTAGTCAGCCCAGGACCATGTTACTTTTTTGTTTTGAGGTGCCCTTTGGCGTATCCTAAACAATGAGATTTAGAAAAAACTAAACCGGGAACATCACCTATTTTGTTCTTCAAGGCGATAAGAAATATGAATAATTGCATTTTTTTGTAAACGGCCGCCATTTTCCAATATGGCAGCAAACTTAAAATTGAGTATGGAACACCCGACATTTAATTTAATTTAAATTTTCATGTAATTTTAAGACTTTTTATTCTTTGACATTTTTCTCTAAACCTAAAGGTTAGGGAGCTACAGGCAATTAAAGTTCTTTTTTTAGTTCCATACGAATAACATGGGGCAAACTGTAACTGCCAATTACCACCACAACCATTCGGTGAAATAAAAAGTACTCAAAAACAAAAATGTCTTTAAAATATGAATCAAGAACATTTCATTCATAAAAATTATCATTTAAGCATTAAATTAACTTATTTCCAATATGGCCGACAAAAAATAAATTTCTAAAAATTTTATGTTATGAAAAATACAACCTAAAACCATCAATTTAAGATATTTTTGTTCTTGAGTATTTTTTATTTTACTGAATGGTTTTGGAGATATGGGTAGTTAAAGGTTGCTTCATGTTATTCTTTTTCTCTTAATCTTTTTTCATAAAAAATTCTTTTACATATATTACATCCTACACAATCTCCAATAATAGTAAAATCAGTTTGATACGACATCTATAACACATATACATTTATTAATATATATTAATACATGAATATTAATACATTCATATATATATATATATATATATATATATATATATATATATATATATATATATATATATATATATATATATATATATATATATATATATATATATATATATATATGAATGAACAAATTCATTGTCACAAATGTAAGAAAAAAAACTAAAAATATTAATCCACAAATTGTTGTAATGAAAAATGGATTGTATAGAATTGCTACTAGATGTTTAATTTGTAAATCAAATAAAAGTAAAATTTAAAAATAGAAGTTAAACCTATTATTAAAAAAGAATTAACTAAAAATCAACATATGAAATTCATGCTCCAATCAGAAAGAAATTTCCAAAAAGAAAAATAATTACATTAGGTATTGATGATTTATGGACAGTAGATTTAGTTATAATGAAAAATTATAAAAAAGAAAATGATGGATTGAAGAAACAATTAAGGATGCAATTAAAACTAATCATAAATCACCTAATCTTGTACATACAGATAAAGAATCAGAATTTATCAATAAAGAATTCAATGAAATATTAAATAAATATGACATTAAATTGTATCATACAGAAAATGAAGAAAAATCAAATATAATAGAAAAGTATAATAGAACTCAAAATGAAAAAAAATTAAAATAAAATTTGAAATTAATCAAAATTATAGATGGATGAATATTTTACCAAAAATTGTTAAAGAATGGTATAATAATTCATCTCATTCAACAATTTAAATGAAACCAATTGAAGTAAATAAAAATAATGAAAAGGATTTATTAGGCACTGTTTTATAAATATAAACCACCAAAAATAATAACAAAATGTAAATTTAAAATAAATGATAGAGTTAGAAATAAAAAAATCAACATTTTCCAATAAATATAAACATAATTGGTCTGGAGAAATACAGTACACTCTCGTTCATCGGAACTAATGTGGCGGACGGCCGGTTCGGATGTCAAAAAATTCCGATGAAGCGGAGTCCGTCGTGAGTCATCATTTCCGCCCGTACGTTGACCTATCGTGATTGTATTCACTCTTGTTTTTAATTTAAGATAGCCTAACACAAGAGATTTTATGAAAATAAGGCACTCAAACTTTGAACATGGTAACAATGAACCTAAAAGAATAAAAACAACGCAGGAAATATAGATCCAAAATCTTTATTCTCATGTTCCATATTCATATTCCAGCAGTCAACTGACTTCCACGTAACACAGGTGCAGTTGCGACGTGAGACAGACTGAATGACAGTTTGGGAAGCGGTCGAAGCGGATGTTCACTTCCTGCCCCCTTCCTCTTTCTATTTTTGTGCGAATACTCCACGGCCTCGTAAATCACATCGATGGGTACAGATTATGCAAAACGCCTGATGCCTTTTGATGCAAAATGTGATACTTCACTGTTGTGCGGATAGAACGAATGAAAATTGAAGGCGCTAAAACGGAAAAATGATTTATTTTGTAAGAAAAAAAATTAATAATATCCAGATTTTCAGTTCCGATGAAGCGGAGTTCCGATGTCGCCGAGTCCGATGAACGAGAGTGTACATTTCTAAAATTAATAATACAAATCTAGTTACATATAGTAGATCTAAATAATGAAGATATTATTGGAAATTTTTATGAATATGAACTGAAGAAAACCAATTTGTAAATTTTTTCCTATATAAATGGAGAAGAAATGTTCAAAATGTAAATTATATAAATAAATAAATAAATAAATAAATAAATATATATATATATATATATATATATATGTAATACATGTTATATGTTAATATATGTTATAGCTATAACATTGTTTTTCATTTAATTCAATGACTTTAATTCTTTAATCTAGATGTAAAGAAATTAAAGATATTTCAAATTTTTGTAATAGATATTATAGTAAAGATAGAAAAAAATCAATTTGTATGCAATGCATTAGAAAAATGTTTTTAAACCCACAATTTTGTGAATGTAAAATAAATATTAAATGGACTAAAATTATTCAAAACACTTAAAATAAAAAAATTCATAATACAAATATAACAAAACTATAAAATTTTTAGAGAAAATAAACATAAAATTTTACTTGTTTGAAAAAAGTTATAGTCTATATACAGGGTGTCCCGGAACTCTCTGGAACCCTTGTATATTTGTTCCTTGCATCGAGACAAGAAAAAAACATTATACAAATAGGGGTCTAAAATGCTTCGTTTAGCCGCTATCCGCCATTTTGTTTTATACACAAAATAAATTTTATTTGAATAACGGACAGTTGCATTAAGTTCACATTTAGTGTAAACCTTTATCATACCAATGTAAATTTCAAGAAAAATTAATTTTTTCCACTGTATATTTCCAAAATGGCAGCCATTTTAATTTTTCAAACTCAAATATCTGAAAATTGGTAAATTTTATGAAAATTTTACAAGACACAAAAAAGTTGCCCAATTAAAGGCCATTTTAACAGAAAAACCGCAATGAACTTGGTTTCATTGGTTAGATAATTTAATTTGGCAACTTTTTTGTGCCTTGTAAAATTTTTATAAAATTTACCGATTTCCAGATATTTGAGTTTGAAAAATTAAAATGGCCACCATTTTTAAAATGTACAGCGGAAAAATTATTTTTTTTCTTTAAAATGGGCATTGGTATGATAAAGGCTCATACAAAATATGAACTTAATGCAACCATCCGTTACGGAAATAAAATGTATTATGTGTAAAAAACAAAATGGCGGCTAGCGGCTAAACGAAGCATTTCAGACCCCTATTTGTGTAATGTTTTTTCTTGTCTCGATGCAAGGAACAAATATACAAAAGGGTTCCAGAGAGTTCCGGGACACCCTGTATAATATAAATATATAGTGGGTTTTGGATTATTTATAAGACAAGAAAGAATTTTAAGGTGAAAAACATTTAATCAGCTGAACTTGTTTGTGGCATTTAAAATAATATGAAAAATAATTATAGGCCCTTTATGATTAATGAAAATCTCAAAAAGTCGATGAAGGCCTAACACGTTTGAAATAATATACGATAAAATGAAATAATTCATTGTAAAATCACTTTCAACTTAAAGTTAAGATTTTGGCAGAGCCGGCCTTAGGGCGGTGCGATCGCACCGGGCCCCGCGCTTTTAAAGGCCCCGTGCAAAAAAATTGACAAGATTTAATCATAGCAGTTAAATGAGAGACGGCCGTTTATAGTTGTGCTGCTTATAAATGACCTCTGCCAGTAGACGGTTGTCTGGATCAAAACATTTTGCAATGGTAAAAAACGGCGAAAAACGACTCGAAACTGGTTACATATTACTATGTATTATTCGAAAGGTAACATTCTGAACTTTCTTATCATAATAAGAGATAACCGTTAAGTAGTTAGTTGTGTTACAACGTAATAACACTGAGCCTTTATTTTTAGTGTGAAGTCAATCCAAGTAGCTACCACGACCATGCTTGAAACATCAAATCATTACTTTTTCAAACCTATCTAGCTCAGGTATTTTAGCGAATAAATTTGATTTTGGCACCACTGGTATGTCAAAGAGTTCCTATTTTTAATAAGGCTATTAATTTATTCGTAAGGTATTATAGGTTAGAATATATAATAGGCCTGTTTTCAAACTCTATAACAAATAACCAACGGCCGGCAGACGACAGTTGATAAAATTGTTATTTGATGTAGTGAATATCATTTTATGAATATGAAACATGATATTTGAAATATCATATCAAATTACTATTGTAGTCGAATGAAATGTCATTTTGAAGATAAATGTAGATGTAAGTAGCCAGGTTGGTAGTCCTGATGATCGCATGGTGTGTGTCACGTGTTTACATTCTGTCTTACTTCCTTCTTGCTCCTTTCAATTCCGGTACAACCTCGTGTTGCCAGCATTATTTTAACAACATTGAATACAGTTAGTTTGTAACTTTAACAAATTTTTTACAATCCATTTTAAATTTCATTTGTTTGAACTCTTCAAAGGGTGATAATATACACATTTATTGCTAGTTAACATATAGACCCTATACTTAATTTTTTTTGCCTGTTCCCAAAATAATCGTATAATGTTACCATTTACTTAAGTTTTTTCAATTCTCGATATATACACAAAAAATCGTCTCCCCATTTAGTATATGTTTTTGTGTAAGGAATAAAATTACAATATTTAGGGCCTATATTATAAATTTTATAATAACTCACACAAAATTTTACAACGGCTATTTTCAGAATTTTGCAAAAGGAAATCCAAATTTTTTAAATATTTATCTTAAAACTAAATTTAGTTTGCTATATTTGAATTCTCATGTTCTCATTCTGAAAAAAATCTAAGCTATATGTGTTTGAACAACTTTTCATAATACTGTTTTTCAACCTGTGCTTCAAGTTAATAAACGTGTGAAATAATAACTGGTAAGTTTTTAGTTACAATCTTCGTTATTATAAGCCTTAATATGTTTATTAAAATAACATATTTTGAAATATATATAATAATTTTAAATGATGGATTACATTTTGGGCCCTAAAGAGTAATAAAAATTTTTCCTTCTGGAGCGGGTGGCAGGGGGTGATTTCACGGAGCGGGTAGCAGGGGGTGATTTCGGGGAGTTCAACCCTAAACCCCCGAAAGACATGCCCAAAGGCATACCCCCAAAAGGCATACCCCTTCTAAGGCGGGACCTGGATTTGGGGATTTCCATACTCTTTAAAGCGGGCTCTGGATTTCCACACTCTTTCTTCCAGTCTATGGGGATGTATTGAAGAT
Source organism: Neoaliturus tenellus (assembly GCA_030545055.2). NCBI lineage: Eukaryota > Metazoa > Arthropoda > Insecta > Hemiptera > Cicadellidae > Neoaliturus > Neoaliturus tenellus. The sequence continues at coordinate 118,132,780 of CM061533.1, read as the reverse complement.
AATTTTCTTTAAATTTTGAGAAAGGACAGGGGTTGGCACATTGTGGAGGACGTAGGAATACTGCATCGTCGGCAGCGCTTTTCTTGTAGTACACCTGGAACATAAAAAATACGGAGTCTCTTACGGTTGTAAAATTCAACTCTCAAGGTTTTATGCACATTTATATAAAAAAATATGGCAGTAAAAGAAGGTATAGAATACAGACTACGTGGTGATGAAATCAGTAAAAGCACAACTTTCTAATTTCATTTAACTAACATTGTATCAGATGGGAGCGTATTGTACTAGGCCGCTGAGCCCTAAGAATCTGCTCGTGTAGCGCCCTCCTATTTCGCTCATTTCTTTCAAAAAGCTAAGTATACGGGGTTGCTTGAGGGAGCTGGACGAATTTGAAACAATTGTTGGACCGTTAATACAAGTTAGGAAGATTTGGATCATGTAATTGTATTCAGGGTGTCGTGCTATTTTAGTCTGAATGTATAAGTAGTTAGTATATCATGTCTTGTTTTTTGATTAAGACACTTTTTTACAAAATAAAAAAAAGTAAATTGTACCACCACACTAAAGCAGACCAGATCATTTTTTAAAACTTCAATATCGGTTAAAATGACACCATTAGTAGAGACATTTTGAGGCTTTCAAGACAAATGCAAATTCAGCGGTTTTTAATCAGTGGTTACGTATTTGTGACGTGTGATGACGTATGTGTGACGTCAAACGGTGACGAATTGGAGTGTGTGACGACACGGGTGTGACGTGGTGGTGTGACGTCACTCATATGTAATCCGACGCCAATAATACGTTATCCTGATTGAAAACCACTGTTGCGTTGGCCCCGGGTAGCTCAATTTGACGGCGACATCGAACATGTCCAAACATGTTCAAGGTTACTCAAACGAAGTTTAAAAACATATTTTTAATCATAACTTACAAATATTAGACAAAATGTTAGGATGAACTGGACTTGTTACAAACTCCATATTCACTCTCGACTGTTATCTTCAAATGCAGCAGAGGATCACTACTCACGAGATGAAACAGTGTTTCATGGAAGATTTCCAAATCAGCCATGTTTGACAGAACCAGTTGAATTTCTTATAAAAAAAAATGGGTAGAATCGGATTTACCTGGAGTTTCATTGACAAATTAGAGTGTTATATATAAATCTTTCGGATCATCATTACTTAACAGACGATAAAGTTATTGATGGCATATTACTGCATCCAGAGTGTCCGACACATCAAGTTGGAACTTCATGTTTCTGTGGAGTATGTTGTTGTCCACGCTAGAGGCAGTGTAGAAACGGTGGATTTAGACAGTAGATCACCATGAACAGTTAACGTACCCTACCTACGTACTGCACAGAATACGGTGTCAAGAGAGGTATGAAATAAAACAAGTTCAAACATGTTCAAGGGCACACTCAAAAGTTTAAAAAAATATATTTCTAATTATCAGACACTTTAGCAGTTAGAAATTATTTAATGGTTTTCCAGTTTAGTGAAATACATAATGTCACGGACATACCCGGACGTCTGGAACTCTAGCTCAGTCTTCACAGGTAGCTGACCACTCGAAACATTGGGTGAAGATGTAGCTACCGGAGATCCTTGTGCTGACTGGGATGAATTTGGTTCTTCATCTGTTACATTGTTGAACTCAACTGCAATGTTTAAGCGGAGAGGTGGATCACCACTCATCAGACGAAACAGTGTTTCATGAAACATTTATAAATCCACTTCGTCCAATAGAACTATTTGAAACTTCATATTGATAGCGAGTATGACCCCCGAGTATGTAAGAAATAAATAGCGAAATAGCGAGTATGTAAGAAATAAAATGTTTAACACGTTCCTTGCGCGGGGCGAGAATTTACGCCCCGTGCGGCTGGCACCACATGTGCGGGGCGGGAATTGTCGCCCCTCTCCCATGCCAACAACCTTGCTTCAGTGTGAGCCCAGCGTCGTTCGGAGAACGTTGTGACCGATTCCCGCGTTTTGTGCTTGGTTTACTCTAACTTTTGGCGTGCTTTGCTTCCGGTTCGGTCATTCCGTTATTTCTCAGTGCATTGTTTACGTAACCACTGTGTTGTACGGAGTGTTGACGTAGTTTGTGTGGAATATGGAGCTACTCAATAAGAGTGAATTGATTGAAAACTGTTTTCTGAGAATGAGGATTCAGAACCAAGCTCTGGGAGTATGACTGTGGGCGTGTGGGGTTGAAAAGTAGATAGGGATTGGACAAGGACAAGGGGGGACCTAAGGACGTGAATTCTCGCCCAGGACGTGACGTCACCAATTTCAGACAAAATCGACACTGAGACATCTAGATTTAACATTTTGGACATCCTGACATCATTTTTTAGTATTATTGTGTGACTGTGGGCGTGTGGGGCTGAAAAGTAGTTAGGGATTGGACAAGGACCGGCACCAGGACCTAAGGACGTGAATTCCCGCCCCGGACGTGACGTCACCAATTTCAGCCAAAATCGACACTGAGACATCTAGATTTAACATTTTCGACATCCTGACATCATTTTTGAATAAGTAATCACATTATAATTTTTTAGCACTTTAGGGTCGCGATACTCATAATTTTTAGCAATGAACGTGTTAAAGGGTACACAGGTTGTTTTTTAATAATTTCATATAAACAGGGTGTTCGGAAAAAACGTTTCAGGAACTCCAAAAAACGTTGTGGGGGTTGATAGCGAGTAGGATAGCGGAGTATATGAATGAAGCTTATAGTCATCAGGACTACACATACAATCTATAACGTCCCCTACCTATGTACAGTACATAAGAGGTGTATATTTTTGTAAGGTCTCGGTGGGCTGATTACTTATGATGAATAAATTTAATTGGGAGGGGGCTATATTATCTTTAAATACCCCCCGTCGCAGCAGACCTGCGTACTCAGCGAATTTCCAAATTAGTAATATTAATTTTAATCAGATAAACCTGTAAACAAAGTATCTTCACATGCCCATAAATGGGAATGCCCATAAATGGGGGGCCCCAAAATTAGTGATGGGCAAAACGGCTCTTCTTGGTGAATCGATTCGTATAAATCACTCAATTTCAAAGAATCGAAAATTGAACCGATTCATTTCGTTCGTTTGATTCAGTTGTTTCTCCGTGCTATTTAAACATACAAAATCGGTTGCAAACGGTTATTGGCCGCTCCCCCTACCCTACAATACATGGCAGACGTATAATCGATTCGCGAACCGATTGTATTAAAATCAACAGGTTCTCCTTGCTTCCTAACCCCAATATAGAATCGGTTGTAATCGATTATTTGATTCTGTCTTTCCCCTTAAATACATGTCCAGCGTCAATGTTCGATTTGCGAACCGATAGTTCATATACAAATTGGTTTCGATTCACGAAACAAAATAAGTAAAGACTGTGGTGATATGATGCGCATGCGCAGACGCTAAAACTTCCGCGCGAAATGAAAGTGAAGAGGAAGTAAAGAGCCAATAGAAGAACAGAACATGTCGACTGATCAGCTGACATTTCTGCTCAGCTGTCATGCTTATTGTACCCAAGGTCGTCGAACTTGACCTATTTGCGATTTGTCTCTTCCGTCTGTCCCGCTCTTCACCCCTCCTCGCCCCTCACTCCCCAGTCCACACTGCATTAAATTAATTTACTATCAACTCATTGTAAACATTTTATGGAAACAAAAATTATTTTAAGAAATTATTTCTGGCCTTGTATGTAGGGTGTATTCACTCTGTTGACATTATAAACAGCAATTATTAACTGAAAAATATTCCTGAGTAATAACCACTGTTGTTTAGAAGCACAATGTTTTGGGTAAAAATAAAATACATTGTCTGTCCTATTTTTAACACTGACCTTCTCCCACTGTAGAGTCTCCCCCTCTCACCAATAATATTTTTATTTTGTTGTTTAAACCAGAGTTATAGGATTATAAATTATGAGAGTAATCAGCATATGTATTCTATTAACAGTAATTTACTTTAGTTATTTTATAACGGATCCATTAATTTCAGAGATGTGGGATAAATTAATCAGTTAAAGCCGTTTAGCTTATTGATTCGCGAACCGAACTATAAGTTATATCAATATGTTGTCAAAATATGGAACACATTACCGATTCGCGAATCGGTTTTTGCGGTAAATAAGTCGTTTAAAGAAACAGAGAAGGTGACGGATTTGAACAGAACTATGGGACCTCACCAAAACATCCCGCCCAAACATATAACCAATGAGCGAGCGTCTAGAGCTTCGTCTATCGGCTATTCTCTACTTCTCTCTTCCTTCTCCTTCAACTATCGCCCCCCCCCCCCCTCTAAACCCACCTAGCGTTGTGGATGTACACAATTGAATCACGATTCGCGAACCAAATGACAACGACAACACTATACAGTATTCTCATTTGGTTCGCGAACGAAACGAACCGAACCACCAGAAAGCGAGCAAGAAACATTCTGCAATTGATTCGCGGCACGAATCGGCTCTTTTAGAAATTGAGTCATGATTCGTTTGATTCACCCGTTGATTCGTTCAATTTGAACGACTCGTTCGCGAATCGCCCATCACTACCCAAAATACAATGTACTGTTTTTAGACTTTGTAATATCTCGGTAACCATTGGAGATAGAGCAAAGCTTTAAAATACTAAATTGGTGTTTTTTTAAGCTGAATCCAATGGTCAAAATAAAAATTTAAAATTTTCAAAAATTACATATGAAAAATTAAAAAAACCCATTTTTGGGGTACAAAACCCCCAAAAACTACCCCTTCCGGTAGGTCGATATGTCTGGTTTTCGAACTCATCCGAATAAACGTAGGATTACACATCTCTACCAAATTTGGTGTCGATCGGACCTTTTTTACGAGAGTTATCGTGTCTAGGGACACATACATACATATATATATACATATACACACATATACATATATAAATTTTAATGACTATTATTTTTGGTCTCTGGGCACCTAAAAACAAAAAAGTAACATGGTCCCGGGCTTAGGTCTTACCATGAGACCTACGGTAATAGCTTATTCCCTATGGGAAATTCGCTAAAAACTATGTCAAGGTCACTGGCTGGAGTTTAAAAAACGATTTATTTACAAAAAATCTTACAAAATAATATATAAAACATACATTTAAGAAATAACTATGGTGAAAAGAAAGAATATATACGATCTATGCAATTAGAAAATTTTACAAAGGTGTGTGCAAATTAATCGTAATTTCTGTAGATTTGTTCCCAGACCATCCATGGGAAACTATATAAAATATTCCGGGTTTGATGGAGTCCAGGTCTTCGTTCATGAGCACGTTGACAAATCGTCTCGGAAGGTATACTTAAAACTTGGGTTTGTCTCCTTCCTTGTAGGACGAATCTCCAAGAACAGCGATGACTGCTTCACCAACCGATGTGTCCATTTTTTCATTGAATGTACAGCATAATCCTTCTTCGCTTGAAGTTCGCTGCATGTCTTTGTTAGAAGGTCAAATTTGGAATGTTGGTTGAATCGTTCCTCAAAAGCTTGTAGCATTATTTCCTGCCTGACCAGCATAATCCCTTATGAGATTGATCACCTCATAGAATTATCGTAGTTGAAGTGCTAGCCTTCAATGTTGGGATACCAAAATCATGTAGGAAGTGTGTTGCAATTGCCTACCCACCCTTTTCAGGCTTTATGGAAATCCTACAATCTGCATATAATTAGCAATAAATATTTCTAGTATCCAAAAACTACAGTTAACATCATTTTGCTATTCACTGATGGCTAAAACAATATAATTTAAAGAGAAATATAAAAAAATAATAAATAAATAATTACAAGAACACCACAGTACATTCAACAATGGCTAGTCAGCTGATTGAGTTGGAAAGTGAAAGTGCCTCAGCGGTTGGATCGCCAAGTAGCAGCGCCCAGGTTTTGACTTGCCGGCTGATAAGAAGGTTCCAGTGCCTACTGTAACTATTGGAATAATGAGTTGTCGGTGACCAGACTTTGTGGGAGAAAGAAGACAACCCTCTTCACTGCGGTGGATCCCAATTAATATTCCTTGGAAAAAAATTATTAGAGGTAAGCAGGTGATGCAAAATTAAATTTATTCAGTTAGGTTTGATGGAAATTAAATTCAAGCTGGTTAGTTCTGCCCCAAATAAAATAATTTATGAAAATTACTAGTCAAAAATCATCGAATTGCCGTGTAGGTACTTGATTGTCTTGACATGTTGTAGATCATGAAACAAAGGTTAAAAAAAAAATATAATATAAAGTATGCCTAAGCCATCTAGTTGTAGCATTTTAAATATCTTATTCTGTTTAAGTCATTTTCCTGTTTTGTGTCCATTTAAATCTAATGTAATATTTATGTATTTATGTAAAAAAAATGTTTGTCACATGGTTTCATAATTTTGCCATTTTCATGTCAGAACCTAAAGTGATTTTTCAAGTCAGAAAAACTATAAAATGCATTTATTGTGGGAAAATATGACCTGTGAGCTAAAAAAAAAGGTTGATAACAAGTAAAGAAAATTAGATTAAATATTTTTGCCATCAACAATACAGAATTAATCAAAGATAATATTATTTTGTGTTTTTGTCTACTTGTAGCAATTTTTAAACATGATTTTTTATTATGAACTTTATGTTATAATGACAAATAAAAAATAAATGGTTGCTCATTAATGTTAAATGATTATGTCCACATACAGTATTAGTATTACAAATTAACCTCATCATCTCTCCTGATAGAAAAACCACTGAGAAGGATTTAAATTCCAGTCTGCATTTTTTAAACCAGATAAAGCAAATATTTTCTAAACCTAAGGAGGTATAAACAATTGTTCCAGTTATGTTTAGTGTTTTGTGATTCAGTATTTCAACCTAAATTGTCCTCATTTATGTGTTCATAATATTGATTATTTTTTTAATGTTTTATTTTCTCACTTGTGAATAATGTATAAATATCTCCTCATGTATTTGATTAATCATTCTGATATTGTAGTTGTATGTCACATACTGAATGCATAGTCTTAAACCCAAAAGTTTATTAATGTGTTTTTTATTACAGTTTAAATTTAACTTTTCTATTTTGTCACTCAAAAAGAAAAGGTCAAATTATTTTTACCAGTGAATTAATTTAGGACCTAGGCTATAAAGTGTGGTACATTGTGCAGGGTTTCTTGGCCCCTGTATCTGAGACCTGGTCCTTGGCTGATGTTAACTACGGACAGACCTACTGAGACCCTGTTGGCACCTTCTGTGGCTACGGCTGGGTGCATATACTGGACATCCTCGAGATCTCATCTCGGTGTTGAGACGATACCGTACCCACGTTTCGGTTTGCGCGATCTCGCGACTTTCTGTGAGCTCGGAACTTCACTTTGGTGAGTGACTTTAACTTTTGAGTGCCTTTGTTGAATATTTGGAGTCTGCGGATTGATCCTGGACTATCTCTGGACCGCCTGCTTCGCCCAGAATTCATCATAGAATTCTGCTATCTGCGACCTCAGCAGAAATATATATATGTTACCGTAGTTGATGTGTCCTATTTATGTTCTATGTACAGGTTATAGTGTTAAGTATTGTATGTGTCCTTTATCTTTAAATTTTGGTGGCCACCTCCGGAACTAATACTATATTCTAAGTGAACAGCTGTTCTTATCATTCCCCAGGGGCGGCTCGTGAGTTTTTTAGCGCCCGTGCAAAGACCAAATTTGCCGCCCCCATCGCTTTCCAACACCATGCTATCCCCGAACACACCCCCCCCCCCCCACCACACACCCGATCGCCAGACCCTGCTCTTTTTTTAGTAACACATGGTAAAATTGACACGTGCGAGCTTCGCCCCTAATTCACATGCAAGCTCGTAATATGTTGGAAAATATTTATTTTTAAATAATTAATTTCCAAGAGTCTCTTGGAATTAAGGCTCCAGTCTGAGCACGAACGACGTTACCGAATGCCGCCTCGCGGCCGTAGTGCTAGCTAGACGAGTTTTACGGGAATCGTGTTTAAAAATTAACTAATTATGATAGAGATTGACTCTTAGCTGTTTTATAAAAGTAGAAAGACGGATTTCGTCTTCTCTGGTTTTAGAATTTTGAAATAAAATTATTAATTCTATTATAACTGTCTAAAATCATCGGTTTTTTTCTAGTGGCAAGTTTTAGACTTTATAGATGCAGAGGTTTACGGGGATCGTGTTTTAAAACTATCCAATTAAGATAATTTGCTCTTAACTTTTTCTAAAAGTAGAAAGACGAATCTCGTTTCCTCTGTTTTTAGAATGTTTAAATAAAATTTCTAATTTCATCTATAACCAACTGTCTAAAATCGTCCGTTTTTTCGATTTTTAACTGAAGTTTTCCATTAGTTTTGATGAAACTACCAAAGTGAGATTACCAAATTGTAAAAAAGGAAATTTAGCGCCGTTATTCTTCTTTAAAATGACACCTTATTTATAGCTCAAGGCTGGATGCATTTCGCAGAAGATAACAGGGTTCTAAAAAACCCCTGCATTTGCATCGAAAAAAATAGATTATTTTAGACAGTTATAGCTGAAAGTAGAAATTGTATTTGAAAAATTCTAAAACCAGAGCCAACGAGATCCTTTTTTTTTTAATTTTAGGAAAAGTTAACAGCCAATCTATATCTTAGTTAGTCCTAAAACACGATCCCCGTAAACGTCGCTACTCGTAAACCCCGTTATACTTGCTACTAGAGAAAACAGACGATTTTAGACAGTTATAACTGAAATTAGAAATTTTATTAAAAAATTCTAAAGCTAGAGAAGACGAGATCCTTCTTTCTACTTTTAGAAAAAGTTAAGAGTCAATCTCTAACTTAATGAGTTAATTTTGAAACACGATTCCCGTGAACCTCTGCATCCATAAAACTCGCTTAGCGCTACGGCCGCCGGCCGCCAGGCGGCATTCGGGCTCAGGTATAGACCGGAGCGGTTATTTTCTTCGTCTTTCTTTTACGTTTTCGGTATTCTTCACCGCTAATCTTTTGAAATGTCAAATCAGAAATTTATATACAACACAGATTTTTTGTAACTAGAAAGACATAGTTGTACCATTGACTGTACACCTCACGGTACGGTACCACGTTCGGTATCATCGGACTTAAATTATTACATTAAAATTTCAAGAATGTTTAACAATTGGGAATTTCCAGACAAGAATATACCTGGAAAGACACTAGACAGACAGTGACAAAAGTTTTATCTGAGCAGGAACAATATACGGCCCGCCCGGCAACGACGATGTTCTCATACCAAGAATTTAATATTCAATAGTTGTGTAACAAAAATAAAAACTCGTTATCTGTAGCGATCAAGTAGTCTACAATCTTCAGTCTTTAATTTTTTATTTACTTTTTAACTCTTTATGAGACATTCCGGCTACTTAAAACCTCGGAAATAAAATAACTACGGTATGGTATAGAAATATTGTCTTTATCTATTTCCTCTCCTTGTAAAAATTAAGCTTATTACCAAAATGTATTCGTCACATACAAATTACTAAACGAACTCAACCATTCACCAAATAGGCTAAAACCAGGGCCTAAGTTGTAATTAAGTAATCAAGTCTTGTGGAAAGAGGCCAGTTTGGGAGGGGTCCCAATCAGGTCTCTTTTGACCAAGGGTTGGGTTTTGATGTCATAGAACTTTAAAAGCATGGTGTAGTTTATAGTTCTATGACGGATGTCGGCTGACGGAATATAGTGTGGCTGACGGAATGTCGGCGCCGGGATGTCAACCATGATCGCAGACCATAAAAAACTGTCATTCGTGCCGTACCATTCTTCCATTACTAGAATATTCATATTGAGAAGAGGATACCTACAAGCCTAAGAGGGCGGCACCGCAACTTTGGATGGGCGCTCGAGTGTTTCAGGGAGCGCTTCCTTGTATATACACGAGTTTAAAAATCATACAAACAAGGCCATTGGCCTGCTCTCTTGAATCATTAAAGATAAATAATTTAAGAAAAACTATTGATTTACATTATAAAAACTACCGTTCCCTTCTCTTTGTTTGATTTTTCAAGCACCTATCTTTCTCTGACCCCTCTTTCCGTCGCCCGGAGCGGCGCTTCACGCCGCCCCCCAAAATACGGCGCGCCTCTGGCGCCCCGTGCGGGCGCACGGGCCGCACGGGCCACGAGCCGCTACTGTCATTCCCTAAGGTTTTTTTAATTATCAAATTTATGGTTGATGAGCCATGTTCTAGTTGTCATAATCATGTTCAATTTTGTTGCCCTTTGGCAGTGGTAGAATAAAATAATTTTTGCTTTATATTTGGTGGTTAAATTAGTTATTCCTATCTGAGTCACACCTGATAACTAGTAAATATTTTTTTATTGTGAAAAAAAAGAAAATCAAATCAGATTTTTAAGTTAAAGTAATTTAGAAAATTTTCACAAACATTCGAATTCAAGTCATAGCACCTGGTGCCTTGGTTATATAGTTCAAGTAAGAAATAATTTACAGTGATTTTTTTCTGTTAACTTTCGAAACCAACTGAGTTATCATATCTTTGCCTGACTTAAATCAATAAATATAACAATTTCCTTTCTTTACAACCAGGCCAGAGTGATTGAATATTGTTGCAATTAATTAATTTAATTTAATTCATATTCACATAGCTAATTTTCATGATTTTTGTGATATACGGCAATTCGACTTAGAATTTTGGTCCCTTACACCTGCTTACTACTGTGGAGCCCTCGACTTGGAGAAGACAGATTCCTTGTTACTGCCCTTCAAGTACTTCCAGAACAAGGTGGCGCCCTGAAATAAATATTGCATTTTTTGCTATCGTTGACTGGTGTTTCACAGCTGAGCAGGAGTCACACCCTACCCACCCCCTGTCACCCCTGAGCTAGCACAAAAATTGTAACAACCGAAATAAAAATTGTTACAAGCTTGCAGGGGAGAACTTGAAGCCGTAGTGGAGATGATGTTTACTTGATGAGATCCTGTGTTCCAATGAGAGTAGGAAGATTTTTTTTTAATGATATATATTTTTTTTTATATTTTTATTTATGTATGTTGATGAAAATTGTAATGCCTATTTTCAATGTTGTAAAAAGTCGATGACAATAAAATTTCTTTATTCTTGATTCTTGAAGAGATCTACGCCGTTATATAAGAATTTCCCCCTCGAAAACGGCGGTTTGCAAAGAATGTAGTTAACAACAGTAGTATTAATGTCAAAAAAGTAGTTCTTTTTTGATAAATCAGTCGTCATTGTTTCTGAAAGCTTGGAATTCCACTTCGCACTTTTTAGACATGGAAACACCATCAACAAAACTAACTGTTCGGTCCATTGTTCGTGAGTAACTAAAGACTACTGAGATAAAATATTAAGTTGCTTGACATTTATGATCATGAAAATCCTTTGTTTGTATGGGCAGGGGGTGTGGGGGGAGTGTTTCAAGATTCCCAATTTTTCCTGTTTTTACAAAATTTCAATGCACATTCACAGAATGCTTTAGGGTGGCACATTGAACATAAGCTGGTAAAATCATGTACATTATACTTGTAACACATGTACATACAACAGGTGAAGTAGTGTCGAGTCGAGTGTAGTGGTGAGAGTAGATTTTTAACATCTGCAGGGTTGGGGGTTGTAAATGATTTGCAATTGCATCTACAGTAACTGAAGCACTAACATTTTCTACACGCTATTCCGTCAACTTGTAAATTTGGTCCACAGCAACATTTTTCGCTGCAACAATAATTAATCATATTGTGAGTGTTTATAAATCCGAATCTTGAATCAACTGCAACCATATGTAGCAACATTGGTTTTGTAATACGTAATCCACACCGACTCCAAGTGTCCCTCCCATGGTAGTTGTTGAAAAGACCAGGTCCTCCCTCCGCATCTGCCACACAACCCACAACCTCAACTCCTTCCACGCCAAACGTTCCGCACTCCTTAACCTGACTGACGACTTCTTGCTGGACATATTGACTCTGAACGAGACCAAACTTACTCCTAACCGTACTGCCTACCTTCCGGACTTCACCTTCATTTGCCGTGACCACCTCCCGAACTCTGGCGGCTTAGCTATTGCTTTCCGTTCTGAACTCGACGTCCGACCCTGCCCCCTCCCTCGTTACCCCTACTCGGCCCTCGTGGCCGCAATACACCTCCCCAGACAACAGCCCATCGCGCTGCTAACTATGCATGCGAATCCCCTCACACCAGACTTAGTTGACCTAATGGCCCAGGTCGCCGATACCCATCCAAGATTGGTAATAGCGGCTTACTGAACTTGCACCACCAGGCCCTAGGGGACCCCACAACTACTCCCCAAGGTAGGCTTCTAGTCTGCTTCCTCACTGACTCTGGCCTCCATCACCATCAAACCCCCCCCCCCCTACCACGTACCCTGCCCATGAGGGCCAAGTTCCAACTGCCCCGGACAGATGGGGAATGGCAGAAGGTCAGTCATGCAGCTGTGGTGCGGATTCCAGACTATGATTCACATTGTCACCGAGTGCCCTTTGAGTGCTTTCCCGGAAGGGCTGATTGGCCTGCATTGAGCAAGTGAAGCTGGGCTGCAATGGCTTAGCACCCTCGACTTAGCTTTATAGGGAGATCATAAATGTTTATTTTAGTTTAATTGTAAATGTACCGATGCAGGTGCTTTGCAGAACATCTTTTATTTATTTTATTATTATTTTAAGTTGGTAGCTGGCTATGATAGCCATACCATATAAAAATTATAAAGGAACTGTGTTTTTAGCTTCCAGGACCTCGAAACGAAAAAATAACATGGTCTCGGGCTTAGGTATTACCATGAGTACCACCGTGATAGCGCATTCCCTATAGAGAAATTCGCTAAAATGTGTTTTATTACGTAATTCGTTACGTCAAGATATGACATGTGAAATGCGAAGTCACCTTGTGCGTCATTAGTGTCGTTACCAGCGATAACGTCATAGATAAGGTTCCTTTGATCTGTGGTGAACTCTCATTTCCCAAATTGTGATAGGGATAATTTAAACCACGTTTTGAATGTGTAAATTAATTTAAAGTTTGTTGATGTAAGAAAAATTCAAAGTTAAAGTGAAACCGAATAAAAGAGGTTAGCACAACGATGTGCACGCTATGAGAGTCGGACCGTGACTGACACAGCATCGCCGTACATCCAAGGTACTCGGGTTGGTGGGGGTAAAGTGGTGGGGGAATAAAAATGACCTTGGGGATTTTGAACAATTTAGAAGTTTTTTCAATATTTGAATGTAATAATGGCCTTGGGAGCTTGAATTATTCAAGATTTTCTGATATTTAACTATATAAACAGCCTTGGAGGCTGGTAAAAATCGTTAGGTGTTAGACTGTTGGTAGAGTGAAAATCACAAGTTTTGTATCCAGGGGCGGCTCGTGAGTTTTTTAGCGCCCGTGCAAAGACCAAATTTGCCGCCCCCATCGCTTTCCAACACCATGCTATCCCCGAACACACCCCCCCCCCCCACCACACACCCGATCGCCAGACCCTGCTCTTTTTTTAGTAACACATGGTAAAATTGACACGTGCGAGCTTCGCCCCTAATTCACATGCAAGCTCGTAATATGTTGGAAAATATTTATTTTTAAATAATTAATTTCCAAGAGTCTCTTGGAATTAAGGCTCCAGTCTGAGCACGAACGACGTTACCGAATGCCGCCTCGCGGCCGTAGTGCTAGCTAGACGAGTTTTACGGGAATCGTGTTTAAAAATTAACTAATTATGATAGAGATTGACTCTTAGCTGTTTTATAAAAGTAGAAAGACGGATTTCGTCTTCTCTGGTTTTAGAATTTTGAAATAAAATTATTAATTCTATTATAACTGTCTAAAATCATCGGTTTTTTCTAGTGGCAAGTTTTAGACTTTATAGATGCAGAGGTTTACGGGGATCGTGTTTTAAAACTATCCAATTAAGATAATTTGCTCTTAACTTTTTCTAAAAGTAGAAAGACGAATCTCGTTTCCTCTGTTTTTAGAATGTTTAAATAAAATTTCTAATTTCATCTATAACCAACTGTCTAAAATCGTCCGTTTTTTCGATTTTTAACTGAAGTTTTCCATTAGTTTTGATGAAACTACCAAAGTGAGATTACCAAATTGTAAAAAAGGAAATTTAGCGCCGTTATTCTTCTTTAAAATGACACCTTATTTATAGCTCAAGGCTGGATGCATTTCGCAGAAGATAACAGGGTTCTAAAAAACCCCTGCATTTGCATCGAAAAAAATAGATTATTTTAGACAGTTATAGCTGAAAGTAGAAATTGTATTTGAAAAATTCTAAAACCAGAGCCAACGAGATCCTTTTTTTTTTTAATTTTAGGAAAAGTTAACAGCCAATCTATATCTTAGTTAGTCCTAAAACACGATCCCCGTAAACGTCGCTACTCGTAAACCCCGTTATACTTGCTACTAGAGAAAACAGACGATTTTAGACAGTTATAACTGAAATTAGAAATTTTATTAAAAAATTCTAAAGCTAGAGAAGACGAGATCCTTCTTTCTACTTTTAGAAAAAGTTAAGAGTCAATCTCTAACTTAATGAGTTAATTTTGAAACACGATTCCCGTGAACCTCTGCATCCATAAAACTCGCTTAGCGCTACGGCCGCCGGCCGCCAGGCGGCATTCGGGCTCAGGTATAGACCGGAGCGGTTATTTTCTTCGTCTTTCTTTTACGTTTTCGGTATTCTTCACCGCTAATCTTTTGAAATGTCAAATCAGAAATTTATATACAACACAGATTTTTTGTAACTAGAAAGACATAGTTGTACCATTGACTGTACACCTCACGGTACGGTACCACGTTCGGTATCATCGGACTTAAATTATTACATTAAAATTTCAAGAATGTTTAACAATTGGGAATTTCCAGACAAGAATATACCTGGAAAGACACTAGACAGACAGTGACAAAAGTTTTATCTGAGCAGGAACAATATACGGCCCGCCCGGCAACGACGATGTTCTCATACCAAGAATTTAATATTCAATAGTTGTGTAACAAAAATAAAAACTCGTTATCTGTAGCGATCAAGTAGTCTACAATCTTCAGTCTTTAATTTTTTATTTACTTTTTAACTCTTTATGAGACATTCCGGCTACTTAAAACCTCGGAAATAAAATAACTATGGTATGGTATAGAAATATTGTCTTTATCTATTTCCTCTCCTTGTAAAAATTAAGCTTATTACCAAAATGTATTCGTCACATACAAATTACTAAACGAACTCAACCATTCACCAAATAGGCTAAAACCAGGGCCTAAGTTGTAATTAAGTAATCAAGTCTTGTGGAAAGAGGCCAGTTTGGGAGGGGTCCCAATCAGGTCTCTTTTGACCAAGGGTTGGGTTTTGATGTCATAGAACTTTAAAAGCATGGTGTAGTTTATAGTTCTATGACGGATGTCGGCTGACGGAATATAGTGTGGCTGACGGAATGTCGGCGCCGGGATGTCAACCATGATCGCAGACCATAAAAAACTGTCATTCGTGCCGTACCATTCTTCCATTACTAGAATATTCATATTGAGAAGAGGATACCTACAAGCCTAAGAGGGCGGCACCGCAACTTTGGATGGGCGCTCGAGTGTTTCAGGGAGCGCTTCCTTGTATATACACGAGTTTAAAAATCATACAAACAAGGCCATTGGCCTGCTCTCTTGAATCATTAAAGATAAATAATTTAAGAAAAACTATTGATTTACATTATAAAAACTACCGTTCCCTTCTCTTTGTTTGATTTTTCAAGCACCTATCTTTCTCTGACCCCTCTTTCCGTCGCCCGGAGCGGCGCTTCACGCCGCCCCCCAAAATACGGCGCGCCTCTGGCGCCCCGTGCGGGCGCACGGGCCGCACGGGCCACGAGCCGCTACTGTTTGTATCCTTTAAATGACCTTGGGAACTTTGAAAAAATATATAGCCTAGATTCCAATATTTGAATGTAAAGATAACTTTGGATTTGTTATAAGTCTCCTATAACTTCCTTGAAAACGCACTACAATTACAACCAGTTTAGACTTAACTTTTTCTTACACCTCACAAATTTAGGGAAAAGTAGAATTAAGAATAATTTATTATAATTTTGAAATTTGTATGGATGAAAAGTAAAATGTTAATTTTTTGGTTGTCTCTTTGTGATTATAGAAACTTGTATTAATCAATTAATTTGGTATGTAGGTGTCCAAGGACACACAAATGCATGATATTTCAAAGAAAAATCTGACAGTGTAGGTTCGAATGAAAGATAGATGGAAGGGGATGTCAGAAATATCGGAATCTACGGTCAACACATTTCGCCTTGAGATGCCGTTGGGGTAGGTTGTAGACGTTCTACGATATATATCTTCGGATATACATAAAATTAGGGTATATCCAGGGTGGAAAAAAGTCTGGAAACGGTCTAATATCTTTAAAAGTATTTAAGTAATAAAATTAAAACTTTGCAAACTTATTTTGAGTGACAAAGTCTACTGCCTGAACTACTTTTTGTCCTTACACTTCAAGGGGGGGCGGCCCATAAGGAGTCAGAAAAAAATCTTAAATGTAAGCATAGGTCAATATGTACATCAAATTAAAAATCTCTAAGAATAGAGAACAATGCTGCAAACCCGACCTCAAAAGGATGACCAAGTCGAAAATGGCAGGCAATCAAACTTTTAATTAAAATCATATTGCTGAAAACAAAAAATGCAATAACTCCCGATACACTCAACCTTTTGAGGTCGGGTTTGTGTCAAATTGCTTAAAATGCAAAGCGTTTTAAAATGATGTATCATTAGTGATGGCAAAATAAAATCGATTTTTACCATTCGATACATCAATTTTTTTACATCAATTTTTTCAAGGCGATATTTTTGGAGATAGATTTATCCTACTAAAAATATCGATTTTAAAATCGGTCGGGTAAAAGACAAAGAATTGCGTTTTTTACTGGTCTAAAACAGTATATTTTAAGATCCCAACCTTAGTTTGGCTTTAAATTTACAAAATTTGTTGCATTAGAGTCAAATATCAAAGTCAAATAACTTAGTATTGTTGGCTGTATATCGTATTGGTATAAGGACATTTCTAGTAGAGTTTACTTGAGAATAGAGATGGCCCTGATTGTTGCTATGACTATTGCTACACTCATTTCGCATCGGCCAAAATATCATGTAAAGTATATGTACCCTCTATCATACCTTTTTACCCAAAACAGTTAAAAATAGGGTTCATCCTTTGATTTTGTTAAAATTTGCTATTATTAAAATTTAATTGAAAAATAGAGACTTGGTTACCGAAGATTAGACTGTTACGATTCACAAAAGATCGGCAACCAACGATAATAAAATAATTTTTACTGTAAAATAAAATATTTTAATAGTCCTTGAATGGCGTTAAAACATGTATAAATTCCCGACTCCATTGACCTAATATGAATTTGTGTTTATCTAGCTTTCCAATACATGTTCCAATTCTATAGCTTAAAACAAAAACTGTGTTTATTCCAGTCTAGCGATGTTATACGCACTTTAGCTCTTACAGCATTTGAAGTATGGTAATTTAAATCATTTTGTTTTAGTCTACGATCTAATATATCTTCTCAATAAACAAATAATGGTTTATTTTCATAACTCTATTTTATTTCAAACCAAATACTGTAGTGTATTCCTTACATGGGTAGAGGATATGTAAGTTAATCATTGATTTTACCTACAAAATCAATGATATAATCAAAGGTGTGACCATTGACTACAAATACTGTCATGTTGGTTATATTTTTACTTCCTGGTATAACTTATAGTCAATTTAAAAGCGTCAATAAAAAATCAAATTTCTTAAAACGTCGATTTTTTATCGAAATCAATTTTACTCTTTCGATACATCGATATATCGAAAAATCTATTTTCAAGAAATTTTGCCATCACTATGTATCATATGACGTAGGCCAAATGAGTTTCTCTGACAACTTCCACAAAGGGACGTCCCTAAAGGAAGTCTTGGGAAAAACTTCATTGGCCTACGTCACAAGCAATTAGCTACAAACCCGACCTCAAAAGGTCGAGTAGATTGGGAGTTATTGCAGTTTTGTTTTCAGCAATATGATTTTAATGAAAAGTTTCATCGCCTGCCTTTTTGACACGGTCATCCTTTTGAGGTCGGGTTTGCGGCATTGTTCTCTATTCTTAGAGATCTTTAATTTGATATATTGACCTATACTTACATTTAAGATTTACTTCTGACTCCTTATGGGCCGTCCCCTTTTGGAGGTCTAAGGACAAAAAGTTGTTCAGGCAGTAGACTTTGTCACTTAAAATAAGTTTGCAAAGTTTTAGTTTTATTACTTAAAGACTTTTAAAGATATTAGACCGTTTCCAGACTTTTTTCCACCCTGAATAACGTTAGACCTGAAGAACAGGTATTTTTTCATGAGTTTGCGAACCAGCATGATCGGTTATGGGAACGGGGTTTTATTTGTTCCCAAAGCAGTAAAAACAGAATTTTTACATTTTTAGACCTCAATTTAAAAAATTCAACAACTTTATAACTAAAACAATTTAAAAGAGCTTAAAAACAAACCAATTAGTATTTAGAATTTTTCACTTGGCTCAACAGATTACGCAGAAAAGCCAAAAATAGGTTTCCCATGTTAATTTTATGGGAAATCAACAAAACAATATATCCGCTTGTTTATTGATATAACTTGGAGGGTTTAACTGACATTTGCTTACTATACCCATATGGCAGAAAACCTCACCCTCCTGGGGGTTATGGGGAAAATTAAAAAGTGCCTAATGTTGGTACAATTTGATTTTTACCTTACCTAACCATAAAATTTCCTAACATTTTTTAACAACATCCCATAGTAGTAAACCTACATACTCATTCCTATGGTGTTTATGGGGAAAATACAGAAATCAAATTCCTTTGGAAATTCGTTGAGTACACAGGTCTGCTGCGACGGGGGTATTTTTGTATGTTAGATATCCCTTAGTTTATTCACCTATAAATTCTACACATAGTCATCAATAAGTTTTGAGGGAAAAATGAAACATTACCATCTAAGTGTCAAGACCAATGGCTCACCTCAACGTAGTATTGTTCATCGTCATCTTGCCACAGTTCCATCATGACACAGGCCGAGAAGCCAGGCAGGTGTTTTCCGTCGTACATTCCCAGGGTGTTGAGCAAGTTCACGATCGTATCGTCGTGGGCTGCGTATATGTGAGCATTGAGGTCGTTTTCCCCTTTTATTTTTCTTTCCATGTTGGAAAACATTTCTTTTAGTAAATGTCCTAAAAAGAAGTTGTTTTGTAAGAACAAACTTAAAATATTGCTCAAATATATATATATATATATATATATATTTTTTTTTAAGGGAGAGATGGGAAAAATGCATTACACACACAGGTGGCCAGCCTGTAGTGTGGGGCTCCCCTAAAAAACGGGTTTACCCACTAAAAAAACTCTACTCTTTAGGATTTTAACCTGGAATTGTTTATCACATTACGTCAGGCTAGGCCTAAATTTGGCTGCGCCCGTGGTTCTCGCTCCTTATCCAGCCGCTCGATCAAGGGATCTGGGCCACTTCGCAGTCCAGCTTGGTTTTCTTTTCCAGGAGGATGCCCCGGACGAACTGTGATAAACAATCCCAGTTGCCCTCATCCTCCAAGATCTTTTGGCAGACCGAGTCCACCAAAAATGGACCAAAGATTTGTGTAGCCTCCAGGCGGGGCCCTTCCCAACGGGGGCAGCGGAAGAAAGTGTGTTCCACATCATCGGGAACGCCCGGGCAATAAATGCAGTCCGGTGAACCGGTCTTGCCCATCCGGTTCAGGTACGACCGAAAATAGCCGTGACCTGTCAAGACTTGGGTCAGGTAGTTGTCCACCTCCCCATGCCGCCGTTCCACCCATAGTTTGACCTGCTTGATAAGTCGTGCAGTCCATCGTCCTTGGATGTCGTGCTCCCAGCTGTGTTGCCACTGCTGGAAGTTTCGGGAGCGCTCTTCTGTTCTTGCCGTGTCCTTGCCAATCTCGCCTTGTCTTTGATAAATCGCCTTCCTCTCTCCTGCCAAGAGCTTGACAGGGATGACTCTGGCAGGCCATCCTTTAGTTGAATAAAAGTACTTTCCTTGCGTCCTAAATATACTTTAATCATCCTTTTGGAGAGCATTAAGTTGAGGAGACGCAACAGGAAAGGGCAAGGAATTAGGTTGTAAAATTTGATAAGAAGGCCTTTTCTCCAGACAGTGTCATAGAATCAAGAATCAAGATTTTATTGTCGTAAAACATTTACAAAAAATGCATTGACAACGCCAGGTTAATTACTGAAGTAAGATCTAAGAAAGCAACGGAGGTTTTTAGTCTTCGCTCAAACCCATTCTCGATGAAAGAAGTAAGAGCTAGAACCTGGTCACAACATTTGAGCCTAGGTCTAAACTCAGCTTTTTCGACGGGGATGCTGGAATCGAGAACAGGGAGGATTCTGTTGTACATCAACCTCTTGAGCAGCTTATAACAGACAGCAAGACTGGCTATGGGTCGGTAGATGCACTGTGTGTAAACTAGATGAGCTATCTTGAATTTGTACAAGAACAGTCCTTGACTACAGGACGCTTGATTTGTCCTTGTTTGGTTTGAAGAGTTACCAATGCTGTGGAAAAGGTGTACACTTTCCAATGGTTTTTAAATCTTCTGATCGCTGAGCAATTTTCAGTAACATAATAGTAGCAAAATTCAATTCTGAAACTGAAAGAACATTTGAAGTTATTTTAGTTGTTATATTTCGACTATTATTGATGAAGCGAAGAATCCAGGCAAAACATCGTTGCAAATGTTGAAAAGAGGAAAAACGTTCTGTGACGTCAAGAAATGTTGATTCCTGGTTGACAGTAGTTGTAAAAATAACTTTTAGTTTGAGTTCAGCATCAATTTCTGTTGTAGGGTTAATCGCATTGTCTTGTATTGGCCAATGAGTGGGCGGATGTTGTAAAAAGTCTGGTCCATGCCACCAAAGGGGGTGATCAATGAGCTGTGATGGCATTATACTTCGTGATGCGCAGTCTGCAGGATTTTTGGAGGATGGAACATAAAACCAAATGTGACGGATCCAAAGTTTCCTGAATGTCAGCGACTCTGTTGCCTACAAAGGTTTTCAGTAAATGTGGGGAAGTATGGATCCAACTCAAACAAACTTTTGAATCTGTCCAAGCATAGAATTGTGTATCAGAAAACATTGTGTTCTCAATTGTTTTCTTGTGAAATCGAATCAGTTTATTTAATAAGTAAGCACCACACAACTCCAACTTTGGAATAGTGAATCTCTCGAAGGGAGCAATCTTAGATTTTGCTAATAGGTGAACAGAAACAGAGTCATCGTTACCAACAATTCGTAAATATATGCAACATGCATAGCCTAGTTCAGAGGCGTCACAAAATCCATGTAATTGAGCATCCTTGAAGTTCTGAGTTGCAACAAAGCAGGGAATATTTAACTGAGACAATGTAGGTAATTCTTTACAAAACATAATGTTGGGAATTTCAATTTGTCCTATCAAAACCCAACCAAAGATTGTGTGGAAAGGGGTAGGATATCCAGAAGGTGAATCAGACAGCCCACCATCAAATACATGAGGGAACAAGTCAGCGCCCAACAAAAAACTTATAGGTCCCGGAGTATCAAAGCTGGGATCAGCCAACTTTAAATTGCAAAAATATTGTTTCATGGTGGAACTCAGTTTGACAATTGGCATTGAAGAAGTAATCTTATCTAAGACAATGGCCTTAGCATGTAGTGTTGAATCATAAGTATCTAGTGGTTTCAAAGTGCATTTTATAAATCCTTTGACACCAAGAACAGCAGTTTCAGAAAGTCCCTCAATAGGCTGATAACATTTGTAATGAGGCAAATTGAGTTTATTAACACAAGAGCCAGTTATGAACGATCCTTGGGAGCCAGGATCAATTAGCGCACGCACTGTGTTTAAACTAGATGAGCTATCTTGAATTTGTACAAGAACAGTCCCTATTCGATGTTCACTGCATTCATATATTTGACTGATTTTGATTCAGAAACTGGATTACTTGGAATTGAATTAGGTGTATTTGTCTTAACTCATTTTACAGGTAGAGTTTTCAAAGTCTTCACTGGCTGTGTAGGATTAGTAAAATATGAATCATCGTGTAAAGTAGTGTGGTGAGGTTTGGAACGTTTCTTACATCTGTGCACTGAATTGCATTTGTGTAACATGTGTGTCGAACTTAAACAATTAAAGCAGGCTTGCTTTGACAAAATCTCATCTATTGCTTGCCCTTAGCTTCAAAAAGTCTGGACAAGAATAGATTAAGTGATTAGCTGAACAGTATAAAAAGGAGGGTTTTTCTGTGTTAGTTAAAAATGCTTTATAGACTTCATTGGTTGCGCAAATTTACTTGGTTTCTGCGTAATAGAGCTGTTTGCATAGGCAGGTTTGTACTTCTGACTAGCAATAGAGGAACTTAGGATTTGGGAAGCATCTAAACACTTTCAGTGTTCCTTGAGAAAATTAAGAAATTCCCCAAGTGAAGGGAATTCCGTTCCTGCAAACTTTCTTTCAAATAATTGACGTGTGTGACGATCGATCTTCTTTAATGCCACGGACAAAATTATGAAATCGACTAAGGGGTCAGGAATTTCAATAGACTTTAGCGCTTGCTAAAGTGGTTTTGGTGACTCCGAAGTAACAATATTTAAGTTAAATATCTCATCAATGTAATGAGTCGCAAGTAGACGTTTGTTGTCTTAGCGATCCAACAATTGATTGAACACAACCTCATAATTAGTAGCTGAAATTGGATGAGCGTACCAAAGAGTGTGGTTCTCCCTTAGTACAAGTTAAAAGGTAGTGAAATTTTTCAATTGCAGAAAGAGTTTTGTTCTCATGTACTAAAGATAAGAAAAGATCTTTAAAATTAGGCTAATCTTTCAAAGTTCCATCAAAACAAGGTAAATTAATTTTTGGCAGCTTGGCATGGGTTCCAACACAGATTTAACTGAGGAAACATCTTGTGGATATAAGGCTTCTTTTTTAGCTACAATTTTAAAATACTTATCATCAGTTTCCTCGTTTAACTGTAGTAAACCTTCAATTTGAGAAGTTTCTCCTAATGAAATGTACTTAGAGACAATGTTGCTCGGAAATTGATTAAAACTTTCATATTGTTCATTGAGTTTCTCAAACCTGGCTTTAAAAATACCAAGTTAAGATGGTTCTACATGTTAATGCATTAGCCTTAGACAAAAGATTGTCAATTTTCTTAATTATGGAGTCCCTATTAAATTTAAAGACTTCAATTTCCTTCTTGATTTCATCAGCAGCACTCATAATGTATTAAAAACTAAGAGAAAACAACACTGAAATAATGTCTTTTTGTTGAAATAAACAAAATATATCAGCAAAAATATTTAGGAACAGTTACATTTTCTTAAATTATGAATTAAACTTGAAAGAAATAACATTTCTTCAGAAAATTAGTTGAGTTATTGTAAAATCTGGTAAATAAAATTATTCTAATCAAACTTACAATGAAAGTGTAAAAAGATTACTAAGCAATTGTAATTATTGTAATGTAATTCATTTTTGAAAATAAAGTAATACAGTTGTTTGATGTACTGAAAAATGGCAACTATGAATCTTCTTCTGGGTTCACTTGTAGTTGTAGCAGTAAAATTAACAATGTTTTACTTATAAATGTCCAGAAAAAGTAAACAATTATTGGAAAAATCACATTAAATTGAACTGTAAAATATGAGGTTAATTAATCTAGGTTCGAAGGACCAAAAAATGTTTGGTATAAAAATGAAATAAGTGAAAAATGCTTGAATGTTTATTTACATGAACAGCTGATTGTTCACAACAATACAATTAAAATGAAACCATGTGCTTGAGTTAAGATAATTATAATAATAATATTTAAGTCCTGTTCTGAACATTGAATATGCACACTAACGTGAGTAGACTTCTCATAGCATAGGCGTGTTAGAAACCTATTGACGGTGGGGCGATCTCGTACATGGAAGTACAAGAGTCATGATAGGCAAATCAGTACTACCACTCTTTTCAATAAAGGATTAAGCATTTTATAATGGTTTTTGTTTATGTTGTGATTAAATGTTTTGGCAGCACTGTAAATTCAGCTAAATAATAACGACATCGATGGCAGTGACTCTGGAGCCGCGTACACCAAACTTCAAAATTTTTGCCTCAAACTATTTAGTTTAGTTTAGTGTATTGGACGAGAGGTCGATTCACGTTAGTGTACATAGGCAATGGTATTAGTGAAAAATAAAGTAAATACTGTAATAGCTTGAAGAAGAGTTTTAATAAAGTAGATTTTCTTCCCAAGAAGAAGTTTATTTTGGGTTTCCTTCAATTCATTTAATATTGTCCGCTAGGAAATTGTAAATAATACTAAAGCGGTACAATAAATGCGAGACTTTGCTAAAAAGGAACAAATTCATACCAAAACCGATATAACTATATTATTATTATTATTACTATTCAAGTTTAAATTTCAACAAATTTTCTGTTATTAAAAACATTAAAATTCACGAATTTTCATCTTTAAATTTTAGAAAAATAATTGTATTGCAAAGCAAGGCTCATTTTTAACTATAATAATTGTAATAAGTATCATATTATTTACAATTTAAATTATTTTAACCGAAGTTTTTTTTTGAAATCAACGAAGTAAAATTTATATAAAAGGTATTCATTTGACAAAAAGGAAATTCGAAGCATTATGGGTTCCTCCTCGAACCAGAGGCAAAGATGCAGTGGTTCAGCTTGGCCTTTCAATTCCTTGTCAATTCATCTTGTAACCAATAACATACACTAAATAAAAATTAAGCCTCCTTTTATAAAATAAAACAACAACGTAATAAATTAAGGAAAACATGAGGAACAGTTTGAACATAAACCAAAGTATTCTGGATTAAAATATCTCAGCAATTAATGCCAAAAAATTTCAGAAAATAAAATGTTTACCAAATTTAAAGAGAATATAAAGACATATACCTAAAATTATATTTTTTCCGACCTGCAAGGTTTTCTTTATCCACCATTTTGTCTATTCATACAGGGTTAGGCAAAAGTCTGGACACCCCCAGTTAACTTTTAACGCGTTGCATTAGGGAAACCAAACTCGGCACATGTTCACAACATAAAAAACGGCACTTTTTCATCAACTACACAATTCAATTCATTTATTCCAAAGAAAGATACATACATTATATTACAAGTTGCATTATAATGGATGAGTCCCCAAAAAGACGATAAGTCTGTGTATGGGGACGAGTCTGTAATCAGTTCTGCCGATGCTATTTAAAAATAAAAACACTGCACTTTCACTGATACTATAATTTACATGGAACAGAAATGAAAATATTACATAAATGATACTAAACTTAAACCTACTTTTAACATTATTGCAAATACATAAATAAACGGTATCAGTTAACTGACACATACTTTTTCCCAACAATATAAAAAAGATGTTAAAACCTTCAAACATTAATGTCTTGATGACTCAGTCGGATAGCTACCGGCTGAGCAGCGCTCGTTTGACCCTACGCGCGTCTGTGACTTTTAACAACGTACTGCATTTACCGCTAAACGAAAAATTGAATTTTCTCCGCAACCACTTGACGTAGAGCAATAATTTAAGATACTAGATTATTTAGTTTTTTGAGCTTGATTTAATGGTGATAAGTAAAATTTATTTCAAGACAACAACTATTTTGAAAATCCAAAAAATTGATTTTTGAAACACTTTTTACTCTATAACTTTTGAACGCGAGTTTTCTCGGAGATGCGGGTGGTGTCATTTTATTCGCCATTTTAAGCTAAATAAACCACAAAATTTTAATCAAAATCGTTAGAGCCGTTTTTGAGAAATTTTGATTTTTGACGATTTTTTAGGGTTTTGGGGGGTAAAATACCCTTAAAAATCAAAAATTCAAAAAAATGAAAAAAACGCCTGGAATTATCGTGGATTTGGACCTATGTACCAAATTTCATTAAAATCGGACCATTAGGGCATTCTCTAGCTCTGTTTACATCCTGACACACACACACACACACAGACAGACATCACTCCGAAAACCACTTTTTTGGACTCAGGGGGAACCAAAATGGATAAATCCACCAACAACTCAAATTCGAAAATTTTGACGAAAACAATACTTTCTCCATATACTATGGTATAGAGGGAGAAAGTAAAAATAATTAAAAAAATAAATAAATAAATAAACCATCAACTTGCTGTGAAACAAAAATTATTTGATGTGAAAAGAAAGAAAGTGATAAAGGGGGGAAAATATATAAACTGAAGTAGTTAGTGTTTTTGATGGGTTGCTGGACTACAGACTTCATGGCATGGTCTCAAAAGTGACCAGATTAACGTGCATAATTGGAAAGTACGAGGGCCTCCGCGCTATCAGCACCTATTTCA
Organism: Neoaliturus tenellus; assembly: GCA_030545055.2. Lineage (NCBI taxonomy): Eukaryota > Metazoa > Arthropoda > Insecta > Hemiptera > Cicadellidae > Neoaliturus > Neoaliturus tenellus. The sequence goes on along the minus strand of CM061533.1, from coordinate 118,106,278 downwards.
AGAAGCCATTTATTTATTTCCCGCTGTAGACGGCGAGACTGCACCCCTCCATCTCTAAAATATTTGTTGGTAAGTTGCGATAGAGTGTGTGTGAAATATAGAAGGAACAAGATAGTTCTGAACTACGCTGTAGTCTTGGAAAAATGAATCCAAAATGTTGTCTATTCCTCGTATTATAGTTATGCTGAATATTCGAAAAGATGATGTTTTTATTTTTTTTTTAATGTGTATTAAAAGAGTTTTAATATAGATCTATCTAACGTTAAGCACTGGAAAATCAAGAAAGAGTTGGTTAGTAGGATATCTTTGGTTTTTATTTAGAAGTATTTTAATTATCGCTCGTTGGGTCACAGCTAGCGGCTCCAAAACGGCCGCCGTTGCCCCTCCCCATCCCAAGACTCCATAATGCAAGATCGATTGCACAAATGCGTAGTAAACAGTCCTGCGATGGCCCACGGAAAGTTTAACAACTTTGCCCCTGCCCCCAAAACAGGGTATTTTGGGGGCAGCCTCAAATTTTCAAATGTAAACCCCTATTGAGTGACCCCTCATTTTGAACGGTTTATCAAGAGAAATTAAATGGCGCAAACCGGAGGTCAATATCTCACCTCTAACCAAAATGGCAGCCATTTCAAAATTTGAGATGGGTTGATTGACATTCAATAAAATTAAATCGGAAAATAGCTATTTTAGAAATGATAATGTTTAAAATTATTTTAGAATTTAACCTAATAGCAGAAGTGAATTAGTAGGTTAAATTATAAAATAATTCTAAAAATTTGTATTTCTAAAAATAGCTATTTTCCGATTTAATTTTATTGAATTTCAATCAACCCGTCTTAAATTTTGAAATGGCTGCCATTTTGAGTAGGGGTGAGATATTGACCTCCGGTTTGCGCCATTTAATTTCTCTTCATAAACCGTTCAAAATGAGGGATCACTCAATAGGGGTTTACATTTGAAAATTTGAGGCTGCCCCCAAAATACCCCATTTTGGGGGCAGGGGCAAAGTTGTGTAATTGATGAAAAAGTGCCGTTTTTTATGTTGTGAACATGTGCCGAGTTTGGTTTCCCTACTGCAACGCGTTAAAAAGTTAATTGGGGGTGTCCAGACTTTTGCTTAACCCTGTAGGCCTTATATTCGATTGCTCCCACAGGACTATGGATGAAAGACTCGTGTAAGTAGGCCTAGTTAAACTGCTAAAGCACTAAAATATTAATTGTTTGAATTACATAGTACAGATATAGTTAACAGCCTAAGTCTGTAGTGCGAGAAGAAAGAGTTTTAACAGCATTAAGCTTTGTGAATATATTTCATTTGAATTAACTAACCAGTTGACAAGCGTTTAGCTTTAACGTCCCAAGTCCACATCAAGTGGTAAGCAATGTAAACTTGTTGAAGTGGGTCCGGATAAAAATTCTTTGTCCACTCCTCCAATTTTAATTTGAAGACTTTATCCTGGAACAAAAACTTTACAGTAAACTCTTAAATTTTCTAATAAAAATTTACCTTATTATCCAGTGACTTCCTTATAAAAGTCTTAAAATTCCAAAATTTGTTTTAAAACATTTGAAACGGTTATATACAAACCTCAATTTGAAGAGTGTCGAATAAGAGGCATTTCTTGTTGTCATCGATCAACTCGTCTTTTTTCCACCCTGTATGCTGGGATAATGTTTTCAGCGCTTCATCATTTACTAAAGATTTTATTTTATTTGAAACCTCTTTTAATACGTTTGTTTCTACGTGGTCGTTACAGGCTTTGCATTTTTGGAGCGAGAGAACCTGTAAAATAGAATCTGGTTACTATCTAATAGCAAAAGGACGAAATTTTTGTTTTCTTTTCAAATGATAAAAATGTTTTGAAAATTTGAATTAATAGAAAATATAGTTGCACTGCAAATAAGCATCTCATGTTGATGCATTATGCTATTGTTATTCAACACTGTAATGTGTCAGAAATCTAAATTAAAATCAGTCATTTTAGTGAATTCCCTGAATTTCTGAATAGTGTAGGCCTACAGGGATTGCGTTATTACGGAAATAGTCACGGTAAGATCTGAGCTCAGACTCAGGATCATGATACTTTTTTGGTTTTGGTGTCCCTAGGGGCCAATAACAACATTTGATAAGTTTGTATTTGTGTATACAGTGTGTTCATTTTTTTATGCTCACCATTGGGATCTCGCAAACTATAAAAGTTACAGCAAAGGTCAAACTAGCAAAGTAGTGTGGAATTATAAGCTAAACAAAATGATGTGTAAAAATTCCAGATATTTCTACTGGTTCGTTCGCTGTGCTCAAAAAACTGTTTTTTTGCTCAAAACTTCTTTTGCGTATAACTTTGTTATTTGTTGAAATACAAAAAAACTTTTTAGATGAAACTTTACTGAAATTTTACGTAAATTCTGAATATTAAAACTAAAATTTTTTACTTCAAACGGTTTTTGAGATATTTTAGACAAGTTGATTATTTTTAATACAAGTATGTATTTTTTTAATCATCATAAAAAAGAAATAATTTTTCTAATCACGAAAATACCAAATATGGCATATTTATTTATCATAAAACCGGCATCCGCGGTTCCCATAAAACGTGTAAATCAGCTGTTACATGGGATGCCGGTAAACAGCTGATCAACAATGTAAGCAACAAAATATGAAACACAAAATGAAAAACAGCTGATTTACACCATTGTTGCACTGCATGTTAGAAGCATCCTCATTATTAGCATTTCAGGGTTGCTTAATAATCACATTTTTTATAATTAAATAATTATTATGATAAATAAATATGCCATATTTGGTATTTTCGTGATCAGAAAAATTATTTCTTTTTTATGATGATGAAAAAATACATACTTGTATTAAAAATAATCAACTTGTCTAAAATATCTCAAAAAACGTTTGAAGTAAAAATTTTAGTTTTAATATTCAGAATCTACGTAAAATTTCAGTAAAGTTTCATCTAAAAAGTTTTTTTTTTGTATTTCAACAAATAACAAAGTTATACGCAAAAGAAGTTTTGAGCAAAAAACAGTTTTTTGAGCACAGCGAAGGAACCAGTAGAAATATCTGGATTTTTACACATCATTTTGTTTAGCTTATAATTCCGCACTACTTTGCTAATTTGACCTTTGCTGTAACTTTTATAGTTTGCGAGATCCCAATGGTGAGCATAAAAAAATGAACACACTGTATATATACACAATACAAACCATATAAATATACATCTATATATATAATGCTGTAAGCAAAATTTCTTGAGCAAAATTGTGAGCGTTATACAATCACAGAAAAATAGGAAGGTTATCAAATTAAAGGTCTCGCTCCAATACGCACGAGGTAAAATTATCCTATAATGTTAACAGGAAATGAGAAATCCCGTAAAACGTTCCTCCTGAATAACAGCATGAGGATTCGAAAAACGTCTGCTTTGTGTACTTTAAAACAAAACATGTATTATGGTTTGATTTTAAACGCGAGACAGGTAATATTGAGTGAGGAACTATTGATAACCAAATGACAAAAATATACTTAGAGTGGTAATACTATAATAAAACGTTTTGTGGATTTCTACTTGGAGCGTTATCAACCTTACAAACTATTACAAGTGACTGATTTTTACTGTTGTTATAATAATTTATATGGTAAAAAACCTGAGTGTGTATACAAATTATAAAAGTACATTCTAATCATGATAAGGACGCAATGGACGATGAATTGTGGTTTGGGAAACGCCTACATATAATTACATTAAAACATGTTTGGTTTTATTTTAAGACGAAAAGTGTCAAATGGTCATGTTGAGTGACGACTCAATATATTAACTAAAACTTAAAGTGTATCAGTGAACGAAGAGTTGATATTCTGTTAGCTGAATTTTCTCATAATCGTTTTGGTGATTTCATAGATTGCAGAATTAGTCCAGGCTCTGAACAGGTTGAGCATGAGTAGTGTGTTTTTGCGGTTGCTGGCTCAGTTCAATGACCTCTGAGGAATGCGATGACGTCATCGCCAAGGTCAATGACCCCGATGACGTCATCGATGACGTAATCGATGACGTCATCGATGATGACGCAATCGATGACGTCATACCCATGACGTCATCAAAATGACGTCAACGATGACGTAATTGATGACGTCATCATCGATGACGTCATTTCCGTGACGTCACACCCATGACGTCACAGAAATGACATGCTGATGACGTCATCATCCATTATATCATCAAAATGACGTCACTGACACTGTTAAGGTCAAGGTCACGCCGAAACTCAAAATTTTTTGGCACTTTTGCCGTTTCTCGCACTACGCTCCGAGTTTCAGTCAGAGTCCACGTGACCATTGACGACTTGGAGCGAATTTGCGATGAGAAACGGCAAAAGTGCCAAGTCAAACTCAAGTTTGCGACATGGACCTTGCTTAAACCGTCATCCACTAGTCCTCAGAGGCCATTGAACAAGCACAACATCCGCAATTTCATATTACTGTGACCTTGAACACGTAACAACTACAGAGCGCCGACACCGATGCGCACCCCACGACAGCCACCGAGTGACTGAATGTCAGGCTCTGTGTATGCTAGGTATATCGGCTTGAGAGACTAAGACTCTAAACTGTCAGGAATGGGAGTAACTAACTGAATTTTGCAAGGAAAAGTCATTTCATCCAATATTTTAAACAAATCCTCATCAGTAAAACTGACATTAGTCTGTTTTGTATAAAACTTAGGGTGTCCGCGCAACAGTTTGCGCCACTTAGCTAAAGTTGAAACCCTCTTAACTTTGAGTGGTGGACATTGAGCAACTAATAAAGTCTTAACACGGTAAGTTTCTTACCTAAAGTGTCCTGCGACATGGCTTCACCTCACAAAAGTCCGCACAATACTGAGAGAATGCTTGTAGCGCATGAGTCAAGGGAAAAGAGGTGGGGGAAACAGCAGGAGTGGGGGAAGGTCACAGTGGCGGGGGAAGGTGAGGTGGTACGCTGGAGTATCGCATCACTTCACCATGAGCTGTCCTACAGTCAACACACTGTTCTCTTGGCCCGAGTTGGCACTAGAAGAAACATTTCTGTACAGCTTAGGCTGTGAGAGCCGAGGAAGCAAAGTCAAAGTGGAAATTGTGTTAAACTCCAAGATGAAGAGTCTCCTAAATAAACTAATTGTATCCTTGCAATCTCCTATAAATTTAGAGAAATACCATTTTATTAAGTGACACCTTATACTTTGGCAAAACGAAGCGGAAATGGAAAAGATTACAGTAAAATTAATTTAACTTAAAACCTGGACTGGACACTCATGGCGATACCACGTGGCGTGCAAACGCCACCCTAAACATTACAAGTTAGGTTATTGAGCACCTCTGGTACGATAACCGATGTGCTAGAGTTAAAGTGTGATGACCTTGAGTCAAAACACTGAAATACTACAAGTCGATATCGTCCCAGAGTTAAAGTGTAGTGACCTACATTCAGAACTTGTAAAATTACTTACATATAGAGAGCTAGAGAACAGCGAGACGCACCGCATGGAAGCCGGAGACATACTGGCGAAGCGGTGTTGTGCAGCCTAGGGACCCAGTTGTGGTGGGGGTATAGCCAACACTTAGAGTACAAGTGTTGTGGGTGACCTTGACCCACTTTACTTACCTGACCCCCCCCCCCCCCCGACAAAAAGTGCGAACCCCCCCCCCCCCCGATAAAAAGTGCGAGCCCCCCCCCCCCCCCCCGACAAAAAGTGCGAACCCCCCCCCCCCCCCCCCCCGACAAAAAGTGCGAACCCCCCCCCCCCCCCCGACAAAAAGTGCCCCCCCCCCACCCCCCCCCCACCCCCCCCCACCCCCCCCCCCGACAAAAAGTGCCCCCCCCCCCCACCCCCACCCCCACCCCCACCCCCACCCCCACCCCCACCCCTGATATCCTGGGCGTGGCAGCCCCGGCGGGGATATAAGGGGGTCCAGCCAGAGCCGGCTCGCAGTCCGCTCCCGCGCGTTGAACGTGAACGACCGGGACGGACCGCCATAGGCATCACTAAACATTGAATGGCGCCTTCAGTGTTTAGCGAAGTCTACTCTAACTTTAAGACTTGTATTAGTTGTAAGATATTGCGCTTGCGTTTGGGTATTGGGAATTGATTTATATGAGAGTGTTTTACTTGTACCCTATGTCTCCTGTGTCTTTTATCCTTTGTGTCTTGTTTGTTATATGTGTTTAATGTGTATGTGCTTGTTCCAGCATTGACTACGTTGAGCTCAATTGTGTGTTGTAAGTGTGTTATATGTTTGTAAAGTGTATACGCTTGTTTTAGCAATCCCCCCTTGAGCTTTTTCAATGCTCAAAGTAAATTGTAAAGTCAGGGAACGGGAGTAGGCCCCCGTGTAAAAGCATTTTATACCAACGTTAGCATGAGTCCTCTCAGGCATGCAATATTGCGGCTGGGTTTGGGACTCGGTCCGTTTGTATGCTGACATGCAGACCACAGCTGTGGCCAATTTGCGGTGGCCTCTGCACTCGGACCGAGGGCGTAAGCCACTAGGGCTGTCCTCAACCTCTTGTTTCCCTTCTGGAAACTCAAAATTATGTAAATGAATCTTTGTTAGCTATTTGTGTTTTTAGTCCCCAAGGCCCCCGAACATTCGTGGTTCGCCATGGATGTACGGGGGCCGAAATTTTTTTAATGTCCGTGTGGCCTTGACCCACAAAGATTTATAAAAATTTACTGCATTGATAAAGTTAAATAGTAAAGGTAGGGTACGGGAGTAGACCCCCGTGTAAAACAATTTTAAACCAATTTTAGCATGGGTCCTCTCAGGCATGCAATATTGCGGCTGGGTTTGGGACTCGGTCCGTTTGTATGCTGACATGCAGACCACAGCTGTGGCCAATTTGCGGTGGCCCCTGCACTCGGACCGAGGGCGTAAGCCACTAGGGCTGTCCTCAACCTCTCTCAAAATTAAGTAAATGTTTTGTTAGCTATTGAAAAGACAATGCAGTAAATGTTTACAAGTCTTGCGTGGCGAAGGGAACACGACATTGGATGTTGCCTTGTTGTCATAGTTGGGTCTCTTTGGAGGCTACAGCGATGACAACCCAAGTGCCCCACACCCCCATCGGGGGTGTGGGGCTTAATTTTTTAAAGTTTTACCGTGACCTTGACCTAAATATATAAAAGTTTTCAAAATTCTTTAACAGTCAGGTCTTATTAACAAGGTAAATATATTAAGCTCTTTTAAAAAAATGTACAAGTCAAGTAACACACAAGGTTTGACTCGTCTATATGTGTGTCTTTTTGGAGGCTTCAGCGATGTTAACATAAACGCCTTAAGTGAGGCTTATTGTTTTAAATTGACCCCCCCCCCCCCCCGACAAAAGTGCGAACCCCCCCCCCCCCCCGACAAAAAGTGCGAACCCCCCCACCCCCACCCCCACCCCCACCCCCACCCCCACCCCCACCCCTACCCCCACCCCTGATATCCTGGGCGTGGCAGCCCCGGCGGGGATATAAGGCGGCCGGGTGGCATGCACTTCTCATTCCTGTCCAGGTTCCCGTACCGGACGGTCCTCTCTCGCTCCTGAGATTTTATTTACTTATTTCAATCTTCTTTTCATATTTACTCTTTTCATATTTACTCTTCATTTATTCGCTTCATCAAGATGGGTCTTAAGCTCAAGAATTACCCACCAGCTTCTTCAACCTCGGCCAACACGCCTCAGCCCTCATCGTCGTCCGCTCCGATCCTAGAATACCTCATGACAGCGCAGATTCTGAGCTGCCTGACGATGCCGCCACCGCCGCCGCCACCGCAGCCTGCCTCGATGCCCAGCCTTTCACCATTGCCACCAACATTGGAAGAGGTTGGCGCACCTTCGGCTTCGGAAGAGGCTGGCGCACCTGCGGCATCTTCAAAGAACCCCAGCGGACGAGTCCTGATAGCCTCTCCAGCACTCTCTCTGCTATCGGACTCGGGATCGGAGTCTGCGGTGTTCGAAGAGGCGCCAAGGTCGAGGATAACCCCCTACAGTCGAACTAAGAAAATCCTATCCTACACCAAATCCCAATGTCCCTCACCCATATCCCCCATGCCACCTACACCAACCAAACCACCCCGTAAATCAATCTTCTCCCCCGAACTTCCCTCAATCGACCTAACCCGTTCACCTACCCCACCCAAAATTGTCTGCAGCCTACCTTTTGACCTACTTAAACCTTCACCTCCCACCCCCATTCCTTCTAGCCAGCCTAAACCTGACAAGCTCCAAAACACTCCAGTAAAGCGTCCAACACAAAAACGTAAGCGTGTTAAACTCCCTGCTGGCAAGGGTAATAAATGCGATTACGTTTGGATGTCAAAAGACTTTGGGATTCTTTGCTGTCAGAAGTTTGCTGTTTTAGATAAAGACCGTTGCCAAACGCACTTGAACAAAAACATCAATCTTCCGAGAGTAAGACCCTACAGTCTTAACAACATTAGGTCTAAAACATCCCAACCCAGACATCCCCACAGTCCGCAACCGCTTGATATTAGAAGACTTAAAGTGGATGAAAAATATTATTTTATTGCTCAAACTTATGGAGCTTTTGATGCCAAAGTAGAAATCATTGTAAAAGGTGATGGCAGCCTTCATACAATGAAAGTACCCGTTCGGATGGTACAAAGACAATTTTTCATCCATAAAAAAGGCTATCTAATACGAAGGGAAGGATGCCAATCTGTGTGGGAAATGGATTAGGATGTAGGCCTACCAAAATAAATTCTAAATTGTTAGGTTGTGTTGGACAATATTTAAAAATCTTTTTCCAAATTATTTTTCCAAATTTAGTCTTAACTCTCTTAAAGTAAGGGAGAGGGGTATTATACAAGTCAACTAATAAAAAAAAATACTTGACTTGTATAATACTTTAACCTGGCGGTGATGTAAAGTCACTGGGACAATCTCAAACCGTGTCCTTGAGGGTGAAGACTAAGTTACAAATAAATCATTAACAAATAAAAACTTACCTCCAAACACTTGTAGCTTGCTACAAGTGTTTGGAGGTAAAAATTTTTCAAAGTTTGAATGACCTTGACATATATATCAGTCTTAATTCTTAACAAAAAACCTCCAAACACTTGCGGCTTGCCACAAGTGTTTGGAGGTGAAAATATTTTTCAAAGTTTGAATGACCTTGACATATATAAACTACACTTTAAGTAAAGTGCTAACCATGCGATTAAGGTGTGTGTATTACGTGATACCCCCACTCTGACGCTTTACTAAGCTTGTATGAACCGTTTATTTGCTTCAGTCTGTTCTGTGAGGGGGTCACCCTTGGCTTGGTGGGGGATATAAGGCGGCCAGGTTGCACGCACTTCTCATTCCACATCCAGCTATCGTACGGACTGGTTATTCCCGCCTTCAACACTACATTCCCATTATCACCGTTTACATTATTTCACTTTTCCATTTTCAAAATGCCTCCGAAGCTCAAGAACTATCCACCAGCTTCCAAAACCACCTCGACCGACACGCCCCCTGCTCCAATACTCCAATATTTGATAACCGCAGAATTCCTGAGCAGCCTGAAGATGCCCAGCCTGCCACCATTACCGTCGACAGTGCCACCAACATCGGAAGAGGCTGCCCTACGTCCAGCGCTGAAATTGTATAAAATATTCTGTTGTTTACTTGATAAAATGCTAAAAAAACAACCACCGATACCAAATACTTTCACGTACAAGCTACCCCTGATAGACAAGGATGATGTAAGCAAACTATCATCAATTCAAGTGAAATTTCTGGAAGAAAAAATTCTTGTTTCTGTAAAAGAAGTGTTTCATAATGAATATTCAAAAAGATTGGCTTTCAACTTTATTAGGGAACATGCAGGACGTGAAAAAGCACAGTATCCAAGACTATATTATTTATATCTCTTTGAGAATGGAGCAAGTGTAACGGTAGAAATAACTATCATATTAATGTAATTCTCCCTACCAAGGTTATGAGGTTAGGAGTGCATAATTTGGATGAACTGAACCTAATGTTTTAGGAACTGGAATATTTGATACATCAGAATTGTACGCTTTGTGAAATTGAAATTTTAAATTGAAATAAAATGTGTTGAACTAGGACTCGAACTTGGACTTGATTGAGGTTTTGTAGAACAGAGCGGGGGATAGATCACTTTGCGGCAATGGACTAGCATGCTGCTTAGTGGTCTATCCCCCGCTCAAAGGGTATCTTTACATGACCTTGACCCACATAAATGCATACTTGGTGGGGGTATAAAAGGGTAAGCAAATTGGATGGATACAACACTTCCATACCATGGCTCCACTTGACAACACCGTGTTCCATTGCAACAGAATTGTCTCTATTCTGGAGGTAATACCTCTAGAAATTATAGAAGTAGAGGACCAACTACCTGCGGTTGATCAAGAAGAGGAGGAGGAGGAAGAAATAATGGATATTGAAACGGACTCTGATGAAGCTGGTTCAACGGACAATGAAGTGGACTTGCACGCCTACGAAACATTAGAGTCATCATCTGAGTCGGAAATGGAATTCCAATTGGAAATTGAAGAAGAAGAACAAGACACTCCTCATCGTCCAATGGATAGAATGTTAGTTGCCAGAAGAATTATGTATTGTCATCGCTGCCTATTCCGTGATGAGGATGATTCCAACTCTGATGGTGATGTTTCACCTTTGTAAGAAGTTTTAAACAAAAAGTAAAAAAAAAAAAAACAATGTGAGCGGGGGATAGAGCACTTTGTAGTAATTGATGCTGCTTAGTGCTCTATCCCCCGCTCAAAATAATAATTCCAAATGACCTTGACCTATATAAAGTTGTTGGAACAGACGTCTTTGAAAAACTCGTACAAAATGGTGGATTTAGATCAAACATCATCAGTTTCTCAAGCCTGTTGAAGAATGTATTGGAAATGGGTGTTTAAAAGCCAAATCTACTACATGATTGATAAACCGGATGTATATGACGTCACTTTCCCCCACCCTTCAACCTCGGGTATAAAGGGACCCAGTTGAGCGCGCTGCCCATTATTGCGTGGACATTCACAGAGTGTGCATTCAAAGCCAAACTGTTTGAAATGGCTCTTTGCGACATTTGTGGGGAAATTTTTGAAGACGGAGATCTTTTCACCCTACACAGAGAATTACATGAAGAAGATGGAAAAAAAGATATTATCATCGATGAAATAGACTTAGACTCAATTGACCGGTTTTTGGAAGAGCATCAGAAGCAGATGGACTACTACGACGGCTATCTACAGCAAATGCAAAGAAGAAGACCTAGTGTGATCCAATTTGCTGGTGCTGGACCATCCACTACTAGAAGACCTATTGAAGAAGAGGATATGCAAGAAGAGGACACGGAAGAAGAGGACATGGAAGAAGAACTGGAAGATGTGAGACAACTGCGCACCACGGCCTTACCAGGACGAGTTGTAACACATTTTAAAATTGATAATGTACAATTGGAATTGGATAATTTTATAACCCAGGCCAGAGTACTTGTTGGAAAAACGCTAAAAGAAGAATTACAGAGATTGAACTTCATTAAATTTGGACTGGTGTTAGAATCAAAGTTTACCAATACTGATGGTGAAACGGCATTAAGAGCATTCATTACCAAAAACCGAACCCTTACAACTAAATCTGATATCAATGAAATTATTGAAGAATGTTTGGATGAACTGCTAGTTAAACTGCAAGAACATGAAGGAAGAGGATCCGGCTGGAGTCTGTCATCGATTGAAGGTATGGATGTAAGGGTTCACAAGCACGGATATGGTATAAGGGGTAGTAGTTATATACCTTTGCCAAAGAAGATACAAGCTACCAAATCTTGTATCAATGTGCAAAATGAGGACAATGAATGCTTTAAATATGCTATGCTAACAAAATATGTGCAAGAAAATCCATGTAGAGTTAGCAGAGCGTATCAAAATGTCCAACACCGCTACAACTTTCGAGGTTTGTCATACCCTGTTAGTGTTAAAAGTATTGGTAATTTTGAGAAACAAAACCCAGGTGTTTCTGTAAACGTGTTTGGTTTAGATGATTCCAATAGTGTTTATCCTCTGAGAGTATCAAAATTTGAGGAAAGAAACCACACGGATCTGTTATTGATAACTAAGGGTGAAATTTCACATTATGTGTGGATAAAGGACTTTGCAGCCTTGGTTAAAAATCAATTATCAAAACAGAAACGTAGGTTAACAGTGTGTAAAAGATGTTTCTGTTTTACATATAAAGAGTTGAGACGTGGAGGATCGGAGTGGTTGTCGGAACACCAGCGGCTTTGTAATGACAACTATGAAGTGAAGATTAGTCTGCCACCACCATCTAGAGCATTTGTCCAGTTCAATAAAACAGTTCACCAATACCGGATTCCACTAGTTATCTATGCTGACTTTGAATCCACGTTAGTGCCGCAGGAACTTCCGGATGGTGAAGTAAATAGAAGAACCAAATATCAATTGCATCAACCTAACAGTTTTTGCTTATTGGTGAAATCTACTTTACCTGAAGAACAATTGCAAGACTATGGCTTAACATCCACTCCGATACTCTACCGTGGGGAAGAAGCTGCTAAGTATTTTGTAGACCAGTTGTATGACATTGCTGAAAAGGCGGAACGCTTATACGGTAATGTTTTACCCATGGAACCTTTGAACCAAAATCAACAAGAAGAATACATTTCAGCAACAAGATGTTATCTATGTAAGAAGAGCTTCAGTGAAGAAAATCCAAAAGTAAGAGATCATGATCACCTCACAGGGTTATACAGAGGACCTGCTTGTAATTCATGCAATATAAATTACAAACTGCCAAACTTTATCCCTGTAGTGTTACACAATCTTAGCGGCTACGACTCCCACTTCATTATTCCAGAGTTAGGAAGAGATAATGGTAAAATTGATGTTCTTGCTACAACATTGGAAAAGTACATCAGTTTCTCAAAAACAGTAGGTAAAATTAAACTTCGCTTCGTAGACTCTTATAGATTTATGGCATCTAGTTTGAGCAGATTGTCTGAGAACCTAAGAAGAGAAGACTTAAAAGAAACCAGCAAAATTGTATCTGAAGATAAATTGGACTTAGTAATGCGTAAAGGAGTGTTCCCCTATGATTACATAACTTCTGCAGAAAAATTTGAAGAAACCAGTCTACCACCGATTGAAGCCTTCAATAGCAAGTTAAATGAAAGTGCAATCACCGTTGAAGACTACAATCATGCTTGTAATGTTTGGAACCAGCTCAACATTCAAACCTTAGGGGAATATTCTGACTTTTATATAAAACTGGACGTAACTCTGTTGTGTGATGTGATGGAAGAATTTCGAAACACCTGCTTCTCCGCCTATGGACTGGACCCTTTACACTCGTACACATCTCCAGGATTAGCATGGCAAGCTATGCTAAAGTCAACCAACTGTCGACTGGAACTTCTAACGGATATTGATATGGTGCTCATGATGGAATCTGGTGTACGGGGCGGTTTGACACAAGCTGTAACACGTCATGTTAAAGCCAACAACAAGTACATCCCGGCTTCGACGAGCAACAACCATCGGTCTACCTTGGCTACTTTGACGCAAACAACCTTTATGGTTAGGCAATGTCAAATCCGCTTCCCTACGCTGACTTCAAATGGATCGACCCGGCCACCATTGGAGACATCTCACAGATTCCGAAAAATGGTCCAAAAGGCTATATTCTGGACTGTGATTTTGAATATCCGGAGCACCTTCATGACCATCACTACGACTTGCCTCTGCTAGCCAAGACTGAAGTTTCACCGACAGGAAGATGGCCAAAATTGATGATGACCTTGGAGAATAAGGATCGCTATGTGGCTCACTACTGGGTAGTTCAACAGGCTCTTGAATTGGGTCTACGTATAGTGAGAATTCATAGAGCAATTGAATTCACCCAGTCTTGTTGGTTGAAACCATATATTGATTCCAACACTGCAAGAAGAGCTGCAGCGACAACAGCATTTGAAAAGGACTTCTATAAATTAATGAACAATGCCATCTTTGGGAAGACCTTGGAGAACAAAAGAAAACACAAAAATGTAAAATTAGTGAGTGATCCTAGGAAATTGGAAAAATTAGTGCAAAAACCAAATTTCGGAACATCCATGATTATAAACGAAAATCTAGTCGCTGTCAGTATGAAGAAAACAACAATAGTCATGGACCGTCCGTTATACATAGGTATGTCGATTTTGGACATAAGTAAAACCCTGATGTATGATTTCCATTATAACAAAATGGTTAAACACTACGGAAGGGAAAACATTGGAGTCGCATACATGGATACGGACGCGTTTATCTACTGGATAAAGACTTTGGACATGTATGAAGACCTAAGGACTTTTCCATACAAAGAAGATTTCGACTTTTCTGACTATCCGAAGAACCATCCAAATTTTAATGAAAAAAATAAAAAAGTAATTGGAAAATTCAAAGATGAAGCAAATGGGATGCCTTTAGAAGAAATAGTGGCGCTGATGGCAAAATTGTATTCATTTAAGATGTACCACGAGAACAACACACCGACAGTGAAAAAAGCAAAAGGAGTGAAGACATCTTATTTGAAAAAACACGTAACATTTGACCACTACAAGACTTGTTTGTTTGAAGATACTACGATATCAGCAACATTCAACAATATCCGAAGCTTCAAGCATCAAGTCTACAGTGTCACCGAAATTAAAAAAGCACTGTCAGCTCGGGATGATAAAAGACATATTTTGCCCGACAAAATCCACACTCTTCCATTCGGCCATTACTCCCTAAACCCTATCAACTAGTAACCTATTCTTCGTCCTTCTACAACTTCGACCTTATTCCTTTCTCCTTCCGTAAAAAAATGGGGAACACGGCAAGTCCAACGCCGTGTTCCCCATTTTTTTACACAAGTTTGGATGACCTTGACCCATATAAATGATGTGAATATTTAAGACAACGTTCATTGTGATTATACATGTGATACAACAAACATTGAAACCTGCAATATGAAGGACTTGAAGCAACAAATTGTCAACGAACTTCATAAACCTGCAAGAAGAAAGTTTCCACGAAGAAATACGGTGATAAAAGGAATTAATGATTTATATCAAGCGGATTTAATCGAAATGATTCCTTATAGCAAACAAAATAAAGGATATAAATACATATTGACTGTTATTAACTGTTTTTCAAAAATGGCAGATGCTTTACCACTAAAAGATAAAAGTGGCAAAAGTGTTACAAAAGCAATGGAAACAGCTATACAAAGAGACAAACATACTATTAAACATTTACAAACAGATGATGGAAAAGAATATTTTAATAAGGAATTTGCAAATTTAATGAAAAAACACAATATAAACCATTATTCAACCAATTCAGAAGTAAAAGCCTCAATAATCGAAAGATTCAACAGAACTTTAAAAAGTGCAATGTATAAAATGTTTTCCAACAGAGGATCGCACATATGGATTGATATGTTACCAAAACTTATAAACGATTACAATAACAAATTTCATAGGACTATCGGGATGAAACCAAACCAAGTAACTAGTAAAAATGAAAACCTTGTATTAAAACGTATAAAAACGAATACTAAACCAAAAGTTGAAAAACTAAAGCCTAAAAAATTTAATGTGGGTGATAAAGTGCGAATAAGTAAATATAAAGGTGTATTCAGTAAAAGATACCTGCCAAATTGGACCAATGAGGTTTTTACTGTATTCAAAGTACAACCTACAGTACCTGAGACATATATTTTAAAAGATAATAAAGGACAATTGCTTGAAGGAGGGTTTTATGGACACGAAATGTTAAAATCAACAGTAGGCGATGTATATTTAGTTGAAAAGGTGTTGCAACGGAAAAAAGATAAGGTCAAAGTACGATGGTTAGGATTTAATAAGACGGAAGATTCTTGGATACCTAAAAAGGATTTGATATAACGATAGAGAATCATTTTAGGTTCAACCATTACAAAGGATGGAGATAGTACCACAAAAAGAGAGTTTTACTATTAATAATATAGATGAACTCACAGTGGATAATTCAGAATTCAATAGTGGGAAACATGGCAATTTGTTACCGAACACCGTTCGTTGTCTGGTTACCGGACCTTCCAACTGTGGAAAAACTAATGTAGTATTCAATTTGATTACAAACCCTAAAGGATTACGATTTAACAATCTATATGTATTTTCAAAATCATTACAACAACCAAAGTATCAATTATTGGAAAAAATACTGACTAATGTGCCTGAAGTTAAATATTTAAAGTTTAATGCAAGCGAGAGTGTCATGCAGCCACAAGAAGCTAAACCATTCTCCGTGTTTATATTCGACGATGTATCTTGTGAAAACCAAAACACAATAAGGAATTACTTCGCTATGGGTCGACATAACAACATAGATAGCATTTATATTGGCCAAACTTACAGCAAAATACCTAAACAACTCATTAGAGACAATGCAAACATGTTAATTGTATTTAAACAGGACGAAACCAACCTAAAACATATATATTTTGATCATGTAAATGCGGATATGACATTTGAACGATTTAAAGAGTTGTGTGGAAAGGCTTGGGCTGAAAAGTATGGGTTCCTAACAATTATGAAGGAACAACCGCTAAACAATGGTCGATACAGGATAGGATTTGATAAATTTATATTAATACATTAAACGTGGTATAACACATTCATTGTTGTACAACACGTCTTGCTACAAACATGGTTAACCAAGAAAAATTAGTAAAAGAAATAAAATCACTTAGTGATTCTATTCGGGCTAAAAACAGAGCATTGAAACTAGGTATTAGCGAGAGGGAGAAATTCCTTGAATCTACTTTTAAACCTATTACTGAACCCTTGAAACAATTAAACAAAAAATTTGCTAAACCTGTATTGGAAGGAGATGCGATTGCACCTATTACGAAGTTTGAAAGAGAAAATGTAAAATCAGAA
Organism: Neoaliturus tenellus; assembly: GCA_030545055.2. Lineage (NCBI taxonomy): Eukaryota > Metazoa > Arthropoda > Insecta > Hemiptera > Cicadellidae > Neoaliturus > Neoaliturus tenellus. Next base: position 118,089,293 of record CM061533.1, on the reverse strand, counting down.
GATTTTAGTGATGAAGACCTGGAATCCTCTACGTATAGTGGTTTTACCGGTGGAGAACCCGAAAGAGAGCTAGAATCACCGGACTATAGTGGAATAAAAGATTTATATGAAGTAAAAGCCAAAAGAGGACATGAAGTTGTATCAACTGCTAGTGAAGAGGAAAAAGAAGAAGAGACAAGGGAAGGTCCGTCAAACATAAGCTTATTGGGTGAAAACATTCATAACAAAGGACCTTTAGGAAGGAAATACATGGTAAAAATGTTACTCGGAACAATTCCTAATAAGAATTACCATAGTTATGGAGCGAGATTAACAGAAGACGGTTTAATGATAGGTAATAGCCCGTTAAACGTTGACGAACATGATAATATTGTCATTGGTGATCAAAGGTATAAGGGCACAAAAGGATTATTTGAATTATTATTTGAAAATAAGCCTTCAGTATCGGTAGTGAAAGAAAAAGACATGGAAGCATATAAAAATATTTTGGAACAGACAAATGCATATAGGAGAAAGTATTTACCTGACCAGCCTCCTTTTAGATCTAAGTCTTTAAAATATAAAGAATTTGTATCCAAGTTAATACCAACTAGAAGACAAACAATGCCGTTAACACAAAGAAAACCTGTAAAACGAAGATTTATGGCATCCACTTTGGATGTAAGTGCTCAGGAACGAAGAAAAAGAAGTAAGTCCGTTACGGGTACAGGTTTAATGAAGAAACTATATAACACAAATGTGATTTATTACAATAATATCAATAAATTGGTGGATAGAATGAAACTAATACATGAAGCTAAAGAAGCGGGTCATACTGGATTGGAAAACGAATGGGTGGCTTTAGTGGATGAACTCCGAAACCGTGGGGTAATCTCATAAAAATGCGTTACTCCCTAGAATACTATTCAGTTGCACTATGAGTGTCGACAAGTTCGGACGTTACTCCTCGGATGGGTTATATTATGCCAATAGTTTAAAAAGAAGTGCTGGTTTACCACAAACACCTGATGGAGATTATGATATGAGTAATAAAAGGTTAAAAAACATAAAAGATCCTACGGATGAAAACGATGCAATAAATCTAAAAATATTAAAGGAAAAGATATCGCCAACATTAAAACTACAAAATAACACATATGACGCAGAAGATCATAGAATTATCAACGTTGGTAAACCAAATCAAAACGGTGATGCGATAAATAAAGGTTATTTGTCATCTGAATTAAAAAATACGTTAAAATTCAATGGGAAAACGTATAGTGCCAACAATAAACGTATATCCAACGTAGATGACCCTAAAGATGCAAAAGACAGCGTAAATAGACGCTATTTACATTCTTTGATACCTGAAAAGACAAAAGATGGATTTTCTTTTTATAAATTTGTTATTAACGATATAGGTTATCCAAAAAATGAAAATGATGCTGTAAATCTCAAATATATAAAAGATCATTGTGTCATACGTGATGTGGGAGTTATCGATTGTCTTGGCAATTGTTTGGCGAATGTAAAAGATGGTTCAGCACCATCTGATGGTGCAACAGTGGGTCAAATGAAAGAGACTTTAAAACAAGAAACAACTGGATTTGCAAAACGAGATGAAGTATTATCAAAGCAAGGGGATGACTTTATTCAAGGTAATGAAAAATTTCGTTTATTGACATACAAAAACGCTTATTGGGATTGCAGGCATGGAAGGTTATCAAATGTGTCATGGGGTCATGCAGATAGAGACGCGGCTGCCTTAGGACAAACAGTACATCTAGATCCAAATAATTACTATGCGTTTTTTATATGTAGTAATAAAAAATTAACAAACATGGCGCAAGGAAGAGAAGCAAATGATGCTGCAACTGTAGGACAGGCTATCACATTATCACAAATGGATAGCAAAGTGTATACTTGTAATAATAAACGTATAACAGACCTTAAAGACCCTGAACATGTGGATAATGCTGTCACTGTTAATTTTCTTGTAAAAGTTTTAGGAAATGCATTATTTGATGTATACAATCATATTGGTATTGGTTCAGGTCGTACTCCTTTGTTGGAATCTGAGAGAGGTACTTGGATTAAACGGGAAATTGTTCAAAACTATTTTATCAACCCTCGTACAAAAAAGTTTAGATCATCGGATTGGGGTGATTTTGATATTTAATAAAAGAACACAATAAACGACTTCATTTATGTCCAACTTGTCATAGAGGTAACACATAAGTTGTACATTGCGATTATAAAAGGACAATAATGACGTTCCAGTACATCAGTCCATATAGAGACACTGTAAGGAGAGGAGGTGGGATCACGTCCACAGCGGTTTCTCTGTTAAGTAAAGCTTTAAAACGAATTCCAGTAGGATCCATAGTAAATAGAGCAATAGACGCATTACCATACGAATTTCATATACCGGGAGGTTATCAGTATTGCGGACCAGGAACTAAATTGAAAAAACGACTGGAAAGAGGCGATCCTGGCATAAACAAGTTAGATCAGGCTTGTAAAGAACACGATATCGCATATTCCACGTTTGCCGATTCAAAAAATAGATCAATAGCTGACAAAAAGCTTGCGGACATAGCTTGGCAACGAGTAAAATCAAGTGACGCTAGCATAGCAGAAAAAGCAGCAGCTTTAGCAGTAACAGCAGGTATGAAGGCTAAAACAGCAGTAGGAGGTGGAAGAAGGAGGAGAAGGAGAGTAAAAAGGAGGTCAACCACAAGAAAACATGGAGGAAATATAAAAAGAAGACGACGATCTACAAGAAAAGGCAGGAAGAAGCCCACCGTGTGGTCAATGGTAAAAAACGGGGCAGGTCTTTACCTAAGACCTTATCGTGCATATTAAATGAAAGAAATCAATTGGTCATACCACATAAAGCATTAACCAATATTGAATTATTTAAATATATTTCCTGTTTAAAAATACCATTTTTCCGCGGTGTGTTTATGAAAGACAGTTTACCAAAGAAAATGTGGCAAAATGAGACTGGAATTGTAAATTTGGATAATACTGAAGGGCCTGGCACCCATTGGGTTTGTTATAAGAAACTAAATAACAATGTATATTATTTTGATAGTTTCGGTAATTTGCCACCACCAAAAGAACTTCAAAATTACTTTAAATCTGCTAAAAACATATATTATAACTATAAAAGAGAACAACCTGATAATACTTCAATATGCGGCCATTTATGTTTGGAATTTCTAGCTAAAAGTATCAGTCACTATTGAGATGTCTTCCTATACGGTATCATTAACAGGAAAATCGTCCACTTTACGAAGTATCCTTTTTCCAGCGTTACGCTTGCAAAAAGGAAGGTTTTGGGAGGCGGCACTATTGGATTTTACAACTTACAACTCTATCCCCAATGTTACGGAAGGTAAAAATAACGTATTGCATTATTATAAGGGAAAGGATACCAGTGGAAAATTTACAGACTTACAAGAATGCAGGTTACCCACAGGTTCTTATGAAATTGATCATATAAATGAATTTTTGCAAACTAAAATGGGAAAAGACAATATAACATTAAAAGGTAATAATAATACGATGAAAGCTGAAATTACTTCCAAATATTATATAGATTTCACTCAACCAAACTCAATTGGTGATTTATTAGGATTTTCCAACGATGAGCCTGTTTTAGAACCAGATGTAACACATTCCGGTAAGAAAACAGTAACAATATTAAAAGTCAATAGTATAGACATAACTTGTAACATTATACAAGGTGCTTACAGGGATGGGGCTAACACCCACATCATACATACTTTTTACCCAAGTGTACCACCTGGATTTAAAATTGTTGAAAAGCCACAAAACCTGGTATATCTACCGTTGAACACCACTTTCATTTCAGACATCGTGTTGAGCGTATTGGATCAAGACGGTAACTTGGTAGACTTCAGAGAAGAGCCTATTACGATTAGATTACATTTAAAATCGACACTTTAATACAAAACCATGGGTTTAACATTTAAAAGCGAACAACCTACGGGAAACCGCATTAGTAGCTCTTCAGCTGTGGAGGAGTTAACACGCGAGAACATTCGTTTCTTAGAGAGAATTGGATTAAAATTAACCGAGTATGGATATACTGGATATAGCGCAGGGTCCAACATTCGACGAAACCCTATGGGAAAAAGAATATCACACCCACAACCCTTACACTTCATCGAAATTAAACAATAACGATGAAATTCGTATTCCCATACAAAATCAAGACATTTACACACTACCATGTGAAAGTTACTTATATATTGAAGGACAAGTTACTAAAAAGGACGGTACTACTGTTGGTACAACAGTTCCATTTATAAATAATCCTATGGCTTTCCTATTTGATGAAATTAGATATGAAATATCAGGTGTAACAGTTGATTCCACTAAAAAAGTAGGTATTACGACAACTTTAAAAGGATTAACATCTATAACACCCAATGAAACCAATTTACTTAAACCTGCCGGATGGGTATTACCTACAATTGACACGATCACTCCAAATCCAAATGGATATTTTGATTTTCATATTCCATTACGTTTGCTGCTTGGCTTTGCTGAAGATTATAGGAAAATAATATTAAACGTTAAACAAGAATTAGTTTTGTTGAGATCTTCTAACGATAAAGACATTATTAAAGCTGCAGATGCTACTACAGATGCGACTTTAGAATGGAAATTAAAATTAGACAAAATTGTATGGAGAGTTCCACATGTTAAATTGGCTGACGAGCATAGAATGCTACTTTTAAGAAAATTAAAAGCCGATCGTGATATTGTTATTCCATTTAGAAGTTGGGAATTTCATGAGCATCCCAGTTTACCTACTACGGATCGACACACTTGGACTGTTAAAACATCGAATTATGTAGAACGAGCCAGGTATATTATATTTGGTTTACAAACAGGTAGAAGAGACGACATTACTAAACATGCAGGACAATTTGATCATTGTGACTTGAAAAATATTAAAGTTTATTTAAATTCACAATTCTTTCCATACGACAATTTAAATGTGTCATTCACTAAGAAGAAATACAGTATATTGTACGATATGTACGCGAGATTCCAAAGTTCATATTACGGTAAAACAAATACACCTTTATTACCACCTGACAAATATTTCGATGCCTACCCAATAGTTGTAATCGATTGTTCTAAACAAAATGAATCAGTAAAGTCTTCAAGTGTGGATATAAAAATAGAAATGGAATTCAACGATGCTATACCGGCTAATACAACTGCATACTGTTTAATTCTACATGATAAAATCGTAACATACACACCTTTAACTGGAATTGTTAAAAATGTATTGTAAGAACCGGTTTTGTTTCATTCCGCGAGTATAAAAGCAGAGCGTACAGACCGCTCCTCATCAGTTTGTTGCCTACTGTTGTATGGGTAGCATCGTATTCAATATGGCTTCTCCTAGTGGTACACCTGAAAATGTGGTAGATATTGAGAAGGAGATATCTGAGTTTTTAGATCCTCAAGGTCACCAGGAAGGAGGTGAACAAAACGTTTGCGGACAACTTCACGCCAGTAATAATGTTGAAGAAAAAGGTAAAAGAAGAAAGACTATACAAAAGAGAAAAAGGGATATTGAAGATAATATTTCTCCAAACATATTGAGTGAGGTATTTTTGCGAATATTTTACCCAATCTCTTCCAGTTTGGATAAAAGTGTTTTAATCGGTGTTATGAAATCTACAGATTATTCCCCTACTGTAATTTTAACTCATGGACCCAAAATGATTTTGTTTACGGACAGTGCTTGGGAATCGTTTATGAAACATTTGCATCTACTAGAATGCTATTTAAGTAGTAACATGTTTGGAAGAAAGACAAGAGTAGGACTTTTGGATTCAAATGTGGAAATTGATATCATTAAACAACGTGGTGATCATCAGCTACGGTTTAGAGACACAACAAGACATGATAACAAAATTCAACTTAATCGAGAGGAGTTTTTCATTTTAACTTGTGCTACTGAACCTATAACAAGATACTTGAGACAACTGGTGTTTTCAAGTTCGATTATTAAAGATTATCTGGAAGACACATTGGACAAACAACCGGACGCACCTATATTATACGGACCTGTGGATACTTCTATATTTAATAGAGTTCCTCATGAAGTACAAATGTGGAGACAATTGGAAAAGTACGCTCAACTACATAAGAAATCAGTAAAACAGGAAGAAGAGGAAGATGGAGGAGAAGAATCAAGTGTTAGTGATGAAAATGAAAATAAGGAAAATATAAAGATGGAAACTTAAATAACAATGGTTAGTTTTTAAAACAATAACCAACATTTTGTGGGGTTAGGCCTATTGGGGACGGTGCCCACGTTAAATATACACCAACGCGCCAACAACTGTACGGCCTGGTATAAAAGTAGTACCTACCGTGGTGTGGAAATCAGTTGACCTCCTGACTTCGTAATGAGCAGACGTGTGACCTTCAAAATGGACAAGGGAGAAGAACAACAAGTAAAGTCCAAGCCTGGTATTATTGAGTTTCAAGCGTTTCGTGGTAATGATGATAGATTCATTATAAAAGAACTTGTGTTTTTGGACATGAATACAAGTGTTCCTTATTCGTTTTTATTTAAACCACCATGTTCTTATTCGTCTTTAACTAGTAAAGCCGCTACTACCAACAGATGGATTTCAAAACACTTCCATCATATCGATTGGTATGATGGTTTTACAAGTTACACGGACTTGTATCACATTATGCATCACTTTTCAGACAAGTTTACCAATATTTACACAAAGGGGCTGGAAAAGAAAAGATGGATCGAAGGATTTACTCATGTTCCGGTTAATGATGTGGAATTGGATAAGAATTATCAATACATGCTGGAAACCATATGTATTTGTACAAAAAGCCCAGAACATGATAAAGATAGACATTGCGCTTTAAAAAATGCCTATAAACTCGCCTCTTACCTTCAAAGTGGGGAATTGGGGAGTGGTGGGGGTAACGGAGAGTATATAAGTGGGGAGCAGACAGGGACCTGGCATGAGTATTACTCGAGATTCCGAGACGACAACATCTCCGAGCAAGAAGACGATCTGTAACCTGACCATGGCATCTCACCAGTTCCTTCAGACTTTGGTCGAGCAGTTCAATGCTCACTCCAAGTCAACAATATTACCTGTAAAGAAGTGCTCGGAACTAAAAGACGAGAAGCACTACATAATCCATGCTATGAAGAAGATGGAGACTACAGTTGGGGAGGCCATCTGCTGCAGTCTCAGCGAGGCACCGTTTACTCCGGGGGATGAACCAAAGTTCCAGGTGTACCTGCCCAAGAGATTTGTCCATCTTCTACAAAACGAGGATCTTCGCTCTATTCAACCCGGGTGTCTATACCTGGTGTCCCACGGCTGCACGGGTAGCAATTCTACAGAGTTGACCATCCACATCGCTGACAAGCAGCAGTGTTAGATTTAAGTTTTAATGTTGTACATATGTTGTTGTTGTAATGTTTTATAAATAAACGAATCATAAAAGACAAAAAAAATATAAAAAAAAAACAAAAAATGCAACATATCAATATGTGACAGACTTCACGTATTGATATGTTGCATTTTTTTTTTAAACTTCGCGGGTGACCTTGACCTTTGACCTTTGCATTTCACAATTACCCCCACTACTGTAATTACCCCCACTACCGCACTAGGATTCAAACCTGCTTGGATGCGAAAAACGGTCAGTCTGTTGCCAACTAGCAAACGATGAGCACCTTGTACGAGCTTTGCATACAACGAGTTATAACTCACAAGGACTTGTTCCCAACATGTTTACAAGACAACATCCCACTAACAATAAAAGAAGATGTCAAACGCTACAGGAGGGAAAATACAGGGTATTCGGAATACTCCTGGTATAAGTTCCACGACGGGGAAAAGTTTTGTAGGCCTTGTGGCGAGGCCGCCGTCAGAGACCTTCGGCGATTCGTACAGGATGGTGGTATAAAACAATTCGGATTTCTAGCGCCACTGTTTCGATTTGAAAATTACAAGGACACCTGCGCTATTTGTTCCATTCCATTGTATCGATGGAAAAAGTTTAGAACTGTTTAATTGGATTTTCTATACCCCCACCACTATTACCCCCACCACTTTTTCATGTACCTCCAAGCGCTGTGCCTCGGCTTCATTTCTACTCCAGCAGCCAACCTAGCAACATCAAGATGTCTCTGAACGTTAGTTGCGCAAGTTACGAGGAGGTGAGCATCAAGACTCAGCAGGAGCTAAACGACTTATACAAGGAGTTGCAGCTGATGGTGGCACGAGGCTACCGTATAAATGTGCAAGTTTACGCTTGCAATATACGGAACACCCGGCAGTCAAAGGAAGAGCCTGGACACTCCTCGACGGCTTCCTCACCAGCGTCCATGAAGACCGAGCCAGACAACTTGGACTACTTCAGCTGACTAGCAGTTGTATTTCTTGTCCTAACCATTGTAGAATATGTATATTTTTTCATTATATTAAAGAAGTAAAAGAGCAGAAACACCTATCTTGTTACTGACATATAAGCTCAGTAACAAGATAGGTTTTTTTAAAACACAATTTGGATGACCTTGAAACTTCCCCCTCCACTGCTTTGTTACCCCCACCACTTGACTATTGGTGTACATGGCACATCGCAATTGGAAACCTCATTCCATCTTCAACAGCCACACCGACAACATCAACAATGGCAAACCTACCAACAGATGAAAGATGTCCTCACGCATGTTGTGACTTCGTCCACGAGTTAGAGAAGAGGATGCAGGAGAGGGCGATAAGAAGAAAGCAGATCCACTCAGAAAATATCATGATAGTCAACGGCTATCTTTTATTGTTCGGCCTTATTATGGTTGTACTTTTCATACTGTATGGCATAGTCACATGTGTCGGCAAGGTTGCAGAAGAAAACGCTCGCCACCATCAATTGGAAAGTTTTAATGTTACTTTGTAGGTTTTCCTTTTTTTTAAAACTCCGTTTGGATGACCTTGAAACTTCCCCCACTACTCCACCACGCCCCCCACCATGTTCCTGCATGAGCCTCACATCAAGCATCATTCCTTGTTCAGCAGGCAACCATGGATGACAACAACACCATCACCCAGGCAGACTCCATTACCGATGTTGGAACAAGTATGGGTTGGACACTGTCGATCGACAGTGTGCACTATCTAGAGACAATTTTCCAAAGGATGAAGGAGATACTCCGGGACAACCCTGGAATCATAATTCAAATGAATTTGGACTATGATTGGTCGAGAGTTACACTGCAGCAGGATGGAGACAACACTCAACAGTCACCAGAGTATACCCCAATGTCACCTATTTACCCCTATGAAGGATCTGATGTGGAGGTCAACGACGAGGCTGGTGGGGAGTGACCTTCTTTTTTTTTTTAAAACCCAATTTGGATGACCTTGACCTTTCCCCTCTACTCCTTCATTTTTTTTTAAAACTCAATTTCAATGACCTTGAAATTTCCCCCTCTACTTTTCAATACTGTTACTACAGTCTGCGGCTCACCTCATTCCTTCCTTAGCTACCATGGCGAACGAGGCTACTTCTCAAGTTGAAGTTGACTCCACTACGGACGAAGCATTTCCCTTGTGGTGGACCGTTCATTTGCAAGATGTGACAGAACTAGAAATGTTACGCCTAAAATTGCAATATGTTTTTAACGAGAACCGTGACGTTGAATGTAGGATGGAATTGGATTTTGATGCGACCAGGATCAACTCAGAACCTTTAACTTCCAGCCAGCCTCATCCACACTTTACACATCTGTACACTCCTATAGCGCCGAAAGAAATAACCATTGCCGAAGCTGACTCATCCACACGTTTTATTCACCCAACATTTTGGGTGTTGATTATAGACAATGTGTACAAAGTGGAGGTGGTATGTAATAGGTTGAAGGAGTTGATGGTGGAAGATCCTGGCCTTCGCTTTAAAATAGAAATACACTTTATCTATGGAGCACCAGCAAGGGACTCAGACGACTCTGGTTCTTCATCTGAAACTACTACAGACGACGAGGACGACTAGCCATCTTTTTTAAAACTCCATTTGAATGACCTTGACCTTTCCCCCCTTTACTCACCTTAGTTTATATAAGCTGCGCTCTCACTGACTACGGCATCATTTCATCGTGCGCCTTCGCCGCAGCAACATGGAGAGTCAACTTAACTACTGTTGCAAACAGAAGTGTTTTTCATGGTCCAATGACATTGATGTGGTGGATGGACTGGCTTGTAGAAAGTGTGAAGCTTTTGGACAATGCATGTGTCGGTGCAAATCTTGGGAGAAGCCAAAGCCTGAGTTGAAGACATTCCATGTGTACCAGATGAGAGGGTATAAGTACACTTGTTGCCCTGAACGTTGCATTGAATTTAATCTAAGACAGCTAACTGGCTGCAAAATGTGCAACAATCATTTTGCAGGTTTTTGCAAACATTATTTAGGGGCGTGTCAGTACAGATCAACTTGGCATACCGAAGCACTCACTATCAATGAAATCGCTATAGACTCACAAGAGTAGTCTTTCTACTATTTGACTTTTTTAAAACTCCGTTTGGATGACCTTGACCTTTCCCCCTCCACTCACCTTAGTTTATATAACCTCCATTCCCACTGACCACGGCATCACTTTATCTTGCTCCCTCGCCGAAGCAACATCAAGTATGGAAACTAAGCGTGTCTCATGTTGCGAGCATAAGTGTTTGGAGGAGCCAGGCGTCATCCATTGTGCAAAAAAGCTTTGGGAGGAAGAGACAGGGTCAACCTATTGCTGCAAGGACAAGTGTTTCCTACTACCAAGATGGCAAGTGGACGGGTTGGCCTGCCAGCAATGTGAATGCTTCGGATGTTGCAGGTGTAGATGCAAGAACCAGCAGCTGCCACCACCGGTACTACAGACTTTCAAAATTTACAAGTCCCAGTACTTTTACACTTGTTGTCCGCAGCGGTGTATTAAATTTCATTTTTCTAATCTTACCAATTGTCGGAAGTGCTACGGACAACCTAATGGGTGGTGCACCTGTTTTCTGGACTCCTGCCGCTACAGATCGGATTGGTTTACAGATCCGTTAGAAATTGATGAAGTCGCCCAGGAAGCACAAGAGTAGTCTTTCTACTCTTTAGCTTTTTAAAACTCCATTTGGATGACCTTGAGATTTCCCCCTCTACTTCCCCATATATCTAGGGTACACAGAGCCTGACATTCAGTCACTCGGTGGCTGTCGTGGGGTGCGCATCGGTGTCGGCGCTCTGTAGTTGTTACGTGTTCAAGGTCACAGTAATATGAAATTGCGGATGTTGTGCTTGTTCAATGGCCTCTGAGGACTAGTGGATGACGGTTTAAGCAAGGTCATGTCGCAAACTTGAGTTTGACTTGGCACTTTTGCCGTTTCTCATCGCAAATTCGCTCCAAGTCGTCAATGGTCACGTGGACTCTGACTGAAACTCGGAGCGTAGTGCGAGAAACGGCAAAAGTGCCAAAAAATTTTGAGTTTCGGCGTGACCTTGACCTTAACAGTGTCAGTGACGTCATTTTGATGATATAATGGATGATGACGTCATCAGCATGTCATTTCTGTGACGTCATGGGTGTGACGTCACGGAAATGACGTCATCGATGATGACGTCATCAATTACGTCATCGTTGACGTCATTTTGATGACGTCATGGGTATGACGTCATCGATTGCGTCATCATCGATGACGTCATCGATTACGTCATCGATGACGTCATCGGGGTCATTGACCTTGGCGATGACGTCATCGCATTCCTCAGAGGTCATTGAACTGAGCCAGCAACCGCAAAAACACACTACTAGCATGCACTAAAAGTCAAACGAAATTTGACTTTGGATTATTGTTGAGGACATTTAGTAGATGTAAAAAACCAATGTTGCCACATTTCCAGAATGGGCACAACACGGGGGACGGCCTCTAGAGGAAGTCGTAGAGGAAACTGTATTGGCCTATGTCATGTTGTATATCATTTTAAAGGTCTTTGAATGTAGATTAAAATGCCACAAACCCGATCTCTAAAGGTCAAATATAACGCGAGTTATTGCGTTTTGAAATTTCAGTAAAATCCTTTCATGCAAAATTTGACTGCCTGCCATTTCTGGCTCAGATGTTCATTTGATGTTGAGTTGGCAACATTGTTTTCAACTCTATTTGAATTCTATCTCCCTCCTCTTTATAAAGATCCTGAAAATAAAGTTGAATGTTTTATTTTAAGTCTTTATTTGCCGTCTTCAATTGCTGACGAAATATTATGATTACATTATGATTTTCAGCCCGATTGGGGACAACCCATGAAATCTTTTATGAAATATTTAATGTGAGCTTTAGGATCATGTTTAACAGAAAGAAATGCCGCAAAGCCGATCTTAAATTAACGCTCGAGTCAGAAATGGCAGGTAGTCAAAATTTGCATTAAAAAGCATTTTGCCGAAATTTCGAAATGCAATATAACTCGCGTTATATTCGACCTTTTGAGATCGGGTTTGTGGCATTCGAATCTAAATTCAAAGACCTTTAAAATGATATACAACATGACATAGGCCAATACAGTTTCCTCTACGACTTCCTCTAGAGGCCGTCCCCCGTGTTGTGCCAATTCTGGAAATGTGGCAACATCGGTTTTTTACATCTACTAAATGTCCTCAACAATAATCCAAAGTCAAATTTCGTTAGACTTTCGTGCATGCTCAACCTGTTCAGAGCCTGGACTAAATTATAGGAGAGACGTTTCTCCAATGTAGCCTACTAGGGGGAAATGAAGCAGGTCAAAAACTTTACAACAAAATAAGACATTTATAAGAAACATTATTTTCTGAAAGATTCTCCTTTAAGATTCTCCATGTATAGTGATTTTAAAAGTCTGCTTTGTTTACACAAAATAAAGATTTTTGATTAGGAGGGACGAATATTGACAGTAAGTGAAGATGATCTTTATTACCATGACACTATAACAAAAGTGAATTAAAACGAACAAGCAAGGCTCGGTTAATCTGGTACTACTGTATATTAATAGGCAAGCATGTTTTATTCCTCCTTCTTTCTCAGCTTGTGGGCATCGTAGGAGAAAACCGAGCGTACCGTTATAGAAAGGTAGTGTCCTGTAGATGAGCAGAATCACGTTTAAATTTATATCGACCCTCGGGGCTACGTCCTACAGGCTTTCAAAGTTTAAATGTTAATTTTATGGAAAGTAATAGGCCTAAGTTACCGTAATATTGTCGAACATCACTATTGGGTTTATCGTATTTTATTTTTATAACCAATTATAAAAATACAACTACAATTTAAAATAAACTACAGTTTTGTTTCAGGCCTACTATATAGCCTATAATATAAGTTAATATTTTTAATAGTGTATAAGAGTATACATGTTTGTGAAGTTGCCTGCTTTAATCAGCCTTTGGGTTATCCGTAGGCCCAGTCCCATAAGGGCCTGTTAAGAGAGGGTCTACTGTATTATTTATATCATGACAGACCTATCGTATATTACATGTAGGCCTACCAAAAGTGGCTATTCAATCCACCCTCATTTTCAGAACTCGCTTAGCTTCGGTCGTTCAAACAAGTTTAATTAAAAAAGCGTGACTTTGGCTCCATATACAGGGTTAGGCAAAAGTCTGGACACCCCCAGTTAACTTTTTAACGCGTTGCAGACGCAGTAGGGAAACTAAACTCCGCACATGTTTACAACATAAAAAGTCACTTTTTCATCAACTACACAACTTTGCCCCTGCCCCCAAAATGGGATATTTTGGGGGCAGCCCCAAATTTTCAAATGTACACCACTATTGAGTGACCCTTCATTTTAAACGGTTTATCAAGAGAAATTAAATGGCTCAAACCGGAGGTCAATATCTCACCCCAAACCAAAATGGCAGCCATTTCAAAATTTGAGATGGGGAAGCAAGTTTAAGTCTGGACACCCCCAATTAATCTTTTAACGCGTTGCAGTAGGAAAACCAAACTCGCCACATGTTATCAACACAAAAAAAGCAATTTGTTCAAAAAAACAACAACTTTGCCCCGGTCCCCAAAATGGGGTATTTTGGGGGCAGCCCCAAATTTTCAAATGTAAACCCCTAAAGAGTGACCCTTCATTTTGAACGGTTTATAAAGAGAAATTAAATGGCGCAAACCAGAGGTCAATATCTCACTCCTAACCAAAATGGCAGCCATTTCAAAATTTGAGATGGGTTGATTGACATTCAATACAATTAAATCGAGAAATAGCTATTTTAGAAATGAGAATTTTTAAAATTACTTTAAAATTGAACCTATAAGCAGAAATGAATTAATAAGTTAAATTCTAAAATAATAAAAAAAAAAATTGTAATTCTAAAGTAGCTATTTTTTTTATTTAATTTTATTCCATGTCAATCAACCCACCTCAAATTTTGAAATGGCTGCCATTTTGATCAGGGGTGAAATATTGACCACCGGTTTGCACCAGTGCATTTCTCTTGATAAACCGTTTAAAATGAAGGGTCACTCAATAGGGGTTTACTTTTGAAAATTTGGGGCTGCCCCCAAAATACCCCATTTTGGGGCCGGGGAAAAGTTGTTCTTTCGTTGAACAAATTGCATTTTTTGTGTCGATAACATGTGCCGAGTTTGGTTTACCTACTGCAATGCGTTAAAAGATTAATTTGGGGGTGTCCAGACTTAAAATTGCTTGCCCATCTCAAATTTTGTAATGGCTGCCATTTCGGTTAGGAGTGAGATATTGACCTCCGGTTTGCGCCATTTAATTTATCTTGATATACCGTTCAAAATAAGGGGTCACTCAATAGAGGTTTACATTTGAAAATTTGGGGCTGCCCCCAAAATACCCCGTTTTGGGGGCAGGGGCAAAGCTGTGTAGTTGATGAAAAAGTGCTGTTTCTTATGTTGTAAACATGTGCCGAGTTTGGTTTCCCTACTGCAATGCGTTAATAAGTTAACTGGGGGTGTCCAGACTTTTGCCTAACCCTGTGTAGTGATCTACTTTAGTATAATGTTGTAAGTTAGGCACTAGTAAATAAAGAACTATTCTTTTGTGTGATAATAAATATAAGATAAAAACAAAAGACCATTAAATAAACAGTTTTATAAAAAAATTTCAAGTCTGCAGTTTGATTAGCAAAATAACTGTAACTTACACTATTATAATGTTATACTTGTAATTTTGTCTTTGTAGCTCTAAGACGATGTATACCTATCTGTTGTAGAACCTACAGAAACTGGAAATGTTTTTGGCATTTAGACCTACATTTTTTGCGGTACTGTGATTTCTTTGTACTTTTGACAAATAAATTTTTGTCCTTTTACAAAAAAAATTTTGTAGTCAAATTTGCCAAAATAATTTTTTATAATTGTACAACATTTAACCTTGTGAATTGACAAAAAAATATTTTGTACAGTTACAAGAAATTTTTTTGTAATGTTTTGTAATAAAACAACATTTTTTCTTGTAAAATTACTAAAAGTATATTTGTAAAACAACAAAAGAAACATTTGTAGTTTTACCAATTCAATTCTCGCATTTCTACAAATTTCAATTTTGTAATTTTCTAAGAAAAAATTAGTGTAATTGTACAAAATCCTTTTTTGTGATTTTACAAGGTTGAATGTTGTACAGTTACTTAATTTTTCTTTGGAAAAGTGGACTCCAAAATTTTTTTTGTAAACCTACAAACACTTTTTTACAGTGTACGAAAGAAGGATATTGATTGATCATTGAACTGCTGTTGTAATAACAAATGCTAGCAAATTAGGAAGAACAGATTTTTTAATTTTAAGCTTTTTTAACTAATTGGGTCCAGATCACCTGAAATTTTGGTTGAATTTCTTGCATTAGGCGATCTGTAGTTTTATATAGACTAATCTATGAATAATACTCTAGTACTATATTCAAACTTTGAACAATGCTGAATAATACTAACAACGCTGAATTGGTAAATACTTATAACTCTATGTACTATTAAAAAAATGTTATATAGTTACATCGACATTTTGGTTATGGATCATCACGTTGGTCTTGCATGTTATGATGCCGGTTGTTTTCCCGGTATAATATTTGCTGCCAACTTCTTTGGGGAACAAGGCTGCCAGGGTACACTCGGCACTTTCAATTACCCTCTTCACATCCGTGGATTGTACGTGTACTTGTGATGAGTCGGTCAAGAAGTCTTTATACCATTGACGAAGAAATTGTCCAAGTTGTATCTGTTCATGTTTGCCATTCTGTAAAAATAAAGTAAATATAGTCTAATTGTAATACAAAATATGTTATAAAATCTGCACTTATCCAGAAAGTTTTATCGCTCTCCAAAAGATTATAAGTACATTAAAAATTAATAAAAATAGTATATTTCGTCACTAGTCCGGAAAGTGGTCGTCATCGGTGCAAGATCGATTTCCAAGTAGGCCTACGAGGCGAAGCCAAATACTTCAATTCGATCTATCATAACCGATATACCACTTTCGGACGAGTTACGAACAGTACTTAGTACTTTTCATCATACCACCTTTAATAAACTTACAGTTTGGAAAAAAATTAATAAATTTTAACCTATATACCCTTTATTACGCGTTGTTATTTGTTTATCCTGTATTTGAACTATTTACAGCTGTTATTAAAAATAAAAAATAAATTAACTTGTTTAGTGTCCCGAAAACCTCTGTTTCGCGGTCTAGTCCCGAAAACTTTGTTTACCAACTCGTTTATCCATCCCACCGGGAATAAACTAGTTTCGATCACAGCTGACCGTTCCGAAAAAACGTTTATCGCAATATGGTATGATGAAAATATTATTTATGTATTTCAGTCTTAGGCCCATTCTACACGCACCGATTGTCTGTCGCCGAGCCGATTGTCGGCGTCGATCAGCTGATATTTTACCGAACAATGGAGTTTAAATGGGAGCTTCTATCAACACCTGCTGGTGGTGTTGCTTCTATACGGGCAGATTTTTAACGCGCTATGACTTGGTATATTCTGCTTCCGCCGCCGATCTCGCAACCTCACGCCAAATCTCGTAATTCTCCTCTCTCGTTCTCGCCATTTCTCGTCCACTGCGTTTCCTTATCATTTTTGTCCTCACCGCTCTCCAGTTTGTTTTGTTTTGGTTTTTAGAAAACATTTTTGACATGAAAAACCAATTTTTCTAGAAATTGAAAAAAACATCCTAAATTATATGAAGTGACATCTAAAAATTACGCAGGCAAGGTTAAAAATCTCAAAGTTGGATTGAGGTAAAAATTCAATGTACAGTTAGTTTTTGCCTGCATTTACTATTCACGAAAACAAACAAATACAACTATATTTATCTCAATGACGCAGAGGTTATTCATTTCAATTACATACCGGTAGGCCTATACTTTAGTGTTATTGGTTACTTACTGATTACATGTTAAAATAAGTTTAAAGATTACTATAGGCCTCGACCGACGGTTTTACAGTTCAAAGACCATGTCATGTTGTTACATAATACTGGTCAAAATGTATCAGACCCTTTCAATTATTTATAGGTATATAAGCCTACCTATATCCATTATTTTCTTTCTTAAAGTTAATTGTATTATATAATCATCTCCCTCTTTATTTCTCTCTAAAAAATAATAATCGAATATTGACCAATCTTGTATTTTAGTATATATGTTTCGTAGGAGTTTGTGGCCATACATTATCCCTTTTTATTATAATTTTTGTAATATTTTTACATAATTACGTATCATTTAATTGGGAAGAGACTTTTTCCTTTATAATTTGAATTGTAATGTCGTATGTTTATACAATACTTATGTTTTTGTAATGTTATAATTGTTTAAAAATTTTATAATTTTAATTGATTGCAATTGAGTATTTTCTTGTGTTACATAATTTGTAAAGCATGATAGTATAAAAGTGGAAACAATTTTAGCAAGGTCAGATATAAATGTTACTTAATGCTGTATTATTTGCATTAAATGAATGGTTGGCAACAATGTTGCGCTGATTAACCGCTCGTATAGAATGGCCGGCGGACGACAGATTTCGCATGAGCAGATCCGCCGCCGGCAATCGGTCCGTATAGAATGGGCCTTACAACATGGATTTATTGAACACCACGTGATTTATTACAATAATGGATCATGATTTAAAAACACCAGGTGTGTTCTATATTGGGAGTGAATCTGATAAAAATGAAAGGCACAATAGGCTAATGAGTGCTTGGTCCAAGAGTTTAACCATTCAACACCTGTAATGTGGTGTAATATTCAACTTATATTCAATGATATTTCTAAAAACTTGGAATCTTCATTAATTTCATGTGTGGTATTTCACTGTCAGCAACAATTCGCCAAAGATTTTAAGATCATTTAATTGTTTTAAAAAATTCAGCAGAAGCCATCTCAATCCTTTAATCCTTTATTATATAGAAAATTACTCTCAAAATTGTAATTTTCTCAGACTCTAAAACTTTGTTGATGACCTTGATGAACGATCAGATTAATTTTAAAATTTCGCCATTTATTATAATATTTTGACCTAATCTCGAAAGGATAAACGGTAAGATTTGCCTGGATAACATCCCATAGGAATATTGGGTAACAACATTGTTGATAAGGTGACAAAAAACGCTTCTTCTGCAAACCACTTTTACCATCGTTTTTTCATATAACAAACTTATTTAAAGTAAACTTATTGAGGAATTGGCAGTAACAATTGAAACTGCAACTAAAAATTTAAAGGTAATCGGTAATTTTAATTGAAAAGATCAGCTTCTACCGCTCCCCGGTTTAAGTTTTTTCCCCAATCAAGAAAATTCTTAACAACCATTTGCAGAATGAGAATTAGACATGCATGTACTAAACTGCGTTTATTTAAAATTAATCCAATCTGTGAATGTAGACAAGACGTGACAAGCTTGGATCATCTGATTTTTGCTTGCACTTTGTGTGATGTCAATTCAAGAATTTCTTTGTATGAAGATCTGAAAGTTCTGCAAGTTCAATTTTGTGACTTTTCTTTACAACATGAATGGTAACATTTGGTCATAATTTACTAATATATAGTATCTCACAACATTTATGTGTAATTAATTTTTTTCCTAGTCTTAATATGTTTGTTTTTTGTTGTGTGCCTAACATGGTTGTAACGTAAAGTTAAAAAGAGATAAAAATAAAGCAATGTTAATTAGATGAAATAAAACTTGGATAAATTGAATATAAAAATAACCCCGTTACAGCAGACCCGCGTACTTGGCGAATTTCCAATAAATCTTTTTAATTTTGTTCAACCAAAAGAATATTTTTCGTAAAAATCTCATTTTATCAATAATCTTATCCTCACAAAAAGTATAAAATATTATCATTATATACATTTTTAAATTTTATTTTATTTATGTTAATATTTAGAAATTTGTTTTAAGGAATAGTAAAATAAAGTTCACAATCAAAACTAACATGCATGATTCGATTACATATCACAAAATATAACCATAAACATATTATACTAGGTGACCCGTGCAGCGCAATGCGCTGCATTTATCAGAGTGCCTGGCGATCAAACCTTGCACCAAGGTAATTTATCTAGTTATTTTAAATAAAAATTACTTTATAGTGCGAATTAGGTTACGTTTTGTTGGTGCTTCATCAATCAATCCACTAATCCTTTAACTTCCTAATGTGATAGTGTTGGAATTTCTTGGTTGTTCTTTTAGGTCCAATCTATAGTCCGTTTTTTTTAAACCTGATCCTTTGAGGGAGAGATGGTGGAGGGGGTTTGTTTATACTTGCTACTATACCATTGGCTGAAGCCTTTTGGTTTTTTTGTTGTTTTTGTTTTATTTCACTGTTGCATACCAGCTTGTAATTTTACATCACAACATAATGTGGATCAGTTTTACAATATTTATTTATTCCAACGGATTACACCAATAGTACAATTTAAATGGCAAGGTAACAGTGGACAGCCTCAAGATGGTCATAACAAAGACATTACAACTCCAAAAAATAATTGTAATAATGACTTAAAGTAACAAGACTAGTAATAATAACATTGAAGTATCGTACCAACAACTACAATTAAACAGTAACAGATAACAATAATTAAGTGAGCAAAAACAAACGACAATAATTAAGTGGACAATAACAACCAACAATAAATAGTAATTATAATAACAATAAGCAAGACTATAAGCTTCAGCAGTTTTTTCACTTTGTTTTTAAAGGACTGCTCAGACTCAAAGAAGAAGTCCAAATGGGTGGCTGCTTCACTTCCAGTTCTAATAAGCCGGGAGAGACCACTGGTAGGAATAGCTGGTTGGAAGATAGCGCCTTCTAAAGATGGTCCTCGATCTGGTCCTTTTCGATGAGATGAAGTCAATATCGCTCAGCAGTCCTGGGCAGTCCAGGAGGCCATTGACCAGCTTGTAGAGGGTTACAAGATCTGCATGTCAATGTCTCAGCTGTAATGGTGAAAGATCGAATACAGTCTCCATCTCTTCCACAGGAGCAGTCCTATAGGCATATCCCAACTTGATACCCAGCCTCCTGATGAATCTCAGTTGAGCTCCTTCGAGTATTTCTATGCGATTCATTTGGTAGGGCGCCTAAATAACGGATCCATATTCCAAAATAGGACGCACAAGCATCTTAAACAGGACTACAAGTGTTTGAGGAGATGTGAAGTCTCTTGTGGACCGAAAGATGAAGCCAAGAAGTGAGCTAGCTCGAGCAGTGACCTGATGAATATGCTCAGCAGGAGACAGTGAAGGTGTCATTATCACACCAAGATCTCTAACACTACAACTCTTCTCATGATGTTATTTTTTAGCATATAATCATAGAATGTTATATTAGTGCCATGCTTGAAGGAGATAACAACACATTTTGAACCGTTAAGATCCATAGCATTTTCACTACACCAAATGTCAATACTGTTTAGGGATTTTTGAAGGTCTAGTGTACCAACATCGAATTAACCCTTTCAAAAATCTTCATGTCATCAGCGAACATGAGAAAGTTAGATGAAATGACTCCGCCAATGTCATTCATGTAAAGATTGAATAGCAAGGGGCCCAGGTGTAACCCTTGAGGGACACCAGACAGAACAGAGAAAGGTTGAGATGTCGATCCATCACATTTGACAATGAGTTCTCTGTCCCTCAGATAACTAGCGAGCCACGTCAGCAATGAGCCAGTCACACCATAACCCACCAGCTTGGCTATTAGGAGAGCGTGATTAACCTTGTCAAATGCTTTGGAGAGGTCTAAATAAAGGCAATCAACCTGGCATGATTCAACAAAGGAGGACATTTTTGTATTTTTTTGTGTCTATCTACGCCAGAGGCATTTTTTAACGTTTTGACGGGGAACGGTCCAAACCCATATTCCTGAAAAAGGACATGATATATTCCTGAAATTCAAGAAGGTTTGTTGAGCGAGAGCGCAAGAATCCATGTTGTTCAGGAGTGATACACTTACGAAGGTGAAAATATAAGTGGTCAAGGACGATACTCTCATAAACCTTGGCAATCGCAGACTGGATCACAATCGGTCGATAATTCCTGACCCTGACATTGGTTCTGTCACCTGACTTGTAGATAGGAACAACAAATCCTCGCTTCAGGAGTGAAGGAAAGATACCAATTTTAAGCAAAATCGAGAAAAAAATGGAAAGATGAGGAGCCAGAACAGTTGCACTGTATTTCAAGACGAGAGGAGGGATGTCATCGGGTCCAGCTCCCTTATTCGGATCAAGTGCTTCAAACCTTCTCTGTACGTCAGTGGGAGAAACAAGGCTTGGTGGGACAGTGAAATTCCAGCCAAAATCAAATTTTGGAACTGGGACAGCTGAGTTGCAGATTACTGGAGAAAAGTAGTCGGCGAAGAGTTGAATATTATTGGTAGCGGTTGTTTTTTAATCAGTTTACCTTAGAACTGTTACTTTTTAACAAGAAATAGGTTTGGCTTAAAAAAATGGTAATGGGTACTACCGTAATAGCGTACGGTATTCTCTATATGGGAAATCGCTAAAATCTAGAGAGGTCATAGGCGTGGTGAACGAGGTGGCAATTTAGTCGGGCCACAGTGATTTAGTATACTGCATTGTTGTCAATCAGCTGAGTTTAGGTTGGCTATAATGTTACCCTTACAGCAGAGCTATGAAATCAGGGCAAGACTTTAGACTTGATGGACACCAAGTAAAATAAATTCAATGACTATACTCATGGTATACTGCGTCTCTGCTGTTTACAGTAGTATAATGTAGTTGGTGTAGCCATAACAGATAGCGCCAGAAAAAATGGTAAAATTTGCTATGATACTATATTTTAAAATTTAAAATTGTCACTTTTTAGATCTTTTCCTAATGTGTTATGGGTCAAGGTACCAGCATACCAAATACCAAATATTAAGTTCCTAGACCTAACGGAAGGGGAGAATGTGTTTTGTACATTAGTTACACATCGTATTGTATATATTAGGGATAGATAACATGTCAACTCTAAGTTTACACTTTTACTCTTTACTATAAAACTAAGAAACTCATTTTAAGTATGATTCGAAATCTCAATCGAAGTGTACTAAATCACACTTATTACTAATAGGTACTTACTTCTGTAAGTTCGCCAAGAAGTTCGGTAGGCTTAAATTTTTCAAAATCTTTGTGAGGGTCCTTAGGATATAACTCATTAGGGGTTCGCTCGCCATGTCTGAACAGCTGTAAAAAAATATTCTGTATTATCCTCTTATACAATACGAGTAAGGTATATGTGTAAGCACATATGTATTTATGTTTGCACACGAATCTCGAAACGGCTCGAACGATTTTCTTCAAACTTTGCAAATAACTTAGTTCTGTAGTAAAAATAATATAAATACAGGTCTCTTTGTCAGGAAATATAGTATCTATGTATTAATACGCAAGCATGTTTCGTTTCCTCCTTTTTTCTCAGCTCGTGTGCATCGCAGAAGAAATCCGCGCATACCGTTAGAAAGGTGTAGTCCTGTAGATGAGCAGAATCACACTCTAATTCACATCGGACTCCAGGGTTACGCCCCACAGGCTTTCAAAGTTCCTATGTTAATCTTATGGAGGAAGGAGAATTGGAATTATTATACAGCTGTTGTAAAAACAACTGCTGGAAAAACAGGGAGAACATATGTTTTAGTTCTAAAATATTTTTAAGCTTCTTGGGTCTAGATAAACTGAACTTTTGATCGAATTTCGATCAGGAGGCGATCTCTAGTTTTTATATAATCTTCAATTGTATTTTTAAAATACCCCCGTCGCAGCAGACCTGCGTACTCAGCGAATTTCCAAATTAGTAGTATTAATTATGACCAGATAAACCTGTAAACCAAAAATCATCACAAGCTCATAAATATGGAAATTAATGTTTATCTCTTATGATTAATGTAGAGAAAGAGTATGCAGGTATGCTGCCATGGGGAACACTGAAAGTAGGTTTTTAGCATTAAAAAAAATTATTTTAACCATATGAAGCCATACACTAAATTTCATCAATATCTGTCCATTGCTGAAGGAGTTTGCCTATTCTCCATATGATTAACATGGGAAAAGAGTATGCAGGTTTGCTGCCATGATAAGCACAAAAACCAAGGTTTTTTACCATAAATGGATGAATCTCAACCAAATGCAGCTGAATACCAAGTTTCATCCAATAACATTGCTTAATAAGTGAAATATTAACACATCCTTATTCTCCATAAGATTAACATTGGAGCCTCAAAATACAACGTACTGTCTTTAGACTTTGTAATATCTTGGTAACCAATGGAGATAGAGCAAAGCTTCAAAATGCTAAATTGTGTGTTTTTTTGAGCTAAATCCAATGGTCAAAATAAAAATTTGAAATTTTCAAAAATTACATATGAAAAATGCAAAAAACCCATTTTTGGGGTACAAAACCCCCCAAAACTACCCCTTCCGATAGGTCGATATGTCTGGTTTACGAACTCATCCGAATAAACGTAGGATTACACATCTCTACCAAATTTGGTGTCAATCGGACCATTTTTACGAGAGTTATCGTGCCTAGGGACACATACATATATATATAAATATATACATATATATATATACATATAAGTAGATAGTATCATGTTACTTCTAGGACACTTTTGGAGACAATCAAAAATCAAACAAATTTCACAGTTTTTTAATACAATTATGCAATATTTTTGCCATTTTTTGGCCAATTTTCAGCTTTTGTCAAATTGTCTTAAAAAATATGCAATTTTAATGAAATTTTTAACAAATATGCCTAAATTTTCTACAAAATAAAATTTTTTTAAAAACAAGTAAAATTATCACATTTTATAAGTATTTTTTCAATAAAATTAATAGTCGACTTTTCATAAGGTAATTTAAAATTTTAGTAGTATTTTTTCAATAAATTTGACTAAAATAGTAATAATTCATTCTAATTAATTTCAGTAATATCATTTTTGATTATATTATATTCAAGTAATTTTTCAGATACAATAATAATATTACAATTTGTTTTACTAGTAGCTACTATATCATAATCAAAATCTGCATTAATAATAATATCATTTTTTGAACTTGAAATATTTGTTGGATTTTTTGTAGTATCAATTACATAAATTGGTCTATTATCTAGAAATTCTGTTGGACTATAATACATTTTACTACTAATATAATAAACTTTTTTGTAATCTTGATACATTTCATACATAATTCTAAATTTTTCATTGTTTATATCAAAATTTTCCAATTCATCAGGGTAATAATGACCATTTAGTTTTACTCTTATATTTTTTACATACATACTATCAAATTTAGAAGTATCAAATAACTGATCATTTGTTCTTGATTTTTGAAATCCAATTATAATAAATTTTGGATTATAAATATTTCTATAGATATTTGTTATATCAAAACTTAAATTCTTTCCTGTAATATTTTTTGTTCAATGCATTGCCAATGATTAAAATGAAAATTTACTTTTTCAAATTTGCTTAGTTCATTAATTAATTGAATTTTACTTAATGTTTTGTATTCAATTATAGGAACTCTAATAAAAAATTCATCAATTGTTATTTTACCTTCAGTTGGTAATGTAGCATTATCATAAGATCCATCAGCCTTTTTAGTTTTCCATCTAAAAATTGCATCATTATCTTCTGATCTAATAAATGTTATATTAAAACCTCCTTTGTATATTGGAATATTTACATTTTCAAAAAATCCTAATCCAAAATGAGATAAATTACCAATTGCTTCAAATTTATTTTTAAAATTTGATTCAAAACCATTATTTATCTGATTTATTTCTGATTTTGAATAAGTTATAGTACCTTTAATTGTACTTAATAGACCAGGATATTCAATTTCATCAATCAATTTATTATGTTTTCTAACTTCAATTTTTGAAAATAAAAATGGAACAAAATTATCAATTAATTTTATATTAGCACCATTATCATATGCATTTCCATCAGATTTAGTCAATTTACCAGATATATAAAATTGAAATTTAGAAGTACAAAATCCATCTCCAAAATCTATATTAAATTCAGTTTTTTTATTAGGTTCATTTAAATGTAATTTAGATAATGGATAGAAATTTTTGTATTCAGCTCTTTCAATATCATTTACATATTTTTTGTAATCAGCCATTTATTAAGGATAAATTTTTTAAATCAAAAGCTTTTTTAAAACAAGTAAAATTTTTATAATTTTATGATGTCAAATTTTATTTATGTATTAATTTCATTTTTACTTTTAAAATATTCAATTTCAGTAGCATGATCAAGTATAAATTTTGCTGATATTTTTTGATGTTCTAAAATTAATTCCCAATTTAATGTAAATGCATAATCATGAATGAAATATTCAGTTAAATCTTGATATTTACAAATCAAATCAATATAATCTTTTAATTGATAATTTATGAATTCAGTAATAAAATCTATAGTTAAATTTTGATGTTGAGCAATTTTTTGCCAATTTAATTTATTTTGAAACAATCTCATCATATTAATACTCAACTCATATTTTTCAGAAATATCATCCCAATCATCTTTGTTTAATTGATTTTGGTTTCTGATAATGAATAAATCAAATGAACTGTATAGAGCCATTTATTAGGGAGAAAATTTTGTAAAACAACTTTTCTTTGAATTACAAATACAACATTTTGATTTAATTACATTTATATTTTTCAATTTTATTATCTGAATATCTTTAGAATTAGTTTTTTGTTTACATTTAAGACAATAAATCAACTCCATTTATATAAAATAATTATTGTAATTTATCTATATCATCTTTAATTAGTATTATTTCAGCATTTAATTCTTTTATGGATTCATTAACTCCATCAAATAGAAATTTTAGTTCTTTTTCTAATTTTTCTTCTAAATTTTCAACATATTTTCCAATATTAATTAAAAAGTCTGTAATTTTATTTAAATCTTTTTTAGTTTCTGAATGATCATTACCAATTTTAATAATTGAATCTAAAACTTCATCTAATTCTGATTTTATTACAACATCATATTTATTTATACTTGGTTTAACATTAACAATTCTTTTACCATTAATACTTATATAATTTTTTGATAAACCAATAGCATTTACTAAACTTTCATTCTTTTTTACATGACTTTTAAAACTTTTACTAAAATTATTAAAAAATATATTTAATTTAGAATTTATATAATCTTCTTTAATATTAATTGGATGTTTTTTCTGTCTTCCAAACAGATCAAATATATTTTGTGAATCCATATTTATTAAGGATTAATTTATTTATTATACTATCAAATTTTTTATTATTATTTAATTCATTTAATATAAAAATACATAAATGACCACAAATTGGTGGATCATTATAATTTTGAATTTGATTATCATTATAAAATATATTATCTTTTCCTAGATATTTAACTAATTCTATTGGTGGTTTATTAACTATATTTCCATATGAATCAAAATAATATTTAATTTTATCTTTTTTATAATAACAAACCCAATGAGTTCCATTTCCATCAAATGAATCTAAATTTATAATTCCACATTCAAATTTATTAACTTTATTAGGAAATATATCTCTCATAAATACACCTCTAAAATATTTTATATTTTTACACAATTTTTCTAATTCACCTAATGTTAGTGGTTCAAAATTTTTTTATAATTTTGTTTCATATATTTTAATGTTTTTTTTTGTCTAAACCAGATCCTTCTACATTTTTTAATTCATGATCTAACCAATCAACAAAATTTCTAAATTTAGGAATTATAGATTCTTTTACTACTTTTGCTCCCTTTCTAACATTTGGTGTATAATTTTTAACTATAGGTATATTATCAGCAAAATCTAAAATTTCTTTTAGTAATCCACCATTTTTTATTTCTTTTAATTGATTATATGAAAATTCAAATCTTAATCCTTTATTTAATTTTTTATGTTTATTTAGTTTATTAATTTGTCTTTTAGATAATAATATAATATCTTTTCCATTTTCATTAAATTGATCAATATTAAATTGAATTATAACTGATCTTTTATTTTTAAATGCTAATTTTATTTTTGATTTTTGATTATCTGTCAAGTTTATATTTATTTTTTCCGTTTATTAAGAAAAAAATTTATAGTTTTTTATAATATAGATTAATATAATTAATTTTATTAAAATTTTAATCCTACTTCTAAACCCATACCAAATTTTCTTTTCATCCACATAGCACCTGATGTTGGTAATGCAATTAATCTTTCACCAATTCCATGATCATTTGATGTTACTATATCCCATGCTTTATCTTGTAAAATTTTATCAGCTATTTCATTTCTAGATTTTGTATCTTTATGATCTCTATAAAATAAATCATGTTCTTTAGCAGCTTTATCTAAATCATTTATTCCAGGATCACCTCTTTTTACTCTTTTATTTAATTTAGTTCCAGGCCCTAGATATTGATAACCAGGTACATGTAATTCAAAAGGTAAATTATTTATAACATCATTTAAAATACCTGATCCGTCTTTTAATAATGGTGATGAAATATTTGCCAAAATTCTTTTTAAATACTTAATTCCTTCAGGTTTTTCAATTAATTCATCTAATTTATTTGATATAAAGTCTTTAATTGCTTTCTTTTCATTTAAAAAATTATTATTACCAGCTTTTTCTTGTGCATATATATAATTAATAATATTATCTAATTTATTTAAATCATCTATAAATCTATATTCAATTTTATTTTCTGTATACTGTCTGATTCCTGAACCTTCAATTTCCCCTTTTAATTCCCAAATATGTTTAATTAAATTAATATATTTATCACCTTTACTAGATTTTGGTTTTTTACTATTTGGATCATTATTTTTATAAATTGAATTAGTTTCCCATAAAATCTTTGAATAATTATTTAAATCATCTTGTGTATATAAATTATTATCTGGTTTCTTTTCATAAGTTAACAATCTCCATAATCCATGTGTTCCATTATATTTTTTATCATCAATTATTAAATCATCATTATCAATTACAGTTATTTTATCACCAATCATAAATGATTTTTTATGTTTATTCCAATATAAACCAAATTTATCATCTTTTGTTCTTGGTAAATATTTTTGTGCTAATGGACCAATAATTTTATCTAATGTTTGAGGTGAAATTAAATTTGGGTCAATAAATGTCGATTCTTCTTGAATTATTGGTTGTCTGATTGGTCTAAATGGAGTACTTGAAGGTAAATTTAGTTCTTCAGTTTCTGGTATTGATATATTGGCAAAATTATTAACAATAGGTACCAATTCCATAAGGTTTTTATTTTCATTTAAGACTTCACCAATTTTATTTTCAACTTTACCAATTGCTGATGTTATAGGTTCATATGCTTTTTGTTTAATTTTTTCATAATTATCTTCAATTTTAATTTGATTTTTAAATTCTTTTATTAATTTTTTCTCAATATCATCTAATTTTTTAGCTTCATTAACAGATATTTTATCCATTTATTACAAAGAAAAATTTAGGTTCAAAACAAATCATGTTAACATAAACACAAATCATGTTAACATAAACACAAATCATATTAACACAAAACACAAATTATGTTAACACAAACACAAATTATGTTAACATAAAAACAAATCATGTTAACACAAAACACAAATCATGTTAACACAAAACACAAATCATGTTAACACAAACACAAATCATGTTAACACAAAACACAAATCATGTTAACACAAACACAAATCATGTTAACATAAACACTAATTATGTTAAACACAATTCATTTTACTTTATTTCTGTAATTTTCATTAAATATATAAATACTAATGAAATAAATAATACTAATAAAATAAATATTCTATCAATTATTGAATCAAACATACAACAAGCCATTATCATTATTTAATATCAGAAAAATTTTTCATATATTTTCCATCATTTGATTTTTTCAATAAATTAATAGTTAAAAATCCATAGTCTTCTTTCCAACAATCATTACAAATAGTTTTAAATTTATCAAATTTCATATCTGATCCAACAAAATTATTATATATTTTTTTCATATAATGTTCATTTTGTTTAAAAATGCATAACATATTTAAATTATTTCTAATTAATTGCATATCAACTTTTGAATAACATTGTGATAAATAAATACATGATATATTTTTATGTCTACCCATTATAAAATATTCTTTAATTTTATCTTGTTTTTCTAAAATACAATCATCAAAAACTACTAATGAATTTGGTTTACATTTATTTAGTGGAATCATATCATCACATGAAAAATAAGAAATTTGTTTATTAATATTTGATTCTATATTTTTAAATCTTTTTTGTAATAATTTATAAGATGGTTGTTCTAATGATTTACTAAAAATATATAAATTTGAATATGGAATTAATCTTTTGTAAATAAAATTTAATAATAATGTAGTTTTACCAGATCCACTTGTTCCTATAATTAATAATCTAATAGGTTGATCATTTTTATTATTTTTATCATATGATTCTAATTTTATATTATCTTTTTTTTCTAAAAAATTCTCCATTTAAATAAGATGAAATTATTTAAAATAATTGGTCATTCATCCAAACTAGAATTAAGATTAGAACATCCAATACATTTAGATGGAAAATATAGTATTGGTTTAAGTGGATTTTATTCAGATAATTTTATATCAAATATACCAAATGATTATAAAAACTGTTATGGATATTCTATTAAAGATGAAGATGATAAAATTATAGATCAATATTTTGATATAAATAAAGGAAATTATACAATTGAAGAAATAAAAAATATTTTTATAAATAGTTTAAAAGAATTTAAAAAGAAAATTAATAAATTTGATGAAAATGATTTTATACTGAAAAATGATGGACCATATATTATAATAAAATCTCCTGTTAAAATTATAGTAACAACAATTATAATTGATTTATTAGGGTTAGATGATAAAATGATTGAACCAAATGTATTAACAAAAGGAATAAAACTACCAAAAATTAGACCTTTTGATGTTATTGAAATACATTGTAATTTAGTTGATCCTAGTTTTGAAAATCATAAAGATCATTCACATTTACATAAAGAATCAGAAATTCTATATTCATTTTATCCAAATGTTGAATATGGATCAAAAATTAGTGAAAAACCAAATGAAATTGATTATATTCCTTTGAAAAATATAAATAAAATTCAAAATATTGTAATATCTATTCAAGATAGTGATGGAAATCAAATAAATAATGAAAATATTAAAAGTATTGGGTGGGGTTCATAACTTCCAGGGATCACAACTACCAGGTCGCTATTTATTTATAAATTTTTACAATATCATAACTTCCAGGTGTCAGTTCTACCAGGTCTGTTTAGTTTAATATAAATTATATTCACTTCATAACTTCCAGCTATTTTAACTTCCAGTTTCACAACTACCAGGTCTCTAAAATCAAATAATAATGTGAGCGAAATAACTTCCAGGCCTCACAACTTCCAGGTATCGTCTCAACCAAAAGTTGTAGTGCGGTTTGCTGCATCCTGACTGAAGGCATTAGCCAGCTCCGCAACGCTCGGCGCGCCGATCGTTACGAATAAATCCAAGGAACCTGCTTTGTGCTTAGGTCATTTATTAATTGTCAAGGTGTATAAAAGTATATCAACAACACCATTCATAAATGTGAATGTGAGTTCACATTCCAATGTTATAGTAAGCTCACATAAAGAGAAATACTTGTTTCGTAATTTTCTTAACACGAAAAAGCTGAGATCATGGTGATTTCAAAGTGGGAAATGAAATTAACTTTCCACAAAAATCTGTTTATATAAAAACCACTGTTAAATATACTTCCGCTATTATTTATTTATTTTTATTTTTCGTTATCAAGCCGTGTTTACACTAGTCAAGTTACTTGATTCAAGTTGATTTAAATGTTATATAAACATTCAAGTAAAATTGGCTGTTTGTTTTCTATTTTGACTTGAATGAAGTAGGCTATAAATAAGTTATGATTTTCCGATAGGATCATCTGAATATGAAACAAACAATGTAAAAAGACTATTTTTTAACCAATTTAAATGTAAATTCATAGTCTCTTAAAATCTAACTGTAAATTGTATACAGTAAAAACTATGCCTATTGTTTTATGTTACGACTAAACTTATTGTACATTGGTAATTTATCTTTTATTATTAATTTCGTAGTTTACATCTGAAATATTTATTAGACCAAATCATTGTTATGGACATAAATTGTTTATTTGGGCATTAAGTACAAATATTCATAACTTATACATTGAGGTACTAGGCTACATAAGTATTATTGAGTTTGGCCTAAAAGTAATTAGCCACAGGTAAATCAAATTTTCATAAGGACAGACGTTCTTTTTTTAAAAAGGGTTATCTAATGAGCCACATTTTAGCGACAATTCTTAAGTCTAGCTGTAGTATGGCTTATTCAACTAGTCATAAAATAGAAAAAAATCATTGAGAATTCGTTTAAATATTTTTATTGTACATAAGAATGTTCTGTTATCAAGCGGAGTTGTCCCATCTCATGCCCCTTTACCCACAACCATTTATATATATATATATATATATATATATATATAGAAGAAGTGTATAGTACCCTTTGAGTGCTTGGAAAATTGTGAGTTGAAGAAGATATACTATTAGACGTAAAAGCGAACTATTGAGCGACTGGCTGTATAAATTTATCAAACTACCCTTTGAAGGCTTGGCTTATACTTTATACGTACTCAAGACTTTTTAAGTTCTTGGCATTCGCGCGCTTTTGTTTTGTTTTTGTAAGGCCTCTTTTATGCACGGCGTCGGGCGACGGATGCCTGGCGCGCGTCATTGTGATGTTAATTGAATACAATTCACACCGCTATAGATAAAGCAAATACTCCATAACCCAAGCGCACTGGTTGAAAGTAGAATAGAATCAATCAAGATATGAAATATAAATCTAATTAATGTTGCGCTTTGTGCTGCGTTGGTAACCCTTGTAGAAAATACACCTTACGAATTGTATTATACTTTTTTAATAATAAATAGGAATCATGTTAGGAATCATATTTTTACATATATAAAACAGATTATTATGTATATGCCTAAATGTGTTAAATGTATGTGCCTGCTAGTCTGAAATTTTTTTTCACCTTATGATAGTAAGCATGAACCCCATGGTGTTCAATGTAAGAAAATGGTTTAAGGGGACGCTCTATTTATACTTTTTTACTAGACGCAAAACATACATTGAAAAAAAACTAATATTAGTTGTTGTATTTCGCTGATAAAAAATCACGGTTTTAGTTATTAAAAAATGAAAACGTTGATAAACATAATCATACGTGCTGTCATAATAGTGAATAAACAAATTTAATGTTTCAATGATAGACTTTGATTGCATTAATTGTTCTTAAAAACGATTAAACCCATACAGTAGTATAGTTTACAGTTCTACAGAGCCTTATGAAAAGTTCTATATAAAATTGGAATTCGGCCAGATAAAGACTGCGGTAAATGTGTGGCAATAGAAAGGTTTGTTTTTAATTAATATTTTGTCTTAGTTCCAAACTAATTTTTACAAGAGAAGGAATAAGATAAAGACAATATTTCTATACCATACCATAGTTATTTTATTCCCGAGGATTTAAGTAGTCGGAATGTCTCATAAAGAGTTAAAAACTAAATCAGAAATTAATTGAAGACTGAAGATTGTAGACTACTTGATTGCTACAGATAACCACGACTACAGATGACGACTACAAATCGTGTTTATATTTCCGATACACAATTATTGAACATTAAATTCTTGGAATGAGAACATCGTCGTTGTTGGGCGCGCCGTATATTGTTCCTGCTCAGATAAAACTTTTGTCACTGTCTATCTAATGTCTATCCAGGTATATTCTTGTCCGGAAATTCCCAATTGTTAAACATTCTTGACATTTTAATGTAATATAAGTCCGATGATACCGAACGTGGTACCGTACCGTGAGGTGTACAGTCAATGGTACAACTATGTCTTTCTAGTTATAATAAACTGTCTGTGTTTTATATAAAGTTTTGATTTGACAAATCAAAAGATTAGTGGCGAAGAATACCGAAAGCGTAAAAGAAAAGACGAAGAAAATAACCGCTCCGGTCTACCTGAGCCCGAATGCCGCCTCGCGGCCGCGGCCGTAGCGCTAAGCGAGTTTTATGGATGCAGAGGTTTACGGGAATAGTGTTTCAAAATTAACTTATTAAGTTAGAGATTGACTCTTAACTTATTCTAAAAGTAGAAAGAAGGATCTCGTCTTCTCTAGTTTTACAATTTTTAAATAAAATTTCTAATTTCAGTTATTATAACTGTCTAAAATCGGCTGATTTTCTCTAGTGGCAAGTTTTATAGATGCAGAGGTTTACGGGGATCGTGTTTTAAAAGTAACCAATTAAGATAGAGATTGGCTGTTAACTTTTTCTAAAATTAAAAAGACTGATCTCGTCGGCTCTGTTTTTAGAATTTTTAAATACAATTTCTACGTTCAGCTATAACTGTCTAAAATCATCTATTTTTCTCGATGCAAATTCAAGGGATTTTTAGAACCCTGTTATCTTCTGCTAAATGCAGCCTAGAGCTATAACTAAGGTGTCATATTAAAGAAGAATAACGGTGCTAAATTTATTTTCTTACAATTTGGTAATCTCACTTTGGTACCTAGTTTCATCAAAACTAAGGGAAATTTCAGTTAAAAATCGAGAAAAACGAGTGATTTTAGACAGTTATAGCTGAAATTAGAAATTTGATTTTAAAATTCTAAAAACAGAGCCGACGAGATCTGTCTTTTTACTTTTAGAAAAAGTTAAGGTCAAATCTCTATCTTAATTGGATAGTTTTAAAACACGATCCCCGTAAACCTCTGCAGCCATCAAACTCGCCTAGCGCTACGGCCGCGAGGCGGCATTCGGTAACGTCGTTGGTGCTCAGGTAGACCGGGGCCTTAATTCCAAGAAACTCTTGAAAATTAATTATTTAAAACTAAATATTTTCCAACATATTACGAGATTGCATGTGAATTTGGGGCGCACGTAAGTGTCATTCTTATCATGTGTTACTAAAAAGGAAGCAGGGTCTGGAGATTGGGTGGGTTGGGGGGGGGGGAAGGGGGTGTTCGTCGATAGCATGGTTTTGGAAAGCGATGGGGGGCGGCAAATTTGGTCTTTGCACGGGCGCTAAGAAACTCACGAGCCGCCCCTGAGTGCGATAATATTATATTCTAGGTGACTTTTTATTTCGTCCCATGTTTTGGTTAACATTTTTTCAGTAATGGACGTCACTGCATTTATTATTCTCTCTCTTGTCTCAAAATTAGGAACTGGAGTAGAGCGCACTTGACAAACCCTTAAATAAAATAATACAGAGGGGTCACGTCTGGTGACCGAGGCCATTTAGGACCGAGGATTGTGTTGAAATGTTTGACGTACAGCATCAACTGTGCGTTGATCAAGATTAAAATGTTGAATAAAATGACACCACTCGCATCTCTGAGAAAACTGCCGTTAGAATATAATAGAATTGTAATTTATAATAGAATAAATTATTCGGATCGAAATAATCAGTTTCCATCAAATATTATATCGGTACTAAATATAAGCCTTACTTGATTACGAACACAGGACGCCATATTTAAAAATTGAGGTTATATGAAACAATAACAATTTTTTATCACAGCTAACTCATTAAATTTTGCTTAACAATTCAAATTTTAGTCTTCCATGAGAAATGCATTGACCCAAACTTTTGAAGAGTTGTAGGGTGTAACCCCAACCCCAAGGGTAATCATACACTTAAAAGAGATTCTGCAAATCTACGCATTATTACCTTTAATTTGAGACTTAAATCATGAGACTTAAATCAGTAGTTGCTGAAAACGTAGCGTTACAACCGCGTATTTAATATATAGAATACCACAGTAAGTAACCCTACAGGAAGAACAGAATCAGACATTGATTTAAACAATTAGTGTACATTTTTAAACAATAACATATTTTATGCTTGGAGTGGTAGACAGTAAAACAACAATTTTAGTAATACAGTAATTCATGAAATAATAAAAACGGGAAGAGCTTGAATATATCTGGTGTACGAGCTTATAATGCATAGGCTTTGTCTCAAAATGAAACATCCTAATAAATAACTTAATATATGACAGGACTTATCAATAAATTATATCATACTAGTATACGTGTTGCTCGAAATCGAGCAATTTATTTAAATACAATACAAATGTTACTTTAGCTATAAATCAATGACATCCGACCAATCCAATAATGTGAATATCTTCAATCGCCAATAAACTACACGTATTTACAGCTGATTATTAACAGATGTTTCAAATGCTTTATTCAGTCCCAATGTTATTTAAATAGGAAATTTTGAGATTTCGATGGTGGATATCTCCTTTATTTTCAGTCCAATTCTCATCAATTTTTGGCGGAAACAACAGCAGACCAAGCCCTATCCAACGACACCAAAAACTTGAAAATCGGTTGAAAATTGTAGGAGGAGTTCACAAGACAAAAAAAACCCTTAGCGTATTAAATAAGTATAGATATTTTGTATATTTTCTTGCCGAAGAACCCCTGACAAAAATATCTACAGTTGTAGTATGTTGGGGCAGAGATATTTGATGACACCTATACCTATATTAGCTGGACGATAAATGCCTAGGCCTAATAGGAGGGAGACACAGCTTTTCTTCTAGTAATATAAAGAAAATTAATTTTGCAAAACTTCAATGGAGACCTATTTGTGGCATAAGACCCACCATGTAGTAAGTGCACTACGTAGAGTAATACCAAGCACTTTCGTGGTAACTTTCGGTAACGGGACATTTCAAATGCGTGAGGTTGGCAACACCTCTAACGTGTAATAATGCAGATCTGGGCTGGCGCGGTAGGGAGGAAAAAAGTCCCGATCGCCCCTCCACGCCCCTTCCTACGGCCCGTTGTCCCTGAAGCGACTCTTGCGATAGTAGCGGAGCGATAATCGCTGAGCGATAGTCGCTCAGCGATAGTCGCTCAGCGATAGTTGCTAATCACGTCGTTGTCCCTGAAGCGATTTTTAAAGAGCGATTCTAGTGCATTGTTATGCTGAATTGCGAGTTTTAAATGTACCATGAGTTTGAAGCAGAAGTAAAACAAAAATTGCCTTTCAGGTGAGGATGTCTATGACGAAGATGTCATGGAAATATTATTTTCTGCATGAAATTGGTACTCATGACATATTGTTTAACTAGACAAGAAGGCTATTTTAATATATCTATACTTATTTAACACGCTGGCTAAAGCGATATATTCCTATAATTCTCAACCGAAGATTTTGTGTCGTTGGATGGATAGGGTTTATCTGTACTTGGTTTCGCCAAAAATTGATGAGAATCAAAAATTGAGGACAATACCTAAAATTAAAATGTGAAATTTTACCATTCGAATATTATTAGGCATAATGAGATTAAGTTGA
>CM061533.1:117732098-118052213 GCA_030545055.2 Neoaliturus tenellus | reverse complement strand
TTTTACATCACTACCTAGGCCCCTGTTCGGTCAAATTTATTATATTATTGATTGTTTGTTTAATTAAAACAACAAAGTATTCTCAAAATGTTTTGTTTGAAAATGGACTTATTTTTTTCAGTAGTATACAATCTATTAATTGTTCTATAATCGTGATTTTTATTTCATAGGACCCTAAGTATTAAAATGCTCTTTATAATGACCGAAATATTATTCTTTTTCGACCAATATTAAAGGAATGGGAGATATTTGAACATTTTCTTACAGAAAATCCAAAGCCAATACTGCAGACTCTTGAGAGGGTTATATTTATAAAAGCAATAACTATTTTCTGTGTAATTTGACTCATAACAGTTTGGTTTACTTATTAATTGTTAAATTTGAACAGTATTAAAAATAATTTATAATTTTAAAGTAAATCTTTTTTGCTCTAATAAGTTATCAAATATCCTTAAATTTGAATAAAAATACATATTTTCAACAGTTTTGCGGTACCTCTAAACATATTATTAATTCAACCAAATTCAAACAGTGTCTTTTAAAAGTCATTATGTAACTTTTTATCACTATTACTACTAAAAATCACGACGAAAATCTTTTTTCTAACTATAGAAACAATTTTCTAAAATGGTAAAATTTTCATAAAAATACATATTTTTAACAGCGTTGCGGCACCTAATAAAATATTCATATTTAAACCAAATTTTAACAGTGTCTTTCCAAAGGCATTAGACAACTTTTAATCACTATTACATTTTAAAATTCAAAAATTTAATTTTTCATTCCACCCTAATGTACATTTACAAACTCAAGACAAGTCACCTGATAGCGATCGATCATGTGTCTGACCGTCAAGGAAGCTATAAATAGACCAAAGTTCTCTGTTGATTATAGACCGAGGGGCTTTGTGACACAAGCATTCTTCCGCCGCTCATTTTAGTTACTTTTCAATAGTCAACACTTACTTAATTGATAATTTTAAATTTCATCTCTATTTCCAAAGAAATTTAAAACCTGACTCGGAAATTTTTTAATACCTAAGGTTTGTCACTAAATCCAAGTTAAAATACTTGGATGCAGTAAGCATATTTTGTTACCAATATAAACTGATTTTTCTAGTTGATTACAAGGAAGAGATGCGTAAAGACAAAGCCGTGAAAGTATCGAAGAAGGAACTTAAGGCTTTGATGAAAGAGCTGTTTGAAACCGATTCATTATCCAGTGATGAAGATGATGCCAGAACATCAGAAAGTATAGCTGAATTGGTATGTTTCTTTCTTTGATACATATATTTATATTTCAATAGAAATAATAGTTCATAGACTTCTGGGGCATGTACAGGGTGTCAAAAAAATACAGGACTGATTAGTCATATTAACATTCTACACTTAAAAAACGATTGAAAATGTCCTGTAAAATTAGTTTGATTTCAGATTCTTTAGCCGCTAGCCGCAATTTTTCTTTTTTACACATAATTAATATTCTTGTAACGGATGGTTTTATTAAGTTCATATTTTTAATGTGGTATGAACTTTTTTCACACCAATGTCCATTTTAAAAAAAATTTTTTCTAGTGTGTATTTTTAAAACGGCAGCCATTTTAAATGTTTAAAGTAAAATATCTAAAAACTGTAAATTTTATTAAAATTTTACAAGAGACAAAAAAGTTGACATATAAATTATCCAACTAATGGTACGAAGTTTGATTTTTTTCTGCAGAAAAAAAAAAAACATTGATTTTCCATTGTAATTCATGTAAATTTAGGTTATTTTTGTAGGAAAACCACAATAACTCCCTTATTTGTTGTCTGATCCTTACATACTTGATATCATTAGTTAAATAATTTTATTTGTCAACTTTTTTGTCGGTTGTAAAATTTTGATAAAGTTTGATGGTTTTGAGATATTAACGTTGAAAATTTTTAAAAGGCCTGCCATTTTGAAAATACATATCGGAAACAAATTTTTTTCCAGGAAATGGATATTGGTGGGATCAAAGTTCATACTAAATATGAACTTAATGTCATCATCCCTTACAAAAATAAAAATTATTATGTGTGAAAAGCAAAATGGTAGCAAGCGGCTAAACGAATCCGAAATAAAAAAATTTTACTAGACATTTTCAATTTATTTTTATATGTAGAATGCAAAAATCCATAGCTAGTATCGTATTTTTTTGACACCCTGTGTATCACATAATTTTTTCACCTATTTTTTTCATAGAACCGCCTATTTGAAGTAGCCTATCAATAATAAACAATGGATAGTAATATAATTTGCGCTGTTTTTGCTGTCTGTTTTCAAAAAAATAAAGGTAGATAGTGATTTAACAAGAGTAAAGTGAATTGGATAAACTCAAAGAATGCATCAGAATGCTTTAAATTCTTAACTGATTGAAATTTATTGGTCTTAACTGCTGAAAAACAGCATGTTGTAGTGAAAATGTATAACTTCTAATTTGTGGTATTTTTCCTTTAATGCCTGTACTCTCTTTCTTTGATGTTTAAATTTACTGCAGTTATCTAGTGAGCTTACCCTCGACCTAAAAGAAAACAAGAGTGTTTCAAATCTTGTTAGCTATTTTCTATTGGATTTATTAGTAAAAAGTTAAATATGCCATTGGTTTTTTCACATTACTTTTATTTGCTATTATTAGACTGCCAGATCTCCTTAGCCTTCTATTTTTAAACTTTAGACTTAAAGATGAACTGTGGAGAGAAGCTCTGACTTAAAAAAAAAAACTTTTGTAGGAGGCCAGTATAATGAAAGAAACAGAGGAGCGACAGAGGAGGGAGGAGGAGGAGAAGAAGAAGAAGCAGGTTGGATTTCACCCAAACCAGAGGTTGCTGTTGGCTCAGCAGCTACGTCAACACGTGCAGCTGACCACCCAGCACTTCCTACAGACCTACAGGCATCCTGTGTACCACCACCATGCAGGCGCCTGCAAGACTATGCTGGTACACCGACATACTATTAAAACTATAGTAAAAATTAATTAACAATGTGGATGAATGTAGAGCTTCAAATACATGAACGTCAAAAATCCGAACAGTTAATTAAGCAATCCGTGAATGTCCTACTTATTCATTGTGTATAATATTCCTACAATAATCCTACTCAGCGAGCAGGATCCCAAACTCTTGGATCCCAGACAGTCTCGGTACTGCTGTCTTCTGGGCGCGGAACTCACAGGAACTTTTAATGCGGAGTCACGGACACGGCCGAGGATTCGTCTGGAGTAGGTGTAGGGATGTAACTCTTTCAGTCGATACCTCCCCCCAAACGAGGCCATCCAAGAATTCCGCGACAAGATCGACTGTCTGGAGGAGAACGTGCTCGGCACCACTGGGCAGTTGTCGTTGGCGGCAATTTCAACGTGAGGGCCATCAAGTGGGGAATGCATATCAATTCCGGGGGGAAATAAATCCTGGACTTCATCGCCAGGGCCGGGCTCGTCGTCCTCAACCAGGGCGACATGCCTACTTTCCAGGGCCCCGGACATAGAGGCACGATCCCCGACGTGACCATCGCGTCGGGAGTCGTTTGTTTCGAGGATCTCTGGCTTGAGGGTGGTTGAGGATTATTTGGGTAGTGACCACCAATATATTGTCTTTGACATCATGACACAGGGTGTCCATGCAATGGGATTTGCAGGATTTATACAGGAATTTTTATCGGCGGGAATTATACGGAAATTTCCGAAAAAGTGTGATTTTGTTTAATAATCTATATATTAATAGGCAAACATGTTTCGTTTCCTCCTTTCTTCTCAGCTTCCATGCATCGTAGTGGAAACCCGCGCATGCTGTTAAAAAGTTATTGTCCTTTAGATGAGCAGAATCTCATTTTAATTCACATCAGCCCCCAGGGCTCCGCCCTACAGGCTCTCAAAGTTTCAATGTTTATCTTATGGGAGATGGATAATTGATTATTACACAGCTGCTGTAATAAAAAATGCTAGCAAATCAGGTTTCAGTAAGATTTTAAACCTAATTGGCTCAAGATCAGCTGAATGTTTGGTTGAATTTGGACCAGTAGGCTACCCCTAGTCTAAATTTAAAGATGGTAATGTCCTTACCGTTGCCCATGGGTTTTAGTGGGTAAACCCTTTTATTGGGGAGTCCCACAATACAAGCTGGCCACCTGTGTGTGTAATTGCAATTTTCCAGCCTCTTTCTAAAAAAATTTACAATATTTAAAATATCCCCAGTGTGAAACGGCAAACAGAGCCTAAACGTCTAGAAACAAAGGAATGGTTGTTATTGTTTGGATCAAAACAATATATTATTAGGAAGTATTTTTTGTTCAAGAAGTATATTTAGGAAGTATATTTATTGTCTATGTCAGAAAAAAAAATTGGGAACATCAAGTAAAGCCATTTTCGTGTAAAAAGCATACAAAGTAGGGCTTATGAGCATCACAGACAGACAGAAATTTGAAAGACACAAATTTTAAATTCTGCATGAAAAGTAAAATTTTCCAAAACTTACTAGGTTCTAAGCAATGTATAGTCAACAACTCTTAATACAACTCTTAACTCGGGGGGTGAGAACTATTAAGCAACTCTTAATTTTCTTAATATTGAAAATGTTTTTAGGAAAAGAGATGGAAACACACCTAACCCATGTTGTAAAAAGTAGAATGAGTTGCCTGTAAAAACAAAAAAGATGTGTTTTGTGTGCTGTCAACTCAGCTAACATTTTCCTTAACATAGGTGTGTTCCTATCGCTTTTCCCTAAACTTTTATAAGCCTAGTGTTTTCCTCAAAATAATAATTGTACATAATATTATGTGCTCTCAGGTCACTATTGGTGGACTGAAAAACGACAACATTTGCTGCCAAGGGGCGCACAACCTAGACGCAGCTCTGCAAACGGTGGGCAAGTGGGAGGAGATCCACGATAAACCTCAAATTGGGGACAAAATAAGGGGGTGAGTTTAACAAGTTGTTGATACATTTTTACATAGTATTTTAGACTGTGTACACTTTAAAGCACAAGATTTGGATTGTGATGAAATAGTGATCCAGATTTATGAGCTTCCCCCAAAAATATTATCTTTAGAACTGGACTGATATTCATGAAGGTCTTTCTAATAAATGCTCCTCCAATTAAACTGCCCTGTCGCTGTTTGTTTGGATTTAAGTAAAGCATTCGATAGTGTGGATATAAAAATTCTTTTGAATAAACGTTTTTATAATGGAATTTGAGGACCTGCTTTGGATTGGTTTAAATCTTAATAATCTGATTGTATGCAATTTGTGGAATTAGAATCAACCTCTAAAAATATAGCTTTGCCGTTTTAAAATTTGCAATTAAGAACTTACAATTTAAATATTTGCTCATAAAAAATTTATGGTTTTAAATCTGTTAAAACACATTTCGAACATGTTTAAAACATTTCAGGTTGGGTTCACGGTTCACGTAACTAAATCTAAGTATTTTTGAATGATCTTCATTGTAACACACCCTCCTTTCTAAAGAGTTCTTATTCTATGGGAGCACCTTGTATTTTCCTTCCCCTGTCAATATAAATAAATTGATGTCACTTAAAAGAAAGATTTCAAATGTCATTTGTCATTTTATTTTGGGTGTTTCTACGCCAGAGGCATTTTTAACGTTTTGACGGGGAACGGTCCAAACCCCAGTCTTGTTACTATCTAACATCGACCAGTTGTTAGAAAGCATCATTAATTAATAGCCCAATGACAAATGGCAACTGGGTCCGGAATCGAACCTTTAAAAAGCTACTAACTTTTCTTAGGATCGAACCGGCAACCTTTGGATTCAAAGGCGAGCACTGATATTTATTGTTCTTATATTTATTTTATTTTATTTTATTTATTTATTTAATTTTATTTTATTGTTCTTCTTATATTTATTGTTCTTATATTTAGCACATGTCATTGTTCTGATATTTATTCTTTTAGTGTGCATTGTTACTTTTTTTAAGTTCCGTTACTGTTTCAGGTTTGTTGCTGAACAGATTAAAGCTGAGTAAGTATATTTTCAGTTATTATGCCACATTTCCATCTATTTGATCATAAAACAATGTTGAATTTCAGTATTTATATTTAAGTTCATAAAGTTAGAAGTCCAATGAATTTCATAATTTTTCAAACCATCTTTCATACAAATTTGGCTAATGTATATTACTAGATTATCAAGGAGCAATAATTATTTTTAAGGTTTCAAGAAATTTTTGCTAATATAATTATTGTATTGTGTTGGCTGTAGTAGGAGCTCAGAACTAACCTCTACTGGACTAGACTATGGTCAGATAACAAAAAAGGCGGGTTGAATCGAATAACATCCGAAACATGTGTTAAAATCAATTCTATTGCTTTTAGTTTTTATTACATTTTCACTAAGTGTCTTTTCAGTTTAACACCACTCCATAGATAATAAAATAAAAACACAGTTACGGTAAAAACTGTTAAATAACAAAGTTGGAAAACAGCATTGTAAACACTGCCCTAACTAAATATTGTCAGCTACTGACTGAATTTGACTTGCTACGGAATCATATGATTAACCTGTTGTAACAGGGAAGTTATTTTTGGGTCATTATCACAACATTGGCTTGTGCAGCAAAATTTGCATATCATCAGTTAATCTGGCGGAAAATTGATCCGAGGTCAGTCAAGAGAGCTTCCACTGCACCAGCCAAATCATCCATTTCACAGTGGAGCTATCCCAGAATAATTGTCATTCACAAGAAATAACCTCAAATAAATTTTTGGTAAACTTTTAATATCTATATCCTATTATTGTACAGTCTACATACATTGTGTTAGACCTAAATCATGCAAAAATATATTTGCTTTTTGACCAATATTATAGAGTAGGATGTCATAGTTATATTTCTCACTTGTTTTGGTTATTTTATTTTTTTTCCTTCTTTGGTTTTTGTTTAGGAGTGCTCTTAAGAAAAATAAAAGGAAAATGGTGCAGATGTTTCCCAGCGAAATGATGAGTTTGGTGACTGAGAGCGAAGCTTTTTTGTTTCCAATGCTGTTGCCACCTATCCCTTTTCTGACAAGTGGAAAACCCGTGGGACCATTCTTTTTCACTCCTTCAGAAGATATGTATGTCGCTTTCTTTATTTTTCTCCAAACAAACTTTTTGAAAGCAATATTTATACATCGTGAAACTTTACTAGGTACTTTATATAAATTTTATTTTTTTTATATGGTGAACTACATATATATTTTACATATATATTAGGCCGTTTTTTTAGCTCAAGTAGCCTCAGTTATATGAATAAATTAAAGGTTTTAAAATTTAATATACTTGAGTATTA
This sequence comes from Neoaliturus tenellus, assembly GCA_030545055.2. NCBI lineage: Eukaryota > Metazoa > Arthropoda > Insecta > Hemiptera > Cicadellidae > Neoaliturus > Neoaliturus tenellus. The sequence continues at coordinate 118,044,911 of CM061533.1, read as the reverse complement.
TCAAATCTCTAATCATAATTTGACTTACAGTGATTAAACAGTAAACCGAGACCAATAACTCAGATTATGTAAATTGCAAATTAAATCAAGATTATGGTTGATAAACAATCATACCGGGTGTCAAAAAAGTCCATTCCCCTCTCTTTAATTTTTGTATTTGTTGAAATAAACTAATATCATTTGGGGGGTGATATTAACTTAACCCAAAGTACTTTTTGACATTATCAATTATTTCAGTCATGTTAGCTAAGGAAACAAATGATGTGATAGAGGCTAAGGAGGTTTCAATCTAAACATCCTCTATGGGACGTCCCCCAATGAAGTCTTACAGAATTATGCTTTGGATTTTGTCACATCATACATAATTTTAAACGTCTGCATTTGGAGTAATTATCCACAAACCCGACGACAAAAGGTTGAGTATTAAGAACGTTATTGCATTTTAAAGTTTTACTCATATGATTTTAATGGAAACTTTGAACGACCGCCATTTCCGTCTAGGTCATCTATTTTAAGTGTGGTTTGTAACATTGTACTCTGCCAAGTAAGACCTTTAATTTGGTGTACATATCAACCTATACTTACATTTAAGATTTTCTACTCACTCCTGGTGGGCCATTTCTCTAACATGACTAAAAATGATTGATAATGTCAAAAAGTACTTTGGGTTAAGTTAATATCACCACCCAAATGACATTAGTTTATCTTAACAAATACAAAAATTAAAAAGGGGGACGGGCTTTTTTTACACCCGGTATAGCCTCATAATACAGATGGATCTGCTTTTTGGTTAAATAACAATAGATCAGTAATTTTAAATTACTTCAACTGGTAATCCGAATTAATTGAGACACCGGACTTTGCTTGGTTTTGCAAATTTTTAGAAATGGTGGAGTTCTTGTACAATGCAAGATACTGAATTGTCTACTCCCGGCGTTCACTGGAAGAGGACATATGATATCGGTATTCCTTGACGATCAGACTGTGGAATTCAGTGTTTATTCACTGGCCGGGATTTCCCAGTTTTTTTTAATTTTTTTTTTTTTTATCTAAAGTATGGAAAAATGTTACTGTTGGACAAAATTTATTCTAAAATAGGATGATTATCAGAATGGCAAGGCTCTAATATATTAATGTATTTATAATATCATCTGAAATGAACTTATGGACTAGGTTTTCTTATAGTTTTGGCGTATTGCTATATTATTATTATAGACAAATAAATCAAAATCGCTTCTAGAAATTTTTCCTTTTCTTTTGTTTTTAATTATGTTATAAAATAATTTATTACTTGGAATCTGTTATTGGCAACTTAACTGATAGCTAATTAATTTTTGTAGATTGTAAATGCTGCATGGTAGTGATTACTAGTTTCACCACTGGGGAGTTGTGTGTGGGGTCAAGGGGTCGGAGGGAGCAGCCGCTCTCCTTGGACCCTGGGGGTAATGATGCGAGGACCTGACGGTGCGGCAGAACAAACCAATAACAGCAGCAATAGGGTCTGGGTTTATGGTGGCTGTTGGCCAGGTCAAAGACAAAGACACAAAGAAAAGATATTGCTAGGAAAAAACTCAACTATAGAGGCGAATGAATAGTAAACCCACTCTCGCTAGAGTCTCATCAAAATAATACAGGATTTATTTAATTTTTACAGCAACACACTGCTTTCTCAATCGGTTGGAAAGAAAATTAGTCCACTGATGACTGAAAAAAAAAACAAAAAAACAGGTGAATTTACTTATTTCTGGCGATCAGTTCACTTTCTTTAAAATCAAACTTATAAAATAATAGAAGAGGAGACACAATTCTTCCCTTTTGGAATTTTTACTTATGAGGAAAGTCAAAATTTAATTTAATTCAGTTAAAAAAAAAGGAATATACAAAATCAAAGAATTGATTTGATTGTGATTGGGTTTTACATGTAGGATGCCGCATCGTCACAACAGGTCTCATAGCCTCTCATTACCCAAGATCGTCCGTGCGTGACGCAGAGTCACACCCTACTTGAGGTGGCCCTGTTGGCGCAGCAAAACACGGCGGCTCTAGAGGAGAAAACCTCGATAAAAAATCCTCAGTCTCAACACTAAATACGCCCATTTCATGGTGTGATTCGTACATTCTCTCATTTGGTCTTGGATACTTGTAGCATACAGAGTTGGGTTTAATTTGTATTCATGTCAACTGTTGTGCAGAAGCTTAAAAAAAAAATCTTGAAAAGTTATCCAAGATGGTTTAGTTTTTGTACGTGAATCAAACCAAGTTCTTTTTTAATTGATTTAGTGGATAGTATTGTTTTTGCAAGTAATTTAAATAAATAAATAAATCTTTATTTGTTGTAAGGATTATACAATCAATAACAATTGTCAATACTTAATACTAAATGCTTAATAGTAACATGTGACATATGTTAAAAAAGCAATGTTCTTGGTGATAAAAATTCTTTTTAAAAGGCTATAATTTTGCTCTCAACATTATATGAGGGAAAAATCACAAAACAATACGATTTTGCACATTATAGGTCAGAAATGGTTTTGAATACAAAGATCTGAAGTATCGACGATTCCTCGATACCAGCAGTATCAAGGGTGTCGTGGAATCCAGATTCGGAATCGGCCCATCACTATTAAAAAATTATATTTTCATGTTAAAAAAATAATTTATTGAATTAAATCAAATACTCAATACAAAAATTACTGCACATTGAATTTTTTAGTTACAGAACTGAGCCTGTCAGAGAAAGTGTTTTCTTTTTTTATATTTGTAATTACTCTAGTAGATTTAAAAATAAAAAAGATAGTCAACTAAATCGTCCATAAACTGTTAAAGGAGTTAAACAACTTAGATTAAACCTGAATGAGAAAAAATATTGAATGTTAATGACAAAAATAAAAAGAAACTAAATTTTTAGTTTCTGGTTTCTATAAAACTGAAATATTTTTTGTCATTGAATATATAACTACTGTACATGTTGCTCGGAATTGAGGAATTTAGTTTAGATACTTTTTGATGCAGCTCGTTAACTAGTGCATCCTGCATGGTTCAACATAACTTGTTGGCTATGAATACTCACAAAAGTCTTCAGATAATAAATTAGTACATTTACCTTATGTAGAGCAGCTGAAATTTTGTTGAACACAATCACACCAACTGGTTGTTCGAGTGATTGTATCCAACCAAATTTAAGCTGATGACCTAAGGTACAAATTGCTGTTCTTTTAATCAAATTTGACATAAGGTATGTAAATAACTTCTTGATTAGCATTATACATGATGGTACTGACATAAGTACTGATTGCTGGCCGGTTTTAAAAAGGATTTTGGCTGAACATTTCTAAAAACAGTGATAGTAAGGTTCTTAACTGGTTGAGGCAGAACTTTTAACCCTTCCCGGGCTACATTAAATCACGGGCTGAGACGGAATTATTTTAAGCAAAAGTTCAAAACATAATGTGGTAATTTCTTGTTATTTATTTGTTCAAAATAATTTATGTGTTATAAAAAAACTGTTTTCAGTGCTGAAATAATTTTTTTGCGCATGTTATAAAGAAAATAAAATTTGAGAAGACGGATATATCCGTCTTTGGCCCGCAAGAAAACTTAAGTAATCGTATATATCCGTCCGCCGCCCAGAACGACAATCGAGAAATGTGAAAACTGCATATAATTTGGAGTATGTTTGCGGGCGGAGGACGGATATATCCGTTTATGCCATTTTGTTGTTTTATTTACTACCTATCATAATATAACATTAAAAACAGTTCCTCTTAAAAACAGTAAAAAAAACAAAACCTAAAAATGCAAGAACTACAATACATCGTGCGTCTGGTTCATCGCTTTCTTCGCCAGAATAATTTTTCATACTATAGTTATTTTGACTGCCAAATATGAAATCCCCTTCAGATGCACTTCTTATTTAGCAATTTATAACATCTTTAACAAGATTTGAGTCATTAGGGATAATCATTTTGAAAAATCATTTTGATAATCACCATCCATACAAACTGGACTTCCTCCTGGGACGCTTTTCAAGGTCGGAACCACTTCTTGATAGATGACCCGACCGTAGCGGTAGGTGGTATGAATCTTCCTCGGAAGCAGTGGACTATACTCAATCGTTTCCGCACTGGAGTGGGAAGATGTAATTATTGGAAGCACAAATGGGGAATGACACAAGACCAGTCATGCGACTGCGGAGCAGAGTATCAAACTATGGAACACATAGTCGAAGAGTGCCCACTGAGTGCCTTCCCCGAAGGATTGGCCGGTCTGCATAGCTCAAGTGAAGCTGGGCTGCAATGGCTTAGCGCCCTGGATTTAGCTCTATAAAGAGAGATCTAATTTTTTTTTAAATTTTAGTGTTTAGATTTTTACTTATACTGACTCAGGTGCTCTGCACCGCAGAATTTATTTTATTATTCTTAAACCATGGTGGCTGGCTGAATGAGCCATACGATATATATATATATCATTTTGAAATAAAACTCATAGTACGTCATTACAAAAACGTAAACAAACACTCACTGTAAGACCCCAGCACAAACTGACAGTTTCGCGCTACACATGTGTTGTTTTGGCATGAAACAGGTGAAAAAGTCACGGGACATAATCTTGCCAACTGTAAAAACTAAATTACCCGTCAAAAAGTCAATATAATGTTTATAATCGTAATATATACAACATATGTTTTTCGTACTTTTGGACGGATATATACGTCTTCATCCCGGAAAAGAAAATTTCTAAAACGGATATATAATTACAATTACAATAATAAACGGATAATATAACAACAAGTTTTGTTGTTAAAATGAAAATATTCTATTTCAGCCCGGAATAGAAATGAAATTTAACGTATATATCCGTCAATAGCCCGGGAAGGGTTAATATTATGAGGGAAATTATTGTATTACTGATATTACATATTTTAACCTGAATATAAGGTATGTGTACTGGGTTATTATTATTTTTTCCAAATCCAATGTTGTTCAAAAAAATTAATTTTGAATTTCAATGATGGATGGCTTTTTTATTTTAAGTCCGATTCCCGTAAATTTTTTTGGAAACAACTACAGTGAAAGCCCTATTCAACGACACCAAAAACTTGAAAATTGTAATCACAAAGAAACCCCTTAGGATATTAAATAAGTATAGAGTTATAATAAAAAGACATGTGCTTAACAATACTATTCACTAATGTGGATTTTAATTTTCTAAGAATTTATGACTTTTTAATTGGAGACTGAGTGTATATACGGCCAATATTTTGGTCATATATACGGGGTGGGGGGTCCCTTTCTTTAAAGTGCTCAGTAATTTACTACTGTTCCTATTGACAATTTTGTCTTGGGGATGTTGTATGTGGACCATTTCAATACTTAATTATATTTTGGCAGGTTGCTAGCCATTTGTTTAGAGCAGGTTACCCAGCTGATGGAAGATAACCCAGGTGTGTACAAGAGGAGAAATCTCATCGACGTTTGCCGTGTTATATACGAGACCTCCTTCCCACGCAGCTCTCCACGAAGCATTGCTGCTCACATTCGGAAGCTGAAGGGGAACCAAACAATGAATCCAATAAAGGTGAGAAATTGAACTTTTTAGTTGATAATTTAATATTAGTTGATTACAGATTCAATATTGTTTGTTTGAATGGGAGATGACACAGGTAAAATCAGGAACTTCATTTGACCTTAATTTGATTGAAATCTGAGAAGTACTGATTGCTGGCCGGTTTTAAAAAGGATTTTGGCCGAACATTTCTAAAAACAGTGATAGTAAGGTTCTTAACTGGTTGAGGCAGAACTTTTAATATTATGAGGGAAATTATTGTATTACTACCTTAGTCAAAATCTTTGGTGACATCAAAGGAGGTTAAATTTGGCTCTATTACGAATGTTGTATTGTTGCACATGGTCTAATTTTTTAGATTATCTTTAATCAGCTGGGTGAAGTTTATAATTGAATAGCTATAAACACTAAGTATGCCAAGTTTTACAGACCCACAGTGCTCTATAAATTTACTGGATTTGATGATTCATATACTTTTGGAAGAGAACTCTTTAGTAGGGATGGACGGGAATGCTTTTTTGGTTTTGGGCGGGAATTTAAATTTCCCGTTAATATTCAGGACGGGATTACTCTTCTCACAACTATTGAGAAAATATTGGTTTAGGCTTTTATCTGAGTGTTGTATAAACACAAATTAATCTTATTTACCAACTGGTTCTCCTTTAAAATTTTTGTGCTTATTTTTGTATAAGTTACAATGAACAATTTTGGTTGTAAAGATTTGCAATATCTAATTTTAAACTTTGCAGTATACAAAGAGAACAGGGAAAAGAATAAATTTTCTTGAACTAAAGAAATTTAAAAAAAAATTACCAAACATTACACGTATAAAGAAAACCGAGTGGACCATGTCAAATTTCATACAAGTTTTGTTGAATAAAATATTAAATGTGAGGTACGAAGGATGAAAATAAAAATCACGGATATAAAAAATATAGATTAAATTAAAACCATTTTCAAAATTGTAAATAAAATCAAATTAGAATACATAAACAAGGCCTACCAAAATAAAAAGGAACAAAAAAACAAATTGAAATTAGAATAAATGTTAACATTTAGGAATGAAGTTGTTCATTAAACAAATGCTGTTTATAACCCCAAGAAATGTTTTGACTATTTTTTGTATTCATTTCTTTTACTGAGGCAGGTTCTTACTTACAGATTATCGTAAAAATTGAACTGTGAAAATATAAACTATTAGATTTAAATACTTTTACTGTCATTTTTATGTATTCATTTAATTATTATTTGTTTCATCAGAAAAAATTAAGGAGTGTGAATGATGAAAACAAAAACTCCAGAGAAAACCATGTTAATTTAAAGGTATGAACCTCAAAATCTAATATGTGTGTCTTTTGTGTTTCATTTAAAATACGAGGGCTATTCAGAAAGTAAGGAACGTTTTCGTCTTACGCCGTTGTACGCGCCCGTATCGAATATATTAGGGTATGAGAGTGCTCGGGGCCTCAGTGGCTATCCAGCCGTGACACTTGGAGCATCGTCGCGCCGCCCGTTTTCTTTATATTTAAATTCAAAATGGCCGCTTCCGTAAAAAGTCCCGCCAGTTGCGAAGTGCGATCGGTAACACGGTTTTGGTTGACAAAAAACTTAAAACCGATGGAGATTTATCGTTTTTTATTCTTTCAATTTCAACACAGCAAAGTCCGTGAAACTTGAGGGAAAGATAACGAAACCTTCGTTATGGTGGAGCCGCGGTTTTCACGGATCTTCTCGTCAACTTTAGTGACCGGTTCGTCAGTCACAACGCTCGGTCGTCCACTCCACTGCTCATCAAGAACATTGGTTCGGTCATTTGTAAACTGAATACACAACTTACGCACAGAACTTTCATTCAAGACATTGTTCCCATACTTCCACACACTTTTCGATAAATCTTTATCGGTTTTAAGTTTTTTGTCAACCAAAACCGTGTTACCGATCGCACTTCGCAACTGGCGGGACTTTTTACGGAAGCGGCCATTTTGAATTTAAATATAAAGAAAACGGGCGGCGTGACATTGCTCCAAGTGTCACGGCTGGATAGCCACTGAGGCCCCGAGCAGTCTCATACCCTAATATACTCGATACGCGCTCGTACAACGGCGTAAGACGAAAACGTTCCTTACTTTCTGAATAGCCCTCGCATATGGGATTATTAATGGGATTTGAAGTTTTTAATTATAAATATATTAATTTATAATAAGATAATTTTAACACAAAAACCATCCTGAATAAACTACTTCCGGCCAATATTAGATAATCTAATATATCGTCCCCAGCGTTCAAGGAATGTGCTGTGTTTTTGTGATAAGTTTTCCTCATTAGCGAGATCGCCAGTAGTGCCGCCCTTAAGGGTGTGCGACAGGTGCGGCAGCACAGGGCCCCTCAGGGGTGTGGGAAGGCCCCGCACTGCCCCGTTTTTATTATTTTTATTTTTACATTAAGCTTTGACGAGACCAGCTTGTAAATTTTTTCAATGAACAAAATGAGAAGTCTTGAGTTTCGAAGTGCATGTCTTAATTATTGTTAAGACCATTTCAAGAATCAAGAATTTTTATTGCCGTCAAACACAGTGTTATGCAATTGACAAAGTCATGATCTTAACCATACATACAATATAAGAACAGCTCTCCATTTCAAAAAGGTACATTAAACAAATCTTTATATATATATATATATATATATATATATATATATATATATATAATTCTGTAAGCGAATCCGTCCCTATGAAATATCTCGAGATAGTAGAAAGATAGGATAATGTATTATGGCCCATTTTAAAGCTTGGGGGCCAAAGATGCAAGGAAAAATACCAGAACCATCAAAAGTTACCTGGGCTTTGCCCCATTGGACCTTGAAGCTCCAATGTTAATCTAATGGGAAGAAGCTTTTTAGATCTACAAGTGTGATTAAGCAGATGTTCAAGTGAATATTTTTTATCATAAACTCAGCTGGTTATTGAGAAGATATTTTGAGTTAAGATAACCATTTATTTATAACTTTTTAAATTGGCAATGCACTATAAAAAAGGAAAACCCCAATAGTCATGGAAAAGTTACGGATTCACAGTAGATTGCTTTTTCGTGAACCCATCTATGTCATTATGATTTTATGTGCTGAATATACCTTACCTCAGTTAAAAGTGACTTAGTGATATGGTTGATATAATAGTTAATAAAATGTCTTTATCTGTTCACGTCGTTTAGTTATTACGTTATTGCTTTATACGTTAGCTATACAGTGGGTATTTGAATCGTTTTATTAAGTATTTGTTTATTTTTCACTGAATCATATTATATAAACTACTAACATTGGATAACCTCCGCATTAGGAATATTCTGTTTTATTCATTCTCTGCATCTTTCCTTATATAGATCGAACGGAAACAATAAATGCCATTAATCCATAAGTATGGGAAGCTTTTCCTGTAAATGAGAGTGTGCAAAAACAAACAAAATGGCAAACAATTGTTCTATTTGATTGAACGAATAGACAAAATAGACTACAGTCATTGCCCAAGGGACGTCGGTAGACACAAGGGACGGGTGGGGGGCATGTGGGAACGGGGAGGTGCGGGGATATAGGTGCCACCTGGGCACAGGAAAGCACGGAAAAGAACGGTGGGCATGGGGCACGGAGCCCTGTGGTTGCTTGTTCTTGGGGGGTACGAGGGATGTCAGTGGCACTGGGAGTAGAGGGCATGGGAGCCTCGGTGGAGGCATGAGTGGAAATACTGGGCACAGGGAAGAACGGCAGGCATATGGGCACAGGTGCATGGGCATGGGGACAGAAAGGGCACTAGAGACATCAGTGGCTGGGGGGGGGGGGGGGTAGTTGGGCACGGAGGATGAATCAGGGACAGATGCATAGGGGGGGGGGGGGTACTCGGGCCATGGGACATAGGGGGTACAGGAAGCACGGGTCACAAGAGGGGAAAGGAGGCACAGGGTAGGCTGGGGGACACAGGGGGCATTGGGGCACAGGGGTATGGGAGGCATGGCGCATGGACATGCCACAAGGGACACTAGAAACGTCAGCAGCATGGGGGTTAGTTGGGCATGGGGGGCACGGTAGAGGAATAGTGGACATAGATAGCACGGGGGCCTCGAGGAAGAACAGCGGGCTTGTGGACACGGGAGAAAAGGAGGCACAGAGGCATGGGGGTACTCTGGCCACGGGGGCATAGAGGGTAAGGGAAGCATAAGTTATAAGAAGGGAACGGGGTGGGCGACTTGAGGGAGTATTGGCTTGGGTGCACAAGTGGCACTAGAGACGTCGGTGGCATGGGGGTAGTCGGGCGTGGGATACACGGGGGACATAGAGGGCACAGGGGTCTCAAGGTAGAACGGCGGGTATGTGGGCTAGGGAGAACGGGAGGCACACTGACATGGGGGCACAGAAGTTCGGGGGCATATGGGGTACAGGAAGCGTGGGTCACGAAATGGGAACGGGGGAACGGCAAGTGTGGGGGCACTGTGGCATGGTTTGAGTGGGGGGCACAGCGGTCCGGGATACAGTAGTGTACAGTATTAAGGGGCTAATAACCAATCTGTTATGTTGTATTGAACTATTGTATTTACTTTAGTTACGAACTCATCATGTATACATGTTTAAGGTTAAAACTAATTTATTGCGTCTTTCAGTCTAGTGCAAAAAATTTTATTTTTTCCACAAAATAGACTTTCTTTTGTATTTTAATTCAGGGATATTATTGGTTTACTCATTTGATACCTCCAAAAAAGTCAACAATTCAATATACAGTACACTCTTGTTCATCGGAACTAATGTGGCGGACGGCCGGTTCGGATGTCAAAAAATTCTGATGAAGCGGAGTCCGTCTTGAGTCATCATTTCCGCCCGTACGGTGACCTATCGTGATTGTATTTACTCTTGTTTTAAAGATAACACAAGAGATTTTATGAAAATAAAGCACTCAAACTTTGAACATGGTAACAATAAACCTATAATAATAAAAACAAAGCTAGAAATAAAGATCCAAAATCGTTATTCTCATATTCCATATTCATATTCCAGCAGTCAACTGACTTCCACGTAACACAGGTGCAGTCGCGACGCGAGACAGACTGAATAACAGTTTTGGAAGCGGTCGAAACGGATGTTCACTTCCTGTCCCCTTCCTCTTTCTATTTTTGTACAAATACTCCACGGCCTCATAAATCACATCGATGTGTACAGATTACGGAAAACGCCTGATGACGTTTGATGCAAAATGTGATGCTTCACTGTTGTGCGGATAGAACGAATGGAAATTGAAGGCGCTAAAACGGAAAAAATATTTATTTCGTAAGAAAAAAATATAATGATATCCAGATTTTCAGTTCCGATGAAGCGGAGTTCCGATGTCACCGAGTCCGATGAACGAGAGTGTACTGTATCCTCTAGCAGCAATAACAAAAATTATATTTAAGACAGAGATTTGTGTAGGTAAATAAACAAAAACAGTTAGATAATCTAAATACTTAAAGTGCTAATATCACAGGCAAAATATTCGTCAACAGTATAAAACACGTTCTCTCTCAACCATACCTTAATGACATTCTCAAATCCATCTGAAGTCATACACCTCATGTTTTCTGGTAATTTATTAAACAATTTAATTTTCATATGAATATGGATATTCTTTATTTTTCCCCATCTCACTGACATTAAGTTAAGGAGGTAGTTTTTCCTGGTTGGATAGTCATGTTTTGTTACTTATCGGAAATTTATTTAAACATTCTTTGTTCGCGGACTAACAACGAACTAACAAATGTTCTTTGTACTATTTAATGCAGTTCCAGTCCCGATAAATTCCCTAGTAAAATAATCCCACCCAATTATCGAGTCAGTTTTGCTCCCGAAAATTTTCCAAAAATTTCGGGATTTGTCCATCCCTACTTTTAAGGGATGGACAAATCGATCTATGTTTTCCCTATAAATTTTGTAAAGTTAATAAAGTTTTTTGTTACAACCCTCAATGGCAACAAGAAGCCATAATGCACTGGTCAGCAATCATGTCTTTCAGCCTAATCACGAGACTTCAATGACCTGATCACTTGTAGGAGGGGTAATTGACATTCATACATTGGATTGATATGGGTGACCATGTCAAGTTAAACACTGCTTTCATTTTGCAATAATGTATATAATTTAACATTATTGCAGGATTTAGTTCAATAATGTAAATTATGTTATAAAGTTTATACCAGTACTTATTAAATTATTTACTTAAGATTTTCCATTGTTTCATTAGTGCTGGGGCCTGCTCACCCCTAAACGACCTATGGTGGCACCCCTTAACAGTGGTGGCAGTAAAATGTTTCCGAAAGTTTGTAATTCTATGATTAGCAGCACTTGAGCATGATATGCCACAAGTACTAATTTGGTCAGTCTTCAAAGAGATAACTAAACCACGCTAACTTCTTGGTACATCTTTTATTGAGGCTGAGTTTTAACGTATTTTGCTTTATATATGCACTTAGTTGGAATTTGTTAAAATAAAAAAATTCTTTATCTCTTTGAAGTTATATACTGGCCTAATTAACATATCATAATTTTTTTAACTTTGTCATTAAAGTGTTATCATGTATGAGGGTAGCGGAATACTACTCCCAGGAAAAGTACCCCCTTGAAAACCACTATGTCATTTTGACGTCAAAAGTAAGGGGGTAGTTTTCTAGCTTCGAACTATCGGAGGGAATACATTATATTCTACTTCAATCGATGGTTACGCACGTATACAATTTTATTCTATAATGAACAATCTAAGCCATGTTTTGTAAGTAGACTAGGGCAGGAAAACTATCAAAAAAAGTACCCCTAGAATTCTACCCCCAGCAAAAATACCTCCAAAAATCAAAGTTGTGTCTACAGAGACTGAATCGTTAATGTAACATTATTATCTTAGTTAATTATTCTTCAAATTGTTAAAATACAAGAATGCATACATAGAATACCAGTTAAATACTAGCAATTTTATACTTGGGGGTACTTTTTGGGGGTGGAACTCCGGATCTTATCCATTGGGTGTAGTTTTCCGGTTCTCAATCTTTGGAGGTAGTATTCCGGGTCTAGACTTTTGGGGATACTTTTCTGGGAGTAGAAATCCGGTTGGGGTTTGGTTTACAATAATGTTAATTTATAGCAACCAAATAAAAAAATAATGTTTTTATAAAAATGGGGGTACTTTTCTGGCCGTGAGCTAAACTCCATACCATTTTAAGCTCCGCCCCTCATGACATCAAAATGACGTAGCACCTCTTTTTCATGGGGGTAGAATTCCGGCACCCCAATGTGTGAATATTTTTTGATAGCCTATATAAAAAAATATATTATCGATCGTGTTAAATATCTGTTTTAGGCCTTTTTTGAGAATGGTAAGCCTCCAGTAGTTTGTCACTATGTGATTCCAATTCAACCGGGGATAAAACTTTTCCAACAACCTACACAATTGCTCCCAGAAGTGTGGAGAAGTTTCACAGCTATTACGTACAATGAAAAGGAAGCTGTCTTGAAAGAGGGGTCTGAGAGGATATCCAGTGATCAAGAAAACCCACCCACAAAGAGTAAAATTGAAAAGAAAAAGAATTCGGAGTTAAAAGGGAAGAGAAAAGGAATATTAAAATCTCATCTAAATTCAAAAGACATAAAACAACAAATTATATCGGAGAAGAAGAAGGGGGAAAATGAAATTGGAAAAGTTCCTAAAAGATTTGGAGATGTTACGGATTTAAAAGTTATCTCTAAATCTATTGAAAAAGAAACCACTTATAAAGTTCAGGGAGCCAATTTAAACAAGCCCATGAGCACATCGATGTTAGAGAAACCCAAAACAACACAGAAGGATATACGAAGTATGTTGGCAAAAGCAAACAGTATTCAACAAGCAGTAAAATGCAATGGGCAAGTGTCTTTGATTGATCAGTCAAAAAACATTGAAAGTAAACATGTCAGCCAAAGCCAGTCTAAAGCTAAAAAAGTCACTAAAAGTAAAACTGAAACTAAAGGTAGTACCAATCAAAAACTGGTTAAATCCACCACCCAAAGCTGTAATACAGTTTCAGGAAGCACAAAGTTGAAAAGCACTCCTAAGAAACAAATGAAATCTAAACTTCAATTGAATAAAAAATCAAAAAGTGCCGATCAGAAGAGCACAAGTGTAAATCCTATAATATCAGTCGTTCCCAAAATTAAGTTTAATGTGGTTTCAAAAACAACAACGTGTCATTTAAAATCAGAAAACAAGCAAAAGGGTAAAAGCAGAGTCATAGTTAGTGATACTGCTAACCCAACTGAAAGGCTCAATCAAAAAGAGTATCTTAATAGCTTAAAGCTATTACCAAACAATGAAGGATGTCAAGAAAACAGTTTACTAAACCCAGCATGTAAGGAACAATCTACAATTCCTCAAGCAGATATTTACAGGTTTGATTCGCCAAATAGTTGTCGACCGACATCAATTTCAACCAAACAATCCAATGCCTACAATTGCCTTGGACCACAGATCCACAGTGAGAGTGATTCACATCAGTCCAATAGCATTGAGTCAGAAAGAACTCCATTGTGTGTAAATATTATTAACTCTCATGCCAGTTCTTTGTCTCACTCCCCTAGACCGCCTTCAACAGTGAAATTAAAAGACACTTTGAATTTTTATCAAGTGGTGATAAAATAAAAATTCCTTTATTATTTGTACATAGTAAGGCAAATTGAACAATTGTGTGATCGTATGTAAATTACTAGTTTTAGAGGAGAAATGTGATATTATTTTATAAGAAGATGTGCAATTTTATCTATTACAATCTTAATTTATATTCAGGAGGGTAAAAAATCACAAACAACCCATGCATCAAATAAATTTCCCATTTTTCACTCATATACACAAATAAACAGCCAAGTTGCCATTTTAAAACAAAGGAATATGTTGTCACTACCGGTACATAAATAAATAGTCATACTATTTCAGCTTCCTGTCGTGGATCATGTCAGTAAATTTTAAGAATATTTGAAGGCCATATATGTGCTAACCTTTATGCAAATACTCAAGTAAGTTTTATAATTGATTAATTTTGTATTGTTTTCCATGAATAAGTATGCTTATTTTGATGTTTGAGAGGTAAAAAGAAGCTTGTAAAAGCAAGAGGAGTAGTACGAACATCAGCGCTTTATTTTACACATTTTTTAGTAATGTCTTTCATTGAGTTGGCTCTCCCCTTGTAATGTGACTACCAAGCACTACACTGGCCATAAATTGTTCAATGTATGATTTAGCAATAAAGTATTATGATTTATAAGTTAAATGTTAACTGGTATATGAAATGGGCTTCCTAATGAGCCCTACTGATTTTGAGAGTTGTGAAGCAAACTTAAAGATGATAGTTCACGTTGGTGTTCTATATATTTATCAACAGTGCCAATTACAAGCCCAGTCACCCGGCTGATTTTGAACTTACCTCTCTCAATTTCTATATGCCTTCTCAACCAAGGTCATACTTTTTATTTAACCAAATTTTAACTCCCTAAAAAGTAATTTACTGCACGAGTATTTTTTTAGAGTAAACTTATTAGCCCCGTTATACATTGGTGTGAGGATTGGCCAAGGGCGAAGCGAGGAAAAGGTCGGTTTGTGAAACACGCGTTCAAATGGAGCAGTACACATTGAACCGAGGAGTGACCGAGGTGAGGACAAGGATGCGGCAAGCTTGGTCGGCCCTTGGTGGATTTGTAGTTGCACAGTTTTCCTCAGTCCTCGGCGAATCTGTGTGTCTATTTATAAAATTTAAGTTAAGCGTAAAAGGGATTTAAAAAAAATTTAGTAGTATTTGTATATTTAACCTTTCTGCAACAAACTATTGAACGAAAAAAATATCTTTTGGCTATTTTTTATTGACATTAATAATTATATGGATAACCTGTAGAACTAAACTAAAAAAATCAAATGTTACATATTCATTCTTTATGTTTTATGAATATCAAACTCATATCAAGCTCACAAAATATAATGTTGGCCTTATAAACGTAATTTTTGTTTTACTGAGATATCCGTATTTAACATTTTTTTGTTTGCATGAAACCAAATATAAAAAACAACAAGCACGACATGTTTTAGATATTGTTATGAATGAATAATTTTTATCCATACCGGTATAAAAATAGGGCAAATGGGATGGAATATGCTTTTAACATAAAATATGACTAGACAAATTTTAAATATAGTCTTGTTTTTTCTACGTTCAATAAAAAATTCCCTAAAACGATAATGGATTAAAAAATAGAAGCAATTAATATAGGCCTAGTATAACCTACGGACGTTGTTCCGTCATTAAAATAAATCGGCATATTTCTGAATGTTGTGACATGTTAAAAAGTAACAGATGATTAAACTAACATATACTATGTTAAAGTACTACTTTCCAGGACCGTAGAATTTTAGTGTATTTTTAATATATTCCTATATATTAATGAATGAAATGTATTTATAAGTACTTGTAATATATGAGTCACAAAATTTACATAAAAAATTTACTTTATTTTTATGCAAATTTGTTTACCAGTATGAATTCAATATACTGTATTTTGTTTACATTAACTGCTCTCGCAAAAATAATTAAGTTACCTGTCATTTTTTTAACAACTACCTACAATAAATACACTTCAATTTCATTTACAAGAATTAATATTACAATTACTAGACAGTTCCTTAAATTATAATCTGAAAATATCAAGTATTTGATGTCAACGATGACCAATTCCTCGTTCGGATCTCGGCGGCACCTCGCAGAAATGTGTGTAGAGCGACAGAGCATACACTCCTCGCTTAGTCCTTGGATCAGTCAATTCTCGCACCAATGTGTACCGGGCCATAGAAAAAAATTAGTAGATTTTTCATCAGGGAAGTGGCTGTGACTTAGTTTAAGTTTATATTCCAAACTATCAAACTGTGTTGTTTAAAGCTTTTTTCATCAATATTTGATTTTAGCTCTCTTTAAATGGTTCAGTATAGCCTAAAAATCGTACATTACCTAGAATTATATAATTAATTATTATTCATCATAAAAGTTTATAAAATATTTGAGGATATTGAAAAAAAGTTGGGGAATGGGCACCAATCACATAATGTTATTGTTTAGTAAATTATTGGACATTTTCCATCACTGATTAGTAAAAACAAATTCACGAAGTTTTGGGATCTGGAATCCCATTCCGTCTTAAGGTTCATGTTCACATTATAAGATGGTGGTGGTTACAAGCTTTATTTTTTTAATATTATTAACATGTAACTGCAAATAATTCCATTTTTTCAATTATTTCTCTAGAAGTTTCCATCTTAAGATCGAAAGAAACAAAAAAAAGGATAATAACAGCAGGGCACACGACTTAAATTGTTATTTTTTAAACATGTATTGTTAAAAACATATAAACATGAAATTTAGTTTATATGTTTTTAACTGCAGGAAAATTAAAAAAAAAATATTTGTATGGTTTTCTACTAACAATGTTGTTATACTGTTTGTTTAGTTCTAATTGGTTTGTTAATTAATTGTTTAACTTATACTTGTCTGATAGTGTTATTTATAAAGCCTTTATAAATAATCAAAAGTAAAATTACTCTCCCACAGCAACATCTTCCCCATATGTTTCACTATATCCAACCAATTAACACGTTGAGTGCGGTTTATGATTAATATTGCTTACGCCAGTGGCTGAAATATAATAATTAATTATTCACCAAGTAAACTATATGAATGCATCCAAAATGTCATCATAAGATCGCCAAGCCTCCATTTTGGTCATTATTTGTGATGTCACTTCCGGTACATCAATTGATGTGGTCCGCCGGTGGCGCCGGTCACGTGAGTCACCGCAAGGCATTTTTGAGTTTCTAAAATAAAATAACTGATTATATACCGAGTAAATGAGAGGAATGCATAAAAATATTATCTGAGGATCGCCAGGACTCCGATTTTGTCATTATTGATGACATTACTTCCTTTACATCTATTGATGTAGTCCGCCGGTGGCGCCGGTCGCGTAAGTCACCGCGAGGATAAAGTAGTCCGTTTACTACCACAACTGTTTCAAACGATCCACAAACTTGTTTTTTTACACAAGTACTAAAAAATAATAGAATAGAAAAATAAATGAAAAATAAAAACAGCTATACACACCAGACAAAAGTATGAAGTTACCACAGTACCGTCCTGAACAGAAACCCTAGAACGCAAAACTATACGCTCCAAAGTGGACCTGCTCCAAAATGGACCTGTGTACTGGCA
Source organism: Neoaliturus tenellus (assembly GCA_030545055.2). Taxonomy (NCBI): domain Eukaryota; kingdom Metazoa; phylum Arthropoda; class Insecta; order Hemiptera; family Cicadellidae; genus Neoaliturus; species Neoaliturus tenellus. The sequence goes on along the minus strand of CM061533.1, from coordinate 118,027,068 downwards.
CGACAGGCGGCAAAGGGATAAAACGATCCCGGACAATGGCTGAGCTCATACTGAACTAATAAAGTGGGAGTGGCGCTACTACATCAATAGCTGTAGGCCGCTAGGAGGGCTCGCGCCGCACTACATCAATAGCTGTAGTCCGCACTCAACGTGTTAATTAATTATTTCCTTGGCCCCATATTGAAATTAAAGTTATTGCAAATATTTTTAATTCAATAACAATATTATCGCTATTTATTTTTATTTCAACAAGGATTCACTAATAATTAAAGCTTTAAAAACTTTTATTGTTACAACAATTAACCAGTTGCATGGCCTGTTCACGTAAAAATGTTTAACCCAGAGTCCCAAAATTCTTTTATTTTTCACTTTTATGTGCAGAAGAGGACTCAAAACTCATACTTCAATGTCATTAACTTGATGCTTTGTGTTATTTTTTATAACTAGCTTGCATATCACATCAAAATAAAGATTCCTGTTGTTGCTGTTGCTCAAAGCAAATAAGTGTAGCCTATAATTCTGTAACTTTTGACACTGGATGCTGTTCTATGTAGTATATAATCCTGAGAGATAACTTAACGGTCTATCACGTAAATTAAACCTTTCTGGTATCTTAAACACTTACAGATGGCTCAGTGTGTCTGTGCGCATAGTTTTCGATGAGTATATTCTAAAATTTAATTTATTCATGTTTTGTCGAAGATCAAATGCAACGTTTTTGGATCTTGACGACGACATAGTTACAACAGACCGATGTTTTTAGAAAAGTAACCCCATCCCGTCCCCTTGTCCATCCTCTTTTCTCGAAAGCGATGAGCACAAATACACCGAGCCAGCTGTAGTTACATTATGCCAGGTTATTATGTAATGTAACCATTATTATCAATCATCATTTCAGTACAAATAAGAAATTTATTGAATATTTTTAGAAGTTAGCATTTTAACAAGATTTCTCCAATTGATATATGCCATCCAAAAGTTAGGACTGGAACAGCATTAACCTTTCATCTAATTTTACACACAGAGGTCATATTTAAAATATTTCCTTTTTGCTGTGGGCTTCAAGAGTGATACCAATTGTTCTAAAATCTCAAAGGCCAGTTTACATGGATGTTGGACTGAGACTCAGCTGTTATGAACTCATTTACATTCTTTAACTCATTGTGTGTAGTGAAAATGGTGTCTTAAAAACTTGTACCGTAGGTGATCTTCTGTATCCTAAAAATGGTGGTTTTATTTAACCCAGTTGTCTTAAATAATAAAACATTTAACCAAATTTTATATGTGCATAATATTGGTTTGCCCTGATTCTTCCTGTAATATTTTGTATTTTTAAAGTATATTTTTTAGAGTATACTTTTATACATGGCTGTTTATAATATTTGTAAATAAGTGCTGATTGCTCATTGAATAAAGTATTTATTTTTTGTAAATTGCTTGTTTATTTCACCCCTACAAACAGGCCTCCGGTTTGTGTGTGAAGAACTATGGTCCAAGGAATATTTGTGCCCCCTTCCTTTTGATATGAATCACCAAATAAAATTACCCTAATGACATAGGCATTTGATGATTTGACTCACACATTCAAAACATAACAATGACAGAACTAGTTTTACAGTATTGTGTTTACTTTATTCGATAGCTGAGAGTACTAGCACTGTAAAATAAAAATGTGAATTGTCAATAAAATGTAAGTTTTACTAAAGCCATACTAGATTACGCAGGCCTAACTGCTAAATGGCTATGTCGTCATTTTGGTACACTTATATGACGTGTAATAAGTTTGGACATCGCTCTCTGATCTCCAGCTATAAGCACCGTCCAAATTTACTACGTCATATACGTGTACCAAAATGACGTCATAGCCGTTTAGCAGTTAGGCCTGAGTAATCTAGTATGACTTTGGTTTTACTTACATTGTACTTCATTACCAAGGACAATTTAAAAAAAGTTAAAATGAGTTTATTTAAAAAAATTCTCACTCTTGGAACAAAATGATCTAATAAAGGAAGACAAATTACCAACGATCATGTAGCAACATGCAGGACTTAGGCAATGCCAGTAATGAGTTAGACCGAGAATGGGGAGGATTTATTGTCACGCAATTTTAAAATCTCTTTTCCTTGCACCCCCTACAAACCAAAAACCCCCTGGGACCTAGGCCTTGGGTTTTATTCAAGGGATATAATTATTGAATCAGGTATATTTAAAAAAAACTCGACCTCAATAGGATAACCGATCAAGAAGAAGCAGGCAATGGAAGTTTTTGGCCCTTTTACAAAACGGCCCTGCCTACTAAGATCTTCAGTATTACATGCAGGGTGGGGCATACCACCCAGATACAATGTCTAACAGCTGAACAAAATGAACTAGTTCCTTCATTGACTTTCTTAATCGACCTCAAAGAATTTACTAATTTTATTTTCAAATCTCCCTTATGCTCCAAAAGGTTAATTTTGAGATCATTTTTACAAAATCTTTTAATCTTATTAAGACATATTAAGTGATCTTGATGCTCATGTACAGGGTGATCCAGCAAGAGAAAAATTCTGAGTTTAATATTTGGTTTTATTGCAACCATCCATTGATGTAGTGGATCACAATATGTCATTGAAAGTCATTAAACTAGGCTTTTTGTAAATATTCACAAATATTTTTCTGCTACCCCTTAATTTCATATTTTAAAAGTTTATAAAAAAATTAAACCATTAATGTTTTTAAATTTATTAATCAACTTTTAAAATCTGATTTTATTTAAGGGTGATCCTAAGTTGATCTTAAACAGTTCTTTATTCTAATTAAAACGCTAACAATCTTTCAACTAGAGCTATGGACACTGGTAGGAAACAAAATATTTGTAAATCAATAGGCCTTACGAAATATGAATACCAAACTCATTCACCGTCAAAATTTTAACTTAATTACAGTTCTTTATTCTAATTAAAACACTAACAATCTTTCAACTAGAGCTATGGACACTGGTAGGAAACAAAATATTTGTAAATCAATAGGCCTTACAAAATATGAATAGGTACAAAACTCATTCACCGTCAAAATTTTAACTTCTTTGCAACTCTTATGGTGTTTATGATGTCAATGGTGAGCATAAAAAAATGAACTAACAGTATATGCGTGAAAAGAATTCGGACTAGTAAACGGAACATCTACTTCTGGAGTCAATGTAATAGACGCTGCATAATAAAAGTAGCACAACACTACTAGCTGACTACACAGTCTTATTTGTACTTGTCATAAATAATAATAATTTTTTATTTCACATCTTCGGCAATAAACTGCAGAATTGATCAAATAAATGTTAGTAAATGAAGTGACAAAAAAGGCAGAGTTAAGAAGAGGACATTCATCATACAGACGTATCAGCCGAAGCTACCAGGAAGTCAATTTCTTCTAGGGAAAAGTTTGCTTCGGCACATCAGTCCCAAAACTTCATCACCTACTCACCTTAACTCAGGCGCAAAAGAAGTCTAACAATATTTGTCCACTACTTTTGAATCAGAAATTGACTACGCACATCACTAACTAGGCAGCTATCTACCCAATAATAAGGTTGATTTTTACATAAGCTATGACATAGTTCAATTCCAACAGTTAATTTTTTATATACATTGGGCATTACAAAAAAACACATTCTTTCTAAGTAATTAAAAGCAAAACTTTTAAGGAAACAATAATTATAGCAAATAATACGATTCAACACTTTGAAACTCTGCAAGAAAACAACAACAGTGCGGTACTGGCAAGGGCAAGTTGATTTGCATGTAATTTGATTTGTCAATATAATGAATTTATTATAACTTTCACAAAACAATAACCTTTTTATAACTTGACACCTTGTTAAGTTGTCTACCCAATATCTTCATCCTGGAGCAGCCCTGCTAGTGATGGGTTGGGTACCCCTGCCTGGCGTTGCTATAGAGTCTGACGTGTTGCCAATTCAGGATGACAGTCAAAGGAATACCTTATTGAGAAGGATTGAGCTGGGACCTTTTGTGTGCTCGAGACAGTTTGATGAAGTTTGTCAATGGGCCATTTCCTGGATGAATAACTGGTTTTGGATAAGCTTGATACTGAGGCGTGATGAAAAGAAGGTTGTTCAAAACTGAAAATTTTCCTTAAGGCTCTGCTTTACCTGAGCCCAAATATCTACTCACGACGTTAATGAATGCCGCCTCGCAGCCGTAGCGCTGGGCGAGTTTGATGGCTGCAAAGTTTTACGAGAATTGTGTTTTAAAATTAACTGCTTAAGATATGATTTGGCTCTTAACTTCTTCTAAAAGTAAATTAATTTCTTTTTATTTCTAATTTCACTTGAAACGGTTTAAAACCATCTGTTTTTCCCAATTTTTAGCTGAAGTTTTAGATTAGTTTTGTTGAAATAATTAAAATACCCCGTCGCAGCAGACCTCCAAACTCAGCGAATTTCCAAAAGAATTGGATATTGGATATTTTCCCCATAAACACCATAGGAATGAGTGTGTAGGTTTACTGCCATTGGATGTTGTTTTAAAATAAATTAGTTGTTAGGAAATGGTTTTTTTAAGGTAAAAAGCAAATATTGTACCAATATTCGGCACTTTTTAATTTCCCCCATAAACCCCATCGAGTGAATATGTAGGTTTGCTTATGGGTGTTGTAAGCAAATATCAGTTAACCCCTATCTAACTGTAAACCAACAATCAACCAATTTTAAACCAAACCACTTGACACTATTGTAATTCTTGAAGAATCGTATAATAAATATATGTTTGACTTTGACTAATGAAGGTACATGTCAAATTTTATCAAATTATGTCAATAAATAAGCGAGATATGGGGTTTGTTAATTTTCCATAAGAATAACCTGGGAAACATATTTTTGGATTTTCTCAGTAGCCCGTTAAGCTAAATTAAAAATTCAAAATACTGAATTGTTTGTTTTTTTAGAGTTATTTTAAATGGTTTAGGTTAAAATTGAGGTTGAAAAATGCTAAAAACCCATTTTTAACCCCATTCAAACCCCGTTCCCATAACCCAATAATGCTGGTTTGCGAACTTATGAAAATAGAGCTGGTCTTACACTCCCATCAAACACCTTTCATCAAAATCGGAGGTCCCTTTCAAAAGTTATCAGTACCACGGACACACACACACACACATACATATATTGTTTCTATATATATGAAAATGAACGAATGGTGTTTTTGGCTTCTGGGGACCTCAAAATGAAAAAATAACATGGTCTCGGACTTAGATCTTACCATGACTACTACTGTAATAGCGTATTCCCTATAGGGAAATTCGCTAAAAGTGTAACCGAGGAAAATGAATACCGTTCTTCATCTTCAATATGACACCTTATTTATAGCTCTAAGCTGTTAGCCAGGAGATAACACAATTCTCGAAAACCCTTGCATTTGGGTGGTGCGCCAGGGGAAGACTGAAGCCTTAAAAAAAGCATAGTGGTTTCAGTGCAGTTTAGTTTTTGTTGGACATAGGCCTACATGAAAACCACAATTACAATTGATTGAACACTTTTTGATTGAAAAGTTTACAATCATTACATTTGATTTTGTGGAAAACCCATGTGGGTGCTCTGAGGTCACTTCCATCCCTGCTGACGTGTTATCAGTAAAACAAAGGTAGATCCACCATAACTGCCTTAATCCAGCTTACAGAACACATCATCGATCAGCTCGAAAAAAGGTAAACTAGTTTCTTAGATTTCAGAATTATTGTTTTGTGGGATTGGGCTTTGTTTTTATATACTTAGATTAATGAAATGCCCATTACAATACACTGAGCAGGCACATGCCATTATTGATTCATTTGTATTGTAAAACCTGCTTTAAATCGTTAGGAGTAAAATAAAAATCCCACTGAACAGAGCAAGTGGGATACTTAAAAAAAGACAGTTATGAACAGCTTTAATACAGCAAACAATTATGTTAATAGTACAGTATTGTTGGTATCAACATTTCACAAAGACAAAAGAACTACCATAGATGAAATGTATTATATTTCATCTATGGAACTACCTTTTACAACATTTTAAAAGAAACTCAAAATGATAATATTGAAATCTAATCTAATACTCTAAATCAAGCTCCGTTTGTACGGGCAAAGTTTTTTTTCGCTCCAAGGATTTTTGATTTTTTCATTGAATATGGGGGTTCTGGCCACCAGGAATCGATTGGCATCGGTCCCATGTATGGGAAAAATCCGGTTTTCGCGCTAGAGCACTTCAAAGATCCCATGTTATCCTTATGGAGATTTTTATATTGGAGGGGGGTGATGTTGTTCGCGTCCGCAGCATTCCATTAAAGTTGCACGTACTCCCCGGGTGGTGCTAAACGAACAACAATTTTTGGCAGCTGAACTATTGCGCAAGTGGCCTTTCCAGGGCCACTTTAGAAATATAGGCTCAGTTTTAAATATTTGTCATTTTAACGTAGAGGGTCTGAGTAAATCCAAAAGTGACTGCCTCAGCAAAGTGCTGCTAGAAAATAATGTCGATGTCCTCGCACTACAAGAAACACATGTAGAAGACTTAGAGAACAGTGCGAGGGGCAACATCACAGGATATAGGCTTGTGGATGCAATAGGACACAGGGTCTATGGCGTGGCGACTTACATTAGGCAAGACATAGACAACGTGTCAGTCTCCCACAAAAGTTGTTTGAACAGCATATTTACTGTTGCTGTTAAGGTATCTGAGACTACCATTGTAAATGTCTACAAACCACCGAACATCCAGTGGCCAGATACAGCTCTCCCAACTTTTGAACATCCGGTGGTATATGTAGGTGACTTTAACAGTCATCACACCCAGTGGGGATACTCCTCCGATAATGACAATGGCACTCGTCTTTCAAGCTGGGCTGAAAATAACAACTTTTTCCTGGTATTTAATGCCAAAGACCCAACCACTTTCCATTCAGCTCGATGGCGTCGTGGGTACTCCCCAGACTTGTGCTTTTGTTCTTGTGACCGATCAACAACACCTACACCAACTTGCAGGAGGGTTCTAGGTGCCTTTCCTCATTCTCAGCATAGGCCTGTACTAATATCAGTGGGAATTCAAATTCCTCTCGTAAGATCTTTTCCTCGGCCTAGGTGGAACTTCAACAAAGCTGAGTGGGAGGCCTTCTCCACCAGGCTTGACTAAGGCATCAGGTTCATCCCTCCTAAAATAAAAAACTACGATCGGTTCACACAACTTGTTCTGTCTTGCGCTAAAGTGTCTATTCCAAGAGGTTTCAGGAAAGAGTATATACCAGGATGGAGTCAAGAGTGCGAAGACCTTTACAGTGAGTTCACTGATTCTGCTGACAGAGGTGTAGCGGACCCACTGCTTTACTCTCTCGACAACACCAGGAGAGAGAAATGGGTGAAAACTGTTGAGAACATGAACTTCACCCAAAGCAGTCGCAAAGCCTGGTCTCTTCACAGAAAGCTCTCCAGTGGTAAAACAAATGATAAAAACACTGTCTCGCAACCTCGCCCTTGTGATATTGCAAAACGCCTCTCGTGTTTGTAGAAACCCGTGCGTATGTCTGCGGACAGGAAGGTGAACTTTAAGCTAAATGTAATAAAGCAAAGTCGGCAAGCACCATTGGAAGTCTCTAGACCTTTCTCTAAGGATGAGCTGGATGCGGCGATTGATGCAATGCCAATTGGCAAAGCAGCAGGCTTGGATGAAATCTTCCCGGAGTTTATAAAACACTCGCGTGAAAAGGCTAGACAGTGGCTTCTTGCAGTTTTTGACACCATAATGGAAACCGGCGTCTTGCCTGGTATATTTAGAAAATCCAAAATAATAGCTGTCTTGAAGCCCGGTAAAGATCCAAAACTGCCCGAAAGTTACCGACCCATAGCCCTTCTTAGTGTCTGTTATAAGCTGCTTGAGAGGTTGATATACAACAGAATCCTCCCTGTTCTCGATTAAAGCATCCCCGTCGAACCAGCTGGGTTTAGACCTGGGCGCAACTGTTGTGACCAGGTTCTAGCTCTTACTTCTTTCATCGAGAATGGGTTTGAGCGCAGACTGAAAACCTCTGTTGCTTTCTTAGATCTTACTGCAGCTTATGACACTGTCTGGAGAAAAGGCCTCCTTATTAAATTTTACAACCTGATTCCTTGCCATTTCCTGTTGCGTCTCCTCAACTCAATGCTCTCCAACAGGATGATTAAAGTATATTTGGGACGAAAGGAAAGTACTTTTAGGCAACTAAAGGATGGCCTGCCACAGGGGTCAGTGCTCGCCCCACTGCTGTTTAATACAGCCGACATTCCAGACACTCGCTCCTCAAAGTTCGTTTACGCAGATGATATAGCTCTGGCTTATCAGCACAAGGAATTCCAACTAGCTAAGGAAACACTAACAAATGACCTCACGACCCTCGGTGAATACTTTAAAGCCTGGAAGCTAAATCCAAACCAAACAAAAACCGTGGTTTCTTGCTTCCACTTGAACAATAGAATGGCCCACCAAAAGCTTAAAATTGTATTTGACGGTGTTGAGCTAAAGCACAATGAAAACCCACAGTACCTGGGGGTCGCTTTAGATCGGTCCCTGACATTCAAAAGCCACCTACAAAAGACAGCAGCCAAGGTGAGAACCAGGACTAACATTGTCCATCACCTTGCTGGCTCCACATGGGGAGCTAACGCACAAGTTCTGCGAACCACTGCTCTGTCCCTAGTTTACTCAACTGCTGAGTACTGTGCTCCCGTGTGGTTGAACAGTGTACATGTCAGGGATATCGACGTCCAGCTAAACAGGGCTATGAGAGCCATTAGTGGTACACTCATGGCAACCCCCGTCCCCTGGCTCCCGGTCCTGTGTAATATTGCTCAACCTGAAACCAGACGAAGGGATGCACTCATTAGGGAATATAATACCCAGATAGCATGAAAACTTTCTGCAAATTTGCATTTGGTTTTCATTGGTTTTTATATTAAAATTTTCTAAAATTAATTTACAGAAAATGTTAAAAAAAATTTGCATGGGAAAACTTTTGTTTGCAAACATTTTGAAAGTTTGTTGAAAATTTTTATTTTGTTTGTGAATTTAAATTAACTAATAATTTGAATATAATTCACAGAAAATTTGCATGTTGTTTGCAAATGATTTGCAGATAGTTTGCAAACGGATATTGATATCGTTTGCACATAATGTGCAATTAGTTTGCGATTGGTTTGTAATTTGTTTGCAAATCGTTCGCTAATAATTTGCAGATGGTTTTTGGAAGGTTTGCAGTTGGTTTGCAGATAGCTTGTTGAAAATTTGCATAATACCCATAATTCCGTTCTGCCCGAATTCCACCACGAAATTTGCCATTTTGCTCAGTATTTGGTGGTCTGAACCGGTCTGAACTAGCCAGACATTGATCTTGACGTTATTCAGTTTTGTGTTCTTGGACAATTTATTTTTGGAGTTTCTACCACCATGAAAAGCCAGGTAAGTCTTTTCTGTAGTATTTGTATATAGTACCTTTAAAAGAGCTGCCTAGTTCCGGTTATTTTCACTTTTGTTTAGACAACAATAATTAGCTTATATGATGGTTCTCTTGAACACTAAGTTATAAAGCGTTTATTACTAAATGTATGATAACATAGTCTAGACGAGGTAAAATAATTACAATAAACAGACCTCACAAATAGTGTAGGTATAAGTTAAAGAATAAGACTTAAAGTTAAAGTCAAGGCTTAGGTTAGTTATGATATTAACGTTAACTTATTGGCCTATTACCAACTTGAAGTGGCGAAATTTACAAAAAATTTACCTCACTGTAAAATAATTTCCTAGAGGTCTGTTTATTTTAAAATAAGAAATTCATTGGCTCAACTAACAATCGGGTTTTCAAAGAGTTAATATATAACATATTTTATCCTTAATTCTTTACTTGGAAAATTTTACTAAAACCATTTAAAATGACTTTTAAAACACAAACAATATTTAGCATCCTATTTTGAATCATTAACTTAGCCTAACTGGTTAGAGAGGAAATTAATATCTCGACATGTTTAATCTATTTGTAAATGGTGCAAGCCTTTGGTAATAGATAAAAATATTAATTAATCAAAAATAAATTTTCCCATGTTACTTATGTGAAATATAAGAAGTGTCATTTGTTGCTACCATCACGATATATTGACAAAATTGGTATCCTCTTTTACAAGGTTAGGAGTATCATATATTTGTTTATAAGAAACCATGGCAGCAAACTTACATTCTAAGTTTCATGCTTTTCTAATGGAAATGGAAAGTATATACTTTCCGCCATTATATATATAATGGCAGATCGAGAGGTAAAAGATAGTGTTCATTCTTGATGAGCTGGTCATATGTCTTCTGTATTTGTCTGTCACTCTGTCACATTTGTAATGTCTATGTTTTGAAATTTTTGTAAAAAGTTAATTCCTTTTGAATTGCAGCTTTGGCTAATATTCACTTTTATTACAAAAAAATCATGTACAGCTATGTTTGCATAAAAGTACAATAATGATGAATATTTTCATGTTAAAAAACTAATGCCTTTAAATACTTTATATTTTATTGTTATAAGGCCGGTTCCTACGTGGGCGACAGATGCGACGCGACGAAAGTGACTGGAGCGACACCAGCGACAAGCTTGCATCGCCATAACGTTATACATTGTAAATTGTTGTCGCTCCTGTCGCCCACTAAGAACGCTCCAATGCTTATACATTTGTTTGAAATTTTGTCGCTCTCGTCGCGTCGCATCTGTCGCCCACGTAGGAACCGGCCTAAGTAACAAATTAGACTAGGCCTACAAAAAATATTTGTTGATTAAACAAAAAGTTAGTGTATTGGGCATTTGTTGAGTACGCAGGTTTACTGTGACGGCATTGACTATGTACACTAACGTGAATAGACCTCTCATCCAATGCATTTAGTTTGAGGCAAAAATTTGGAAGTTCGGTGGACGCCGCACCAGAGTCGCTGCCATCAATGTTGTTATTATTCAGGTAAATTTACAGTGCTGCCAATACATTTTACCAAAACATAAACATAACTTTCAGTTATAAAATGTTTCATCCTTGGTTTAGAAGAGTGGTAATACTGATTTATTTATCATTTATTACGTGTACTTCGATGGACGCCGCACGAGATCGCACCACCGTCAATATGCTTCACACACGCCTATGCTATGAGAAGTCTACTCACGTAGTGTACAAAGTCAATGGTGACGGGGTGTTTGCTGAGTCATAAAGTTTTGTGCTAGCTACCCAAGGCCACTAATAATTTTACATTGGATAAATTTAAAAACCAAGAGCTGAAAAATATCCTTAAATCCCCAGTTTCTCCCAAAAAAGAAGAAAAAACTGGCAATCATTCTTTCAGCTTATGAAGCTTAACTAAGACCAAGACCACAACAAAAGTAGCTAAATTGTCCCAGATCTACTCAGTTTTTTAAGTGTAGGCTATCTTGTTCCCCACTTACTGAACCTAAAGCCTATCATGCTCTTGCTCAATGTATATTGATTCCAGTACTAGTTCATTCAATTATTACTAATTAAAATAGTTATCATTTATTTTTAGCAAATTTTATATACTGGAAAATACGCTATTTACTGGAGAGAAAATCCTAAAATATGTTTCCAATGTTATATATAAAGCAAATTAACAAAACACTCTATCTTGCTTACTTATTGGCATAGCTTGATAAGATTTGGTAGGCCTATATATGTATATTCACTAGGATGGTTTTAAATTGTAGTCTATTCGTTTACAAAATCTACAAGACGGCAAACCTACGTACTCATCCCGGTGTTTATGGGGATAGTAAAAACATGCAGAAGTTAAAATTTGGTATGTAATGTACATTTATACTATATAGGTTGGGTGAATTTATTTTTGCATACAAAACCCATTTGGCGGCAATCCTACGAACCATGATGTAAAGTTATAGCACTCATAGGTGTGATACTGCGCAGGTTTGATGACGTCAGTTTCGAGAGTTATCAGCTGTTATTAAATTATGTTTATAAACAATCAAAAATCAAAATCAAATGTTTACCAGCCGTTCTTGGTGATGTGTTTTTCTGTTTGTTTGTAGGAAAATGTTTAAGTTTTTCACGTTTAATTGAGTTTTAGGGCTTACACCTACATTAAAGAAATGTTTGCCTATTTTCTCACCTCAATCAAACTGACCAACTGTCTTATTTATTAACTTCAAAACTGAAACAGGACGTCTTAGAAAACCTCGTTTCCTACATAAGAGCTAATATGATGCAGTTACGATCACCCAGACGCACTGCAGTTTCTCTACAGAATACGTTGGTACATCATTGGCAAACACTCATCTAACATTTTCAACTTAAAATATAACGTTGAGCCTGACGAAAAAACGTGTTTGAGTGCTAGAGTACGAAATGGCCATCGTCTGAAATAGATATACTGAAAAGAAGTGTCAAACAGCGAATATTCTCAACTGTGTTGAGTCATAATTGTGAGAACGACCAATTCAAAGAGGAATCATTCAGAAACATACAATTATTCTCAGAGAGTATGTTTTCAGAAGACGCATTTAATTATGTTGCCGTCTACGTGGCTTAAAACAGTGTCCCAACTTAGGAAGATTCTCTTATGAGCACTTAAAAAGCAGCTTATTTACGTGGAGAAGAAATGTCTTGGATTGAGACTGTGTCAAAGGGGGGTTTGTGTGTACCGGACAGTAACTTTTTTGAAAGCTGCATTATTTGTGGAGGACGTTTTTAATAGAGGTCACGGAATAAATAATGTTTGTATCGAAAACAGATTGTTAAAAAAGTTTGTTTACTTCCTAAACTAATGATAACAGACTTTGGAGTGCCGGACGAGGCTGTTATTAGACTAATTCGAATTAGGACTTATCTCAGAGTAAGACACCTAAACTAAACAAATCTCATGAAAACCTTGATGACATTAGTAAAATGAAGAAGTTGAAAGAGTAATCAATGTTATACCATTTAGCCTTTGTTTTTCAAATAGACGATTTTTTTAGTTTTGTAATAAAAAGTTGGTATATATGCTCGTTTTTAAAATTATTTGTTATTAGTTAAGTTTGTTTTCCTAAACACCATAACACAAGAGATAGACACCAAATAACTTTAAGTTATTTTGATTTTATGAAACTTATATTTTAAAACATAAGTTTTTTATAGTTAGCCTATATAACCTATATTCTAAAAAATCAACGTGTTGAATGACAAAAGCACTATAAAATTGCATTGAAAAAATACTCTATTAGGCCGTACCGATTTAACACTGAAAAGATTAGTTACTATTGACAAAGGTCTGAATTAACCTAAGAAGCATGAGAGTTTCTCTTTCTTCTCAGTTTACAAGGTCTGTAAAAATATTCCGTACTGTGTTTTGCAACGTTAAATTTTACGACGAGGCAGAGTGATTGTAGAATAATGTAAAATATTTTTAAAAGTATCTGCCGCATTTTAAAGCCACTTAAAATACACTTTTAGGTATACCTACTCAATAGTGAATGACGAAGAACTTTCCTAAATTATGTTCTAAGTTATTTTGTTTTTGCTCACAATATCATTTTAGTTTCAAAGTTAACTGCGCTGTAAGTATTTATGTAGGAATTTTATTCTATGCTTAAAGACCTACAATAATTTTAGTTTATAAAAAAATGTTTTTCTTAGTAAAATATACTATCCTTAAATTTAAACCATCTGAAATTTAATAAAACATAACAATTTATTAAAAGAACAAAAATACAGTATAAAACAAAATGACCCCGATTGCTTTAATAAACTTAAATGAAAACAAGAGTAAATTATTTAAACTTTTTGAAAGAAAAAGGAAAGTTTATCTTAAGGCATTTATTAGTAGCATAACGTTGCGTATACGGCCCTTACAAGGTGTCTAACCTATTAGTTAATGAAAACAAACACTTGAGTAAAACCTGATCACATGTTTAAAATCAAAACAAATGACGTCAACTTCGAGGGATGCGCAGAACGAACCAATTTTCGTCTCCGTAGGAACACACCTATGTGTAGTCCTTTCATCATGCCTACGAACTACACATGCTCTATTCACCTCCATGTTTGTAATGGGGAAATAAAAAAAATACCAAAATGATATGGGTGAATTTGCTGTATATACAGATTTGTGACGACGGGGGTGTTTTCATATGTACTGCTACTTCTTATATTGTTTTTCCCGGAGTAAATTTTTGTTGCAACCAAAATGTGTGATATTTTCAGATTAAACTAATGATCACTGTTGGAGGGAGGGACCCTAAAACCTAACTGCCAGCATAATAAGAAGGCTCATTATGACAGAAAAAGTTATGATAAGTCTTTCCTACACAGGAAAAAAAGGATTTAAGGAAGAAAGAATTGAGTGCTCCAGCAATTCTGAGCTCTGCAAATACATTCATGGATAGTAGATATTGAAATAACATTATAATTACTTAACTGTATCGTGTTAAGACTATTGTACTTTAATATTGTGGCATGTATGTTTAAAGTAAATTCTACAGTAAACTTTATTAAAAAATTTCCTTTACTCATTTAGAAAAACAAAGAATAATATATACCCCAAAAAATTTTGTTACAAAGCAGGTATAAAAAAACCAATAATTTTTTTATCAGGCTCCTATAACTAAAGTCTATAAATTAGAAATATTCCTAGTCTGAGTTCTCACTTAGAAACAGATGTGTTTTTGGTGAACACCAAAGGACCCTCAATTTCAATTAGGCCTAGCTAAATTTACCTGTAAAACCTAAACCCCTTTTAAAATAAACATAATGAACCTTTTTTTCTTTACAAATAAAACAACATTAAAGAACCATGAAAAAGTGATTCTACTAAAATATTAACGACAATACCACAATAAAAAAATCAAAACATTGACAAACAACACCATAGTAAGATGCGGGTAAATGACAAAACGATTCAACAATATTCATCTCTTTACATTTCACATATTGCTGGCAGGTTAAGCAAAATTCTCTTAGGGCCCCCAACATCCCAAAAGATTTTAAATTTCAATGGTAATCTTCAATGGTTTGAGTTAAAATATTTTTATTAAAATTTTATGGTTTATTAAGATTGAAATACTAAATAAAATCACTCCACCCGCACCTCCAAAAAAGTTAGTCTTCAAAAGATAGAGCAGAAGTGTTTAAAAATCAGTGTTTTAAAATATAAAAAACGGTTAGCTTAAAATTATTTCTACTAATCACCATTAAATTAAGCTCAATAAATAAATAAATAATCCAGTGTATTTTAAATTATTGCTCTTTCAAACTGTTATAAGCTTTATTATTTTTTATCTTTATTTTGGGAACCCTTATATTGAATTAAATAGGCTATTTTATGGAAAAAGCTTACCGGTACTAAAGCTAAACTATAGTACCGCTACAATATAGTGCCAGATGTGCAGAATATGTCCGATCCGGCGATCAAGGATCGTTGGAAATTTCAAAGTGTCTGGGGAAATTTTATGGAAATTATTTATATTTTTGTGATTTTCCTCTTCTTAATAATTGATGTTAAAACTCATCATCTAATCAAGATTTGACTTTAGTTATGACAGATATAACTATTAAGAAATACTGGTTAGTAGGTAGTTTTGATTTGATTTTAATAACTTGTGTTTTACTATAGTAAACTAAAACTTAAAGAATCGTTATCGTTTCACTGCTTCATTGTAAGCTGTTGAGTTTTAAGGCAAAGTCTTATATATGTCACATATCTTGGGAGAAATTTTTGATCCATAACAGTACAATTGGGTAAAATTTTAAGAGTCAATAAATTTTCTGCACCCCTGACTAGTGCTAGGATTTTAAAAAAAATATTGCCCAAGAAGAGTTATCCAAATAGATAAATTTAAATTATGGCATTAATAGTCCTTTTACTTGGCTAATGTTGTGTGCTGATGTTGAAAGCCAGTGGTGAAGTGATAAAAATTTTTTGGTTTCTAAATATCACGTAAATATTACTGAATTTATTTCTTAGTAACAAATAAAAAATAAACACTAGAATAGATTTTGAAATTTTCTGACGTACTGTTTTTTATCATTTGTAAAATAATTTTGTTTATAAACAGTAGGCTCTCTTATGTTTCTTCTGATACCTCCAAGAATATGTGTACAAATTTTCATGGTGATCGGTTGAGTAGTTTTCGAATAAAAGCGTAACAAACATATGAAAATTCCCATTTATAATATTAGTATAAGGATGGGTAAAACATAAAAAGTAAAATACAATTAGAAATTCACTGTGGTACTGTTAAGGTGCACTTTCCCTAATCTTCCCAAGCTGCAAGATTTTCAATACATAATTAAATTTCAAAAATTAGACTACATTCAAGATTTAATTTATCGTAACACTATTAAGGGCATAAAGATGGATCTTTCTAACAAAGTTAATTTGTATTCTTAGCCAGAACTATATATTGACTCATGATTGTTTACATATCAAATTCCCCTACGTAAAAAAGATGATTGATTTTGGAAACTCTATTCTGTTAACCTGCATATAAAATATCATTAGTGTACAGTTGAATTTTTTAACTGGAAGCGGCCAACAAGACTAAGTGGACTGTCTTTGACGCTGAACTTCTTTTATTTGTAGCACAATCATGTGTGTCCTGTTAGTCATTTTATATATTTGTTTAACATTAAAACATATAAACAAATGTATATTTACAGTTTGTTTGTTTTGACTGAAACTCGACATTTGACAAGTAGAAACACATAATTATACTACAAACAAAAGAAGTTCAGCGACAAAGATAGACTACCCAATCTTGCCCGCTTCTAGTTTAAAAAATTCAACTGTACATGTGTGGTGTTTGCTGGTTATTATATTTAATTTGTTTTAATTGTTGTATCTATTGTTAGACATTTGTTTTAAATAGAGGGAATTATGTTTCAGAGAGCTGAGTAAACAGAGAATACCGATTCAGGAGAACAGGTCTGAAAATGGAGGAGATGAAGATTAAATATATGCTGTAAATTATACTATAAGTATGTGTAACATTTTGTATTAATATATTTGCATATTTCAGTACATAAAGTTTTTGATTTAATACATCCCTATTTTACACTCCCCACTTTGGACAATATTTGGAAATTAAACCCTCTAGCTTTAAGAACATCTACTAAGATAAATGCCAATAAAAAATATGAAGCAAAGCTTTTTGATTTTTTATATTTTTTATATTAAAAACTCAAAAATTCAGTAATTAAAACACACTAATTATTTAAATATTCATAAAGATATCAAAGCACCTACAAATAGGCTAATGTACTCTAATGAAGTATGAGGGTACTGTTATACTTTGTTTGCTGATGTTAGGCATTTTTATATCATTTTTTATTAATTTAAAATATTTGTTTGAGCATTTTTACTGTCTGAAAAAAGTATAAGAGTTTGTTTACTTAAAATTTATTTAAAAATGGTTGAAAACAAAATCTGTCTACCTATGGTTTACCTCTAGACGAACTATATAGCGTATACATAGTACCAGGGGGACCGAGCTTAAGCTCGGTAAAATTATTTCTTTCGTTCTCACACAAAGCTCGTTCGCTTCGCTCACTCGCCTTGCCGAAGGGTGCTACACTTGGGTATAATTTTCCTAAACTACAGGTTAAAGATGTAACACATTTTTTTATATCAACAGTTATCAGCTGATTTTTGTTCAATTGAAAATCTCCATAAGGATAACATGGAAACTTTGAAGGGCTCTAGCGCAAAAACTGGATTTTTCCCAGCTATGGGACCAGCTCCAATCGATTTCTGGTGGCCAAAACCCCCATATTCAATAAAAAAATCTAAAATCCTTGGAGCGAAAAAAAACTTTGCCCAGACAAACGGAGCTTGTTTTAGAGTATAAGTAGGGCCTACCAGGGGGACCGAGCTCAAGCTCGGTAAAATTGTTACTTTCGTTTTCACACAAAGCTCGTTCGCTCCGCTCACTCGCCCTCTTGATTTTTAAGACGAGCTCGTTCGCTTCGCTCACTCGCCAGGCCAAAGGGTGCTGCAGTTTGGTATAATTTTCCTTTAAAGAAATAACACATTGATTGGTTTTATCTACAGTTATCAGCTGATTTTTGTTCAATTTAAAAACCTCCATAAGGATAACATGGGAACTTTGAAGGGCTCTAGCGCGAAAACCGGATTTTTCCCAGCTATGGGACCAGCTCCAATCGATTTCTGGCGGCCAAAACCCCCATATTCAATCAAAAAATCAAAAATCCTTGGAGCGAAAAAAACTTTGCCCGGACAAACGGAGCTTGTTTTAGAGTATAAGATAATAATAATTATGTTGTGTACGTATGTATTTATATTCATACCATGTTCAAAATGATTTATTTTCCTATTAATTTAAATATATATAGTAATTTTCTATGAATATAACATTATTTATTAGCTTCAAATTGGAAATATCCCTTGCAGTTTTTCGTTTGCAAAAGAAAACCTTTTGCAATCTTTCCATTTGCAAAAGAAAACTTTTTGCAATCATTCCGTTTAGAAAAGAAAACTTTTTGCAAACTTTCCGTTTGCAAAAGCAAATTTGCTGAAAAGATTCAGGGATTTGCAAACATTACGTTTGCAAGAGAAAAGTTTATGCAAACTTTCCGTTTGCAATAGCAAATTTGCTGAAAAGATTCAGGGATTTGCAAACATTCCGTTTGCACGAGAAAACTTTATGCAAACTTTCCGTTTGCAAATGAAAATTTGCTGAAAACATTCAAAAAAGTTGAAAACTTTCCGTTTGCAAAAGAAAATTCTCTGCAATTTTTCAGTTTGCTAGTAAAATTTGCAGCAAATCTGCTGCAAGTTCAGCATGCGTCAACTACAAATTTGCTGCAAACCAAAAGCAAACCTTTTGTTTGCAATTGTAAATTTGATGCAAACTTTCTTCTTTGAAAATGCAAATTTTAAAAAATTTGCTGCAAATTTTCTTTGCTATCTGGGTAAGATCTTATCTGCTCCACACCTACCCATCCATGATTACCTACCCCAGGAGATGGGCAGATTGAGGTCCCGAAGACCACCACTGCGGACAGCATCCCAGTTGTTGGACACAAACTTTTCAATCCATACCGACTGGACTTCCTCCTGGGACTCTTTCCAAGGTCGGAATCACTTTTTGATTGCTGACCCAACCTTAGCAGTAAGTGGTATGGATCTTCCTCGGAAGCAGTGGACTGTTCTCAATCGATTCCGCACTGGAGTGGGAGGATGTAATTATTGGAAATACAAATGGGGAATGACAGAAGACCAGTCATGCGGCTGTGGAGCGGAGTTCCAGACTATGACTCACATAGTCAATGAGCGCCCTTTGAGTGCTTTCTCGGAAGGGCTGATGGGCCTTCATTGTGCAAGCGAAGCTGGGCTGCAATGGCTTAGCGCCCTGGATTTAGCTTTATAGAGAGATCATTAATGTTTATTTTAGTTTTATTATAAATGTATTGACGCAGGTGCTTTGCACTGCAGAACATCTTTTATTTATTTTATTATTATTATCTTTATCATGGCGGCTGGCTATGACAGCCATACGATGTGTGTATATATATATATATATATATATATATATATATATATATATATATATATATATATATATTGAACAAAAATCAGCTGATAACTGTAGATAAAATAAACCAATGTGTTACATCTTTAACCTGTGGTTTAGGAAAATAACCAAATGCAGCACCCTTTGGTCTGGCGAGTGAGCGAAACGAACGAGCTTGTCTTAAAAAGGGAGAGGGCGAGTGAGTGGAGCGAACGAGCTTTGTTTGAGAAACAAAAGTAATAAATATACCGAGCATAAGCTCGGTCTCTTTGGTACTGTATTTACAAAATTGAAGGTTTTTTCATAAATTATAATAATATTAAGTAGGCCTATTGTAATGACAATGTATAATTGTATATGTTATATCCTTGGATGTCTAATAAAGATATTATTATTATTATTATTAGTTGTCAAGAGAGATCTAATTATCGTCTGTAATGGAATTTCAAAATGTTCCTAATAAGATATGGACAATCACTTACTGTACTTAATAACTTGATGGCTCTAAGAATTCCTGTGAACATCTGGAGGCACGCGAAAGTAACCCAAATGAGTGATTCTAATATTCAGTGTTAATTGTTAACTTCATGTCTGTATAAAAACAACACTAAATGAAAAAGTTAAAAACTCAAAATAAAATGACTTGAACTGTGGTAAAATGAATAAATAAGAAAAAAAAGTAATATTTAATTCAAATATCTTTAAATTCCATTGTGAAAGAAGACCCATTGAAATGAGCTGTGTGAGAAGTTTACTTCAACTATGGCATTATTTTGTTTATTTGCCTCCCAGTAACTGGGGAATTAATAGAGCAGTAGTGAGTGCTGCATTCTGTTATACTGTATAATTAATTGTTAACAGGAAGGTGGAGCATCAGTGAGGAAAGAGTGAATGAGTGTGCTTTGCCTTTACTTTGTGTGTTTTTACGCCAAAGAAATTTTATACCATAACGTTTTGATGAGGAACGGTCCAAACCTCAGTCTTGTTACTATCTAACAACGACCATTAGTTAGACAGCATTATTAATTAATAGAAAAATGACAAATGGCAACTGTGTTCGACATCAAACCTTTAAAGTATAAAGGGGTAGATTAATGTATAAAGGGGTCAAACTCAACAGTACAAGAGGTCACGTTAGGAGTCCCTCAAGGTTCAGTCCTGGGACCATTTTTCTTTACTGTTATAATCAATGACTTACCGATCAATGTAAATTCTTCCTCTGTAATTTATGCTGATGATACTTTACTTTTTACAAGTAAAAAAGATACAACTGAATTAAAAACCACAATCAAATTGGCCCAGACTGATGCAATGAATTGGTTTTCATCTAATAATCTCCTTTGTAATCAAGATAAAACTCAAAATATTATATTAAGCCTTTCTCAGAATCATGATTTCCAATCTGTTAAATTATTAGGAATTTTCAAAGACACAAAGTTAAACTGGTCCAGTCATATGTAGAAAGTTATCTAGAGTGACATTTGTTTTGGAAATTGAGAGATATGGTATAAAATGAGTACTTGAGAATGGCTTATTTTGGATTGTTTCAGTCCCACATATCATATGGGCTCATTTTATGGTGACATGCTCCAGTGGTCTCTAAGGTACTGTTGATCCAAAAAAAAGGGCATACGAACACTTTGTAGAGTAGGGCGCAATGAACATTGTAAACCACTTTTTATTAATATGAGAATTTTAACGGTGATCAATCTTCACATCTATCACATACTTGTCTACACTAAAACTAATCTACATTCATTTCCCATTAGACAGAACACACACAACCATACTACCAGATACAGAGGACAGCTTGACACGCCGGTAAAGCGACAACGTGTCGTCGTAGCCAATTTTACCTGCGGCCGCACCATACCTGCTCTGCGGGGGTACGACATGGTGTCGTCGCTGCCGCTTGAGGCGGGCGACGACACCATGTCGTACCCCGAGAGGGGAGGTTTAACGAGGGACTGACAGCTAGAGATCAATGACACTTCGCGTAGGAAAGGAGTGAAATTATCCCAATTGTAGTTGTTAGATGTGAATATAGACTAATTCATGCAAATTAAGGTTATATTAGTAGACAAATCACAGTAACAAAATTAAACAAATTGTTTGCTTTATTATTATTATTTTAAGATGTCATCTTATTATTTTCTTATTATTGTAATATTTCTTATCAACGATATTAGATATATTTCATAGAACTATGATAGTGTAATACCGGCCTGATCATTGGTGTGATAAAATTGAGTAAACTGAAAAGGGCAATAAAATGGATTGACGCTTTCACAACACAGAAACACACAACCCACACGGAGGAAGTATTGAAGGGATCAATAAAGGTAACGGTAACATTTAATAAATGTCTAGTACACTTAATTGAATTTGCTGTATATGTTGGCCTAAGAGTGTTTTTGCAGTCAGTTGATGCTGTTCAGATATAGAACAAAAAGTTCAGATTAAGTCAGTTTTTGTCAATGTTATTTAATAACATTGCCTCTATGTGAAAAACCCTGATTATAGTTTAGTGTTATGCTTTTAGCGTCCAGTAGTTGAAACGAATTATACTATTTCTATATCAAAAAACTACTTTATTGTAAGATTTCAGTAAGGAAAGATAAATAGCATAATCAATGTGGGGTGTCCGCCGATGCCGAGAGAGCAGACCTGTGCGCCAAAGCAAAGCCTACACCTCAGGCTATGCAGGTAGTCAAGCCGAGAGAGAGTGAGAGAGGAGATTAGCCAGGGTACGACATGGTGTCGTCGCTGCGGCGGGCTTCGGGCGACGACACTCAGTCGTAGCCCCGAAAATATTTTTACTGCACCCCAACGGGAGCAGGTAAAATTCAGACACAAAGTCGTACAATCTGACACGCCATATTACAGATTAACCAAAAGTGGATCATTACATCTGGTAAACTCCATTAAATTCTTTAATAAACTACACATAACTGCTCATACATACAAACTAAATAATTTTAAAAAACAAATTGAAAATTGGCTTTAAATAATCCATGTGAGTGTTTTTACAACGCTGAAACTACATGAAAAATGGGTTACAAGATTATGTGGAGTAAATTCGTTTGAAAAGAATAGACATATTTCCATTTCCTGAAATTAATGCACTTTAAATCAGAAAGATGGGCATAAATACGTTTCTGTTATTGTATTAAAGTAGTAAATTATTTTCAATTTTTAACAAAAGTGCCAAAGTGAATTGACAAAGTGCCGCCCCTAAAATTTTGCCGCTATACACTCCAGCCTTTTCAGCCTACTTAGAAATACAGCCCTGACTTTACCACATAATTATGTACCAAGCAAAACTAAGTAATATGGCAAGAAAAAAAAGAAGAAAATACAGTAGAGCGTAGCAGCTTGCAAAGATTCCAAAATTTCAGAAAATTTAACATGTTTGAGAATTTTTTAGGTACATGTTTAAGATCATTAAATGACACTAAATTATGTTAAATTTTTTTATGAGACTTGGGAATAGATGAAGGAACACAAAATACTATACAAGAAAACAAATATATTTACACTGAGATCACAATTAACTATAGAAACAAGTAACTTATACACATGGAAAAGAACCGGTTTAAACTTACAAATAAATTTACTTATTTACAACATGATATTTAACTGTTTCCTCTTCAAGTCTATTTCCGCTTTTAACAAAGCCATCTTAAGATCATGCTCCTTCTTCATGTATTCCATGGTCTTTTTGTGTTGTTCTTCTAAAAGTTTCTTTTCAAAAGCCACAAGTTCCAACTTTGCCTCGTTTAGCTTGTTCCACATATTCTTGTTAGGAGATTCAACAAAATTACTCATTTCATCTTGTTGCCTGAATTGATCCAATTCTGAATTTTGGTTCCAATATGCGTTGTTGTCTTCTGGGAAAATAGAAAAAAAATTTAAGTGCACAGTAAAAAAAAATTCTTTTTTAGCAAGTTTTCCTGGAAATAAAATAATAAGTTAGGGCTGGCTAGAGGACGGATTAGAAAGGACGGGGGGGGGGGGGGGGGCTGAAACATGGCAAGTTTTATACATATCCTAATTTATTTTTGTTGATTACAGACATATCCTAATTTAATTTTGTTTATTACAAATTACGGGATCAGTTTTTTTTTTTTTTAATTAATAAGGTTTAGGGAAATTTTTTAAACAATGCTATATGGCCGACTATCATTTTATTGAAAACACAAAACAACAGAATCCTAGGATGCACACAGTGAAAACTAGATGATAAAGTAGCAAAAGACAAGATAAAATTAACTTCTTGAACAGCAATATGTGAATGCAGGGCTCAAGGCCCCAACAAAAGAATCAGAGCTAGTCTTAACAATGTATCATATTTCATACTAACAAGCAGAGATGCCCATTATTCTCTCTCACACCATCTTCATCCCCAGCCTATAAACCGTCAATACCCCTTTTGTCTCAAAAAAATCCTAACTAAATTCAGTGGGAAACTTATTAAACAGCTGTATCTGAAGGATTTTGAAGGACTTTTGTATTCAAACTGATGGATTGTTTAATATATTAAATATTAATGTATTTCCCTAAGGCACTATTACAGTAGTAGCCATAGTAAGACCTAGGCATGTCACCATGTTACGTTTCATTTTTAATTTCCAGAAGCTATGAACACCATTTTTTCATTAAAAAATAAATAAAAATTATATATATATACAGGGTGATTCAGACCACCCGTCCACTATTTATAGCAGGAGAACGGTTTGAGATAAAATCATGAAATAAAGTTTTTCCCCACTAAATCGCATATGGGCTTTCCAATAAAAATATTTTCATCAATGCCAGTATACAGGGTGTTATAAAACTGGAGGTCACGGGTTCGAATCTTAAAATTTTCTGAAATAAACATGCAGATTTTTTTACATAATTTTAAACGTATTAGTCAAAGGAGCATTTTCGTGAAAACAGAATGAATTTATCTTTTTCCGTTTCAAAATGGCGGCCATTTTTGTAAGAAAAATCAACATTTACGGAATACCCTGTAATTCTTTTATTATTTGTCATAAATGACTCCTGATTCAATATCCTTATTTGAAATGAGCTAAGCTTTACAATGATATGTCACAAGACCACTTTATTAAAAAACTAAAAATTCCAAAATTTTATAATTTTGAAAATTTTAACTTAGACAAAACTCAAAAATTCTAAATGTAAACATATGTCATATTGTATATCATCTTAAAGCTCTCATTGAACTGAGCAACTTTGTAATTTACACTAATACCGTATCTCTTGTGGTTTTGTAGTAATAACATAAAAATGTCATTTTCCCTTATGATTTGCATGTTAATTGTTCAGGGCTTTATAGTATGGAAGTCCTCCATTGATTGTTGCCATAACATTGAATTAACATGCAGGTTATATGGAAAAAATGTATTTTCACGTTATTACTACAAAACCTCAAGAGATACGGTAATAGTGTAAATTACAAAGTTGCTCAGTTCAATGAGAGCTTTAAGATGATATACAATATGACATATGTTTACATTTAGAATTTTTTAGTTTTGTCTAAGTTAAAATTTTTAAAATGATAAAATTTTGGAATTTTTAGTTTTTTAATAAACGTGTTCTTGTGACATATCATTGTAAAGCTTAGCTCATTTCAAATAAGGATATTGAATCAGGAGTCATTTATGACAAATAATAAAAGAATTACAGGGTATTCCGTAAATGTTGATTTTTTTTTACAAAAATGGCCGCCATTTTGAAACGGAAAAAGATAAATTCATTCTGTTTTCACGAAAATGCTCCATTGAAAAAAATCTGCATGTTTATTTAAGAAAATTTTGAGATTTGAACCCGTGACCTCCAGTTTTGGAACACCCTGTATACTGGCATTGATGAAAATATTTTTATTGGAAAGCCCATATGCGATTTAGTGGGAAAAAACTTTATTTCATGATTTTATCTCAAACCGTTCTCCTGCCTATAAATAGTGGACGGGTGGTCTGAATCACCCTGTATATATACCCTACAGGGTGTCCCGGAACTCTCTGGAACCCTTTTGTATATTTGTTCCTTGCATCGAGACAAGAAAAAACATTGTACAAATAGGGGTCTAAAATCCATCGTTTAGCCGCTAGCCGCCATTTTATATTTTTCACGTAATAATTTTTATTTCCGTAACGGATGGTTGTATTCAGTGCATATTTGGTATGAATCTTTATCATACTAATGTACATTTTCAGGAAAAAAAATAATTTTTTCCACTGTGTATTTTCAAAATGGCGGCCATTTTAAATTTTCAAACTCAAATATCTCAAATTTGGTAAATTTCAAAAAAATTTTACTTTGTACAAAAAAGTTGCCAAATTTAATTATCTAACCAACGGTACCAAGTTTGTAAGGATCTGATTACAAATAACGGAGTTATTGCGATTTTTCTCCAAAAAAACATTGATTTTGCATTATAATTAATGCAAATTATGGCCATTTTCACAGATAAATCGCAATAACTCCGTTGTTTGTTATCAAATCCTTACAAACTTGGTACCGTTGGTTAGATAATTAAATTTGGCAACTTTTTTGTACAAAGTAAAATTTTTTTGAAATTTACTAAATTTGAGATATTTGAGTTTGAAAATTTAAAATGGCCGCCATTTTGAAAATACACCGTGGAAAAAATTAATTTTTTTCCTGAAAATGTACATTAGTATGATAAAGATTCATACCAAATATGAACTGAATACAACCATCCGTTACGGAAATAAAAATTATTACGTGAAAAAAACAAAATGGCGGCTAGTGGCTAAACGATGGATTTTAGACCCCTATTTGTATTCTTTCTTTTTTCTTTTTTCTTCTTGTCTCGATGCAAGGAACAAATATACAAAAGGGTTCCAGAGAGTTCCGGGACACCCTGTATATGTGTGTGTGTGTGTGTGTAGGCTACAGTAGGGTCCCGTGATTAAAAAAAAATTACCTATATCCTAACACATTTGTCCAAAAAGTGCAAAATTGTTCTTAATTTAAGAACTAATAAAAACATAGTCGCCAAGTAAGAGATAACACGTTTTAAATATCATACAAAAATTGGGCCTATTGTATTGTTTTAACATTGCTTCCAACTAACATGTTGTAATAACAATAAAACTATTATCCTATACAGTACACTCTCGTTCATCGGACTCGGCGACATCGGAACTCCGCTTCATCGGAAATGAAAATCTGGATATCATAAATTTTTTTTGTCTTACGAAATAAATATTTTTTTCGTTTTAGCGCCTTCAATTTCCATTCGTTCTATCCGCACAACAGTGAAGTATCACATTTTGCATCAAACGTCATCAGGCGTTTTAGATAATCTGTCCCCATCGATGTGATTTACGAGGCCGTGGAGTATTCGCACAAAAATAGAAAGAGGAAGGGGGCAGGAAGTGAACATCCGTTTCGACCACTTCCCAAACTGTCATTCAGTCTGTCTCGCGTTGCGACTGCACCTGTGTACGTGGAAGTCAGTTGACTGCTGGAATATGAGTGGAGTGGAATATCAATATGGAATATGAGAATAACGATTTTTGATCTTTATTTCCTGCGTTGTTTTTATTCCTATAGGTTCATTATTACCATGTTCAAAGTTTAAGTGCCTTGTTTTCATAAAATCTCTTGTGTTATCTTAAAAACAAGAGTGAATACAATCACAATACACAATAGGTCACCGTACGGGCGGAAATGATGACTCACGATGGACTCCGCTTCATCGGAATTTTTTGACATCCGAACCGGCCGTCCGCCACATTAGTTCCGATGAACGAGAGTGTACTGTACTTTATACGTGTAAGGTATATTTGTATGTAAGTTATTTATGTTTGCAAACTCATCTCAAAGATGGCTCGAACAATTTTCTTCAAACTATGCAAATAAGTTAGTTCTGGGATAAGAAAGGGTCGGTACCGGTACCGGTACCGGTTCTTTTAAAGGATTTTTTCTCGGCACCAGTATCAAGTATTCATTTTTAATGAGGTTAACAGGAAATTTGAAAAAATATTTGTATATTGAGGTGATATTTCAAAAGTAGAGAGAATTTTGGGATTAAACTAACTTACACATGCAAGTTAAAGAATTAGAATGTAAATGTGGGGCCATGAGAATGTGTGAGTGACATTTAAGGGTAGGGGCAGTGTTGGGGTGTGCATGGGAAAACATTCATCAAGAGGATAATTTATCAAAGAAAGGATAATCGGAAATGGTAGGCAATCAAGCTTTCCATTAATATCATATGACAAAAACTTAATGTGATATTTTCAGATGTATTAGACCTTGTAGGATATGGTTTTTGACATCTACTTTAAATTTTAATAAATTTTAAAGGAGTTTAATAAAAATTTAAGGAGTTTATTGTGTTGTATGATCTGAGAAAAAAAGTGAAATTTTCTTTAAAACTTCATTGGGGACGACCCTTCAAAGGACGTGAGTAGAGTTTTATTTGTATAGGTATTTTCTGAAATAAAAACGTTCTAAATAATTATGTTTAATGCCAATTCCTGCCCCGTAGACAAATTAGAAGTGAGACGATAGGTCACTTCTAGTATATCATTTTAAAGCGTAGAATAAGGGGAAGTTTTGGTGATATTTCACAGTTTGTAGCTTGATGCATAATTATAAAAAAATTTTCTTCAGCAAGTTATAGTGCCCTTTTTCTTAATTTTGAAAAATGAGACTCTGCCTTAAATACGAGTTGGTCCTCAACAATGTTTTGCAAGGTAAAAAAAGATAACAGTGTTACACTTACCAATGTTCTCCTGTTTGATGTCATTCCAAGTTTCTTCAATTTCATAATCGTTGGTTTGGGAGTCAGGTTGGATCTTCTCGGTAGTTGTTTGTTTGTTAGCAGTTTTTACTCCAGGCCTATTCCAAGAGTATGACCTAGAGTAACTCTGATGGCTGATTTTCTTACTTGAACCTTCAACTAATGAATTTCTTAGAAGAGAGGAGTCGTTCTTTTCTACACTTTTGCTTACTGCATCTCTTCTAACAAGACCGACAGAATGGATTATATCAAGATTATTATCTTCATTATTAATACTTGCAGATGACATTTCATTTTGCTTATTTAGATTATCCACAGATTTCACTTTGATGAGGGGTGTTTTTATTCCATTCTGATCTGGAACAGAGACCGAGAATGATGATGCAGCCTCTGCCTTCAGAAAGGATTGAATGTTAGGCAACTGTTCAGGTGAAAATATTATCGGATTTTTCCCTTTCAGTTTTATCACTTTAAAAGGTCGCTGTGCATCACTACTTTTTTCTGGTGTTCTGTTGCTGGGTAGTGTAATTATACTGTCGTGTACCTCTTGCAATGAGTCGTTTTTCTCGGCTATTTTTTCCACTCTAATGATATTAGGGTTGACAGTAGCAACATGTCTAGTGGTGTTGTCTTGGTAAAGCACAGTTTTTTCCACAGTGGGTTTTTTAACTTCAACAGTCTTGTTAGCACTTTCAATAGTGGCCTTCTGCAATGGAGGAGGTTTTTTATCAGTTTTATTGCTTGAAACATCTGATTCTTGCAATATTTGTTGAGCTTGCTTTAGTTTTTTTGCAATGAAGGAATTCTGCATTCTTGGAGTCACTTTTCTGATCCGCCCAGAACCCCTGAACCGAGGGACAGTTGGAACAGTAACTCCCGAGCGAATTGCCGTGGGTTTTACTTTTGGGTGGGATTTCTCCTTCATAATTTCTAGAGCACTGTCAGGATCATCCAAAGTTTCATAGATGTATTCGTCTTCGGATATTTCAGTAGACTTGCAAGTACTTATGACTTCATCATTATCGTTTACAATCAGCATGTCATCATCAGAAGCATTCTGTTTTGAGCTCTCAGAACTTAAAGATGCAGGACCAATCTTCCTTTTTGGTTTAGTGGGTTTTCTGAAACAAAAATAAATTGTTTAATTGGAAACAATTTAACAAATAAATATTACATGATTTAAATGCAAAATGACCCTTAATATCCCTACAATGTTGTGCCTAGACCTTAAGCACCAGCAAAATTTTTGTTTTTATGTAATGTAAACACTCTAAGAGCTGTGTTGTGTAGCAGAACGTTGATAGTCAGGATTGTGTGGCCTGGCTCCATCCGGATTATCAAAATTACATAAAAAAATGGCCACCATTTAATTGCACTGTTATAATATTGTATATTTTTTCTTCCTTATACATATATAGGAAAGAGTCCAGAAGTGAGAGAAATTTAAAATATCTTTAGCGAATATCCCTATAGGGAATACACCATTATGGTAAGACCTAAGTCCGAGACCATGTTATTTATTTATTTTTTTTAGATGCACAGACGCCGTCATAAAACACGGTTTGTTCAAATTCATATATATATAATATATTCATAGATCACCCGTACACTCTTTCAAAATTCACAGAGTTAATTTTTCACAAAAACAAATTGAGCCATTATTGGTAAACCCCGTTATGCTCTATTGATTGACACTAATTTCAGTGTACAGGGTGTACCAGAGGTAACATTTACAGACCAAAAGTCACTAATTTTAAAACAAACCCCTACTTTTTATGACAATTTTAAATTCTACGTTCGTAAATTTAAGTTGACTTTACACTTTAATGTGTACCCCCCTAATTCTAACCTCTGGTTCTAAATAATTATTATGCTCTGACAGTTCCGTTTAACGTAGAAGTTTCAAAGAAACGGATGTGAAATTTTCCCCATTTTTTTCTTACAAGAAAAACTAAACTTTAATCGCCGTTATCTTATAAACCGTTATAATTAGGGCTACCGGTACGCATTAAATTGAAAAGTTGGCTTAAATTAATATGTATAATTTTAAAATATCGTAAAATGGAGAGGTTTGTATTTAAAATTAGTGACTTTTGGTCTTGTAAATGTTACTTCTGGTACACTCTGTGAATAAAAATTAGTGTCAATCGATAAAGGGTTACAGCTTAACTTATAGTAACACAATTTGTTTTTGTGAAAAATTAATAATGTAAGTTTTATAAGGGGTGTACGGGTGGTCTTGGACACACAGTAATTAACATGGTATACCATTATACGAGTCGTTGCCCACCGATACTCGACAGATACAGCACCAGTCATGGTGAGTGGAGCGCTAAGCAGATGGTGTGAAACATGTATAAAATGTACGTTTTTAAATTGCTAATTATATATGTTTTTAGGTACAGGCCATAATAAACCAAATCCTTCTTAAGCGTTCGCTCTTCTACTGTATTAGACAAATAACTCCCAAACGTTTTTATTAGCGATGCACAGACGTACTTGTACCCTCTCTCCCTTGCGAAGAGGACGTGCAGGTGGAGCTTCTGTTGAGAAAGGTTTTGGTACATGAGGAAAAATTGCATCCATTCGAATTCGTAGTTTTTGGTTGAGGTAAAGTTCTACCAGTGATTTGCGACAGGCGAGAGGAGTTGCCCGGTATCTCATTAAAATCTGCTGAAGTTTCACTGCCATTGGAGTGTTTTCTGAGAAAGCAGATTCTGAGGAAGTAGATTTTTTAAGCAAGTTCTTCAGTGTTTGAACTGAGCATTCTTCCAAACCATTTGTCGCCGGATGGTCTGGAGCAATAAATTTTTGAAACCGTGTGAGATGCAATACGCATGAAATGTATTGTTTTGAAAAATTGAAGCGTTAAAAAATTGAAATTGCGAGAAGTAAAAATTTGTTCAAGCAAGGTGATGGTGTTTGAACTGGATGACGCATTCTTCATTGCTTTTATTTCCACCCATTTCGATTTAGCGTCAATGCACACAGGAAGTTGAAGCCTTGAAAAGGTCCCGCACAATCTATGTGTACTCTTTCCCAATTTTTTTTTTTGAGTTTCCCATGGGTGAATGGGAGCTTTGGATGGATTTAACCGGGTTATAGCACAATTTTCACATCCTCTCACGAGACGCTCAATATCGATTTGCGACCAGTATACGTAACGACGAGCGAGCTGCTTCATCTTCGTCATTCCCAGATGAGTTTCATGGAGCTCGGCAAGGACCTCGCTTCGGAGGACTGCTGGAATGTAAATTCTTTCTCCGTGAAAAATGATTACTTCAACCAAAGTGAATTCACTGTCAGTTGAGCTTGTGAGGAGATCATGAAGAATTTTTGAGAGCACTGGATCTGTTTCAGTTTCAGTTTTGATGTTCGCAGCTGTGAGTTCATAACTTGAAATTTGAAAAATCGCTTGACCACAAATCCTTTTAACCTCTTCTCCAATTCCCTTGTCTGTAGAGGACCAAGTAAGTTTAAGAGGAGCTCTTGAAAGACAGTCCACATTTTTGTTCTCTATACCCTTTTTGAATAAAAACTGGTAATTAAAACCTGATAGATTTGAAGCACAGCGAAGTAAACGAGCTGAGGGCATTTGAGCTAGGGCCTTGTCATGTCTGAAGATACGAGATATTTCGAAAGTTCCACAGTACAGAAACAGCCTTGTTGAAAATCACTGATGACTTACGATTGGCTATGGATCGTAGTCAATGTACACTACTGACATTATTTGACTTTAGCAAGGCTTTCGATACTGTGAATCATGATATCTTGAAAAAACTTGCCGGTATCTTTTTGGGTTGGTAACACTAAAATACCGTTTTGTTTTTTTAAAGGTAGTAACAAGCTTCTCTCGGAACTAAGAATGAGTACATCAATTAATTATTTAAATAGTTATCTGAGAACACAACATAACATAACATTATGTTATGTGCTCGCTGATTATCTCACTCACGCAATAAAGGAATGTGATTTGATTTGTCACATTGTTTCATTTAGGTTATAAACCATTATTATTTTTTTTTGGCAGTGCATCAAAAGAAATCATTTTAGAGTTGTTAATGTTTTTTTGCTTTATTAATAGTTTAAGACTTAGTTTTTCAGAATTAAAATAACTTATTTACGCCATGGGATTTTATTTCCTGATATATTGTTGCAACTTCTATGAAATCTGACAATTAATGAATTAAAAGCTCTGCAGTAAAAAGTGGACTTAAATTCTCTGTTCTGTTGTTATGTGCAACTAACTTATTAAGCTGCTCTGATATTAGATGTACTGTACAAGTAAATTTGAGACTGATAAAGTAAAATAAAAAGACTTGATTCAAAATTTGTTTGACTCCCTTGGCAGACTTGTTCATCTCGGCAAGTAGTTCAATTTGGGACTCCAGAGCATTCAGCGGCACGCAAAGTTATCATTGTGTGCTGTCTCCAGTATTAGAATATAACCTCCATATAAATATTCTAGTGGTAAAAGCCAAAAGCCGTCAAGCGAGCAGGGTATATGGCAGAGCCTACTAGGCGACCGCCTAGGGCGCCAACACCCGAGGGTCGCCATCGCGGCGGGGACTAGCGCCCCTGATTTGTTGTAAAAAGTGTTCCCGAACAGCGGTAAAGAGCGCCCTCAAAAGATGTTTAAAAACCCCTTAATTGGCGGTAAAAGCGTCCCCGATAGGCATAAATAGCGCCCTGGATCAGCCTTAAAAATCGCCCCCAACTGTCGTTAACAACGCTCCCAATAGACTCAAATACACGCGATCAGAGTTGAATTGCGTTACCAATCGGCGGTAAAAAGTGCTCCCTACTGGCGGCAAACATTGCTTTGTAATCAACGGTAAATCGCATCCCTGATCGTAGTACAATTGCTCCCCTGACTGGCGTTCAACAACGTCCCTCACATTGGTAAAAAGCTTCCATGATCGACATTAAATAGTCCTGAATATGACAACGGTAAAGAGCGCCCCCGACCGGCGGTAAACATCCCCCGAATTTACGATAAACAGCGCCCCTGAGCTCTAAAGAGAGCCCTCGATCGGCGGCATTAAATGGTAAAACAGGCGTTTCCAACAAGCGGTAAATAGCACCCACGATCGGCAGTAAAGAGAGTTTATGTTTAGAGGTTAAAAGCCCCTCTTAACATTTCCCAATGAAATGAATTGGGAAGAATTGCCGCCGATCGAGGGCTCTCTTTACAGATCAGGGGTGCTGTTTATCGTAAATTGGATGTTTACCGCCGGTGAAATGAATTTTCAATATTATTTTGAAAATAAAATAATTGAATTTTCAATTATTTATTCAATGCAAAATATATTTGCATTGAATAAATAATTGCTGTTCAAATTTTGTTTATAATAAACTATGAATAGTTTTTCATTCTAAGTCAATGTTTTATCTGATAATAAATTGACAGTAAAAATATACTTTAACAGTTATTTTCTTTGTATGAAATAAAATGGCTAAAATAAATGGCACAAAATCCAGAGAGGGGGAGGGGGCAACTATCGAAAATTTCGTCTAGGGTGCCAGAAAACCTAGGGCCTCAACTGCAAGCAAGTGACGAGCGGCTTAGCACTGATGTCCAATCATAGGGAAAGACAAAAACTCCAACAAAAGATACTTTAATTTTTAATTTTTTATGAACCAAATGGTTATTATAGACTATGAGGACTGAGTGAAAATATGTTTATAGCAAGTGATATAACGATACTGTCATATTTATTGTGTTGAACATTAATCCGTTTTAGTTAAGTTATTATTATATCTCGTTAGCAGAGACAAGTTTGAAGTAAAAAGAAGAAAGAAGAATTTAGTACATTCAATGATTACTGCTGTGTTTTCTGGGTTATTTAATAATTTTTTAATATTATTATTGTAACTATATAAGTAATATTTAAATATCTCAAACTTCTAAATTACTTTAACATAACATTGTATTAAGAATTGTGTTAAAATAAAGTTTTTAAGTTGAGTTGCTTCCTGTAACCGCGGATGTCAAACCCCCCCAAAATTTTTTTCTGGCTACGGCTTTGATCGTGGCGTACTTCTCAAAAAGTTCTTCAACCGAATTCACTTGCTGGATTGAATGACCTCATTTCTGCATCAACCTCACACAATTCTATGCCCAGACCACGGATCCATTGTCGTCCAAGAAGTGCATCATGACCTGCAGGGACAATGTGGAGCTCGTCCTTGAATCGTCTCCCCTTGTATGCGATGGAGACAGTAACTTTCCCTTCTGGTGTGATTATGTCACCTGAGTATGAACGAAAAACTAAACTTGATTGTCCAACAGGAATGATCAAATTTAGACGGTTGTATTCGTCTTTGGCAAGAAGCGAAAATTTCACTCCACTGTCCACTTCGAAACTCTGAGGTTTCCCATTTATACTCACAGACACTATGTACTTGACTGATATGTACCTCCTACCTCGAACAGATCAACAATATTTAAGTTTTTGTTCAACTGATATAATTTTGTGTACACCGTAATCAGAGGAATCATCGCTAGAATATTCGTCACAGTCAGATAAGGCATCCAGAGCATTGGTAGAACTAGTTTTGCCAGATCTACTATGCTTTGACATTACTATGCTTTGCTTAACACACCTTTGAAACATGTCCAAGTCTTAAACAATCATCACATTGAAGTTTTGACTTTTTTACACGGCAGCTTACAGCTGTATGATTTCCCTTTCCACATCTCAAACATAGGCCTTCAATTCCAAGAGCATTGAAATCAGGTACTTCTTTACTTGAACGTGGCTTAGGGTGACGAGTTTGATGGACCTGTAGGAGAGCGACTGTTTGAGAGCCGACGATCTCGTGTGGACGACTTATGGTGATCTTGTTAACACCAGCAGGCTCTATATTAGTGTTACTGGAACATGCATTTTGAAGCAGCTCTGTTCAGGACTTTAGTTTGAACTGTATATTTGGTTATACAGCGTTTAGTCTAAATTTAATAATGCTCTAAAACATATGGTTGTTTTAAATTTCTTTGTTTACTTCTAGTGATTTCTTTATTGAATTTTTACTATATGGAACATAGAGTATAAAATTCTATACGATCGACTTTAAATTTCACTTAGGCGAATTTTAGACCCCCAAAAGGCTTTTTTATTACTAATTTGATTTCAATGAAATTCTCAGGTTAGATTTTAAGTATTTTAAACTAGGTAATAAACTATAATCGAGCAATTATTTTCAAGTATTAAAAAAGCTTATTTTCCGGAATGTTTGACAGAACTTTAGTTGTTTAGGCTACATGATTTGACTAATGTAGTTGCTATGATCAGTTTATATTTCCCCATCGCAGCTGAGTTGACGCTGTGTATGCTGAAAATAACATAACCTTTTCTTGTTTATATCTGCTCGCCGTTATGTTACGTTTTTAAATAAAATTTAATTGATATTTTGACAGACCTATTTGTTAAATTAAATAGATCAACACTGATGTTTACTTGTTGAAGTTATAAATTATACCAAAAGATAGGCATGTTGATGTAGAATGAATTGCTGTCGTATGGAATTATGCGATTAACTAATTTATGGGATACAACTAATATCTATTTGGGAGAAAGATTTAAATTGAACAACTAATTAGAATGTGTTGTGCCATTGTAGCCTATGTCTCAGGTAACCAAATATGCATTAAGTGTTAAGTAAGCGTAATTCTACAATACTTACATTACATGATTTTTATTAATTTGCAATCATGGATTTTAAATTGTATTGTTTTTTTCGCTCTACAATATATTTACCTTTAATATTGTAAGCATAATTATTATTAAGTTACTTGTTTGTTTTGAGGTCTTAGCTAAAATCATTCTTTGTATGTATTTATTTGTAGGCTAGGCCTAGGATGTACGCCGGTTGACTTTGGACGGTTAGATGACGTTCAACTCTTCACATTGGAGGAGATGGAAACCTCCGTTCTCTCCCTAAAGAACAACAAGGCTCCTGACCCGGACGGGCTTTAAAGAAAGTATTTTCAATTAATGCTGACTTGTTGTTGAGAATGTACAACGCCTGTTTGGTAGAAGGGGTGTTTCCGGCTCCCTTATGGAAAACCGCAAGACTTGTACTGATCAGCAAGGGCAAAGGTGATCCCGAGCTGTCGTCGTCCCACAGGCCTTTCTACAGGTTGGACACGGCTGGGAAGCTGTTCGAGAAGCTGATCCGTTCCCGCCTGACCTCTGCCGTGGAAGCTGCCGGGGACTCATGCCCCCGTCAGTATGGCTTCAGAAAGGGACGGTCAACGATTGACGCTATCACCGAAGTCCATGGAGAGCTGTGAAGAGAGCCGAGAGCCACAACCATTTCCCTCGCTGAGTAGTGCTTCTTGTTACGCTTATGTCAAGAATGCCTTTAACTCGGCGAGGTGGGTCGATATGTTGGATGCGCTTCGCAACACCTTTCGCGTTCCTGCATATCTGTTGCGACTCATCGAGGATTATCTCCGCTCTCAAAGCCTTATTTACGATACAAGGGATAGAAAGTGGACGATGGAAGTCACTTCTGGTACCGCGCAAGATTCAATACTCGGCCAGGATCTCTGGAACGTTGCCTATGACAGCCTCCTGAGGTCGGAGATGCCTGACGAAACCACTTTGGTTGGGTACGCAGATGATGTCGCAGCTCTCATTGTCGCACGCAACGTTGAGCTGGCCCAACTAAAGTTGAACCGAGTCATGCGTGTGGTCAACACATGGATGTCTGATCACGGCCTCTCGCTTGCTCTCCGTAAGACGGAGATTGTGATCCTTACGAAGAAGAGGATAGACACCGTCGTTCTGTTCCGAGTGGGAAGGGAGGTGGTCCAATCAGATCGTGCTAAGTACTCGGCTGCTAAGTACTTCGGGATTATGGTGGACACCAAGTTAAGCTGGAGGGATCAGATCTTCCGTACGGCGGACAAGGCCGCTAAGGTAGTCACTTACCTTAGTAGGCTGATGGCCAATGTCGGGGTTCCACGATCCAGAAGAAGACGTCTGTTGATGTCCGCGGTTCAGTTCGGGCTTCTTTATGGAGCAGAGGTGTGGGCAGAAGCTCTCGATAAAGAGTAGTACAGGTTGCGACTCGCCCGAGTTCAACGTCGAGCGGCGCTCGGGGTGTGTTCCGCCTACCGGACAGTGTCCGAGCCTGCCGTCCTGGTGGTCACCGGAGTTATCCCCGTCAAGCTCTTGGTAGGAGAGAGGAAGGCAATTTATCAGAGACAAGGCGAGATTGGCAAGGACACGGCAAGAACAGAAGAGCGCTCCCGAACCTTCCAGCAGTGGCAACACAGCTGGGAGCACGACACTCGAGGACGATGGACTGCGCGACTTATTAAGCACGTCCAACCATGGGTGGAACGGCGGCCAATTCTTGACAATTCACGGCTATTTTCGGTCGTACCTGAACCGGATGGGCAAGACCGTTCACTGGACTGCATCTATTGCCCGGGCGTTCCTAACGATGCGGAACACACATTCTTCCGCTGCCCCCGTTGGGAAGGGTCCCGCCTGAAGGCCACACAAATTTTTGGTGCATTTTCGGTGGACTCGGTCTGCCAAAAGATCTTGGAGGATGAGGACAACTGGGATTGTTTATCACAGTTCGTCCGGGGCATCCTCCTGGAAAAGAAACCCGATCTGGACCGCGAAGTGGCCCAGATCCCTTGATCGAGTGGCTGGATAAGGAGTGAGCCCCACGGGCGTAAGCCAAATTTAGGCCTAGCCTGACGTAATGTGATAAACAATTCCAGGTTAGAATCCTAAAGAGTAGAGGAGGTTTTTTAGTAGGTAAACCCGTTTTTTAAGGGAGCCCCACACTACAGGCTTGCCACCTGTGTGCGTAATGCATTTTTCTCACCTCTCCCTCAAAAAAAAGAAAAGAATCATAAAAAGCGTCACCTAATAACTTAAAAAGTGAGTAAAAATTCTCGTACGGGACGGACATCGGAGCGTATTCCTAGTAATAGTTTGGTTCTGTAACTTTTATAATTAAAATTTGTTGTAAACCCGCTACGGTACCGTACTTCTTTAGTCAACATTTTTGGCCCATTACGAGCCGCATTAAAACCAGATTACCGTTACCTATGGAAATTGTTTGTAAACTGATCAAAATTTTATCTGCTTATAACATTTTGTTTAAACCCATGTGTGGATGCTATGAACTATCAT
This sequence comes from Neoaliturus tenellus, assembly GCA_030545055.2. NCBI lineage: Eukaryota > Metazoa > Arthropoda > Insecta > Hemiptera > Cicadellidae > Neoaliturus > Neoaliturus tenellus. The sequence continues at coordinate 117,988,561 of CM061533.1, read as the reverse complement.
CAAAATACCTTGTTGTCAAGACTAAGACATCTGTAACAAGAGCCAGGATGGTGAAGTTGAAGACCACAACTACATAAATTACCTCAAGAGGAAGACGTCTGTCTGGAGAGGACTTTTAGCAATTTGGAATGTAACTACAAAATCAATCTCAACCACCTTGGTCTCGACTGCCTTCATTTCAACTACTTTGGATTCACCCGCACTCGCATCACCTTCTATTAAACCAGCCGCTCCCGCATCATCTACTTTGGATTCATCCGCTCTCGCATCAACTGCCTTGGAATCACCCGCCCTCGCATCAACCGCTCTGGAAACACCCGCTCTCGCATCAACCGACTTGGATTCACCTGCTCTCGCATCAACCAACTTGGATTTATCCGCTGTCGCATCAACTGCCTTGTTACCACCCGTCTCAAATAATACTAACATTAACTGTCCTTTATCTAAAACCTACTCAATTGCAGTACATGTACTTGTTCCTGTCATACCATAGCCAATGTTTTGATAATGTAGGCCTATTGTCTCATCAATTAATTTGATTTTCCGGTTGCCCCTTGAGTTTTCTGTTGAAGCTGGATCGCTTCAAGGGGGCCGGTATGTTCAGGACTTTAGTTTGAACTGTATATTTGGTTATACAGCTGTTTAGTCTAAATTTAATAATGCTCTAAAATATATGGTTGTTTTAAATTTCTTTGTTTACTTCTAGTGATTTCTTTGTAATAGTTTGGTTCTGTAACTTTTATAATTAAAATTTGTTGTAAACCCGCTACGGTACTTCTTTAGTCAACAAGCTCTTTGCTTTCGATACGTGATGCCTCAAGAGCAATGGCTTTATCGAGTACGGTATTCTGTCAAACTTTGTATATACTGATCGTAAAAGTTGTTCTCTAAGCCAGTTTTCTCTTAATCCCCTTAAAAACTGTGCATGTAAGAAGACATCAGCAATCGAGATCGATTGTTTACATTCAGCGTTTGAACATTCAACACTGAATTCACAATCCAGGAGATCACGTTTGAATATGGCCACAAACTTGGAAATTGACAGATTTTCTTTTCAAAATCAAAACCCTAATAATCAAAAACCGTTTCCAATGTAACGTGTAATGTAATGTGTTTCGTACTTATGTGTGGTCTACTCTCACATTTAACTTTCCAAGGCATAGGTTGGTACATTATATTAATGGAGATTAGTTTATGTTACGATAGTAGATTAGGATTAGAACAAATTACGACACAAAATAACATATTGATCGGACTAATCCGATATTTTCATTCGATAGTATCGTAGCCCAGTTATGAAACTGCCCCCCTATTAAGAAATAATGTTAAACAACAATAACACTTTTCTTTGGAATTAACAGTTTCTTGAAGTAATTCACGAGATTATGGTAGTTGAGTGACTTAAATGGTTTATCTGGACCCAAAAATGCAGTGAGGCTATTATAATGTTCACTACTTACAGAGGCACATAGCAGTTACCCGATTTGCTTGTCGTCGGTCAATCCTTTCATGGCATAATAATTTTCTAAACGTTCTAAGTAACTTGAAAACCTCTCTCGTCTGGCATCAAACTGCTCGAATAAGGCCACATTTGCCATGTTTGATGATTGCTTAGTTTCTATGAATTTTCCGGTCAGTGCAATAATTGCTTGAATCTGCGTTTGAAACATGGTAGACATCTCCCGGACGAGCTCTGTTTGTTTTTCACTGAATGTTGCAAAAGAAGCATGGCAAATTGTTGTTCATCCATGTTTTCTTACTTTGAATGAAATTAGTTAATGTAAAACTCTTTGTGTGTAACTTCAAAATGGTAAAATAGAACAAAAGAAACTTGAGTTTTACACTCGTCGCCAATTAAAGTGGCTCTAAAATTAATAGAATAGAAATAATTACACACATATTTGAACTTGTAAAAACTATATAGAAGCAGTGTATTTCAGAACATAATAAACAGAAAAACATATGGTAATAATAAACATGATATTAATACTTCTGTGGTAAAGTCATCACACTTTATTAATTTATTACCAGTTTTTGAATCAATAATGTTCCATGTGGTTTTATTGACATTTTTATCCCTCTATCATAAAACTCTTTCTTAACATTGAGAAGTTTCTTTTTATAGTTTTCTATTTTTAACTACACATTTTTGCAAGCTCGAAATTATTTGTTACTCTAGTAAACGTCTACTAATGTTAATTAATTCTTTCTTTTCAATTTTCAGTTCTTCATTTATCCAATTATTTTTTAATTTCTTAAATTTAATTTGTCTTTTTGGAAATGCAAGATCAAAATAATAATAAAAGGTTTGTTAAACTCAGTATACTTTTTATCCACTTAACAACTGAAAACATTCTGTCAAGTTTCTGAAACCAATAACAATTGAAATTTAACTTTAAGTTTTCATCAGTAAACTGTCTTTTAGCATTCAATTCAATTCAAAATATCTTTATTTGTTTTTGTACATAACATACAATAAATAGCGTCATCTTGCATTCTTATATCTAGGCCAACATTAGTAATACAGTATATGTACATTATTCAGGAACCAAATGAAAATAAAATGGAGATGACATTTAATTTGTCGTGCTTGAATTAAAGTATTCTTCTAAAGAATAAAAAGCATTTTTTATAAGAAAATCTTTAAACAGCATTTTAAATTTGTTACAATTTTCAATATTCTGTAATTCTGTAGGAATGTATTTAAAAAAATTAGTGCCAGCATAAGATGGTTTTCTCTTAAAAAACTCTGAATTATGTATAGGTAAGACAATTCTGTTTTTGTTTCTTGTATTGTAATTGTGTATATCTTGGGGAGTTAAAAAATTAATTTGTTATTTCTGACGTACATAACACATTCCAATATATACATGCTGTAAACAGTTAAAATTAATATGCATCCATTGAATATGAATTCTCCTTTTCTTTTTGCATTCTAGCAAGCTCTAAAACTTGACCATCATGGTCAGACAGTAACGTAATGACTCCACTTGCTCTGACTTTATCCTTTTCAGAGTTAATAAAAAAACTATCAATTAAATACCCGAGTGGAAAAATTTACTACGTATTTCATATTGAAGCTTTTCAGAATATTTTTTTACTTGACACAAGCAGCTCTAGATTGAATATTATTGTTAGTCTCCAGTACATCCATATTAAAATCTACAGCTAAAATAATATTTGGTAATTTTGTTACAACTGCGCTTACTAAATACTAAGTTTATCTAAAAACAGGTTTACATTGGACTTTCGTGACCTATAAATACCTATTAACAGTTTTTACATTTCGATTTTGGTAATATAATGAAGTGAGATAATCTTAAAATAAATAAAACCTGCTAATATACTTGAGGTTAGCTTTTTTTGGTACAAACTGCATGTAAATCGGTCCAATGGAAGTCTCAGACTAACTGTCCGTAGGATTAAAAAAGTTCACAGTTTTTCTCCAAGAAAAGTAAGAAAAGTTTAATTTTCATTCTTCACCAATTTAACAAAAATATTTTTTAAATACAAATTAAACCTGCTAATATATTACTGAAAACATTTGTTTTGGTTTAACTCCCATGTAAATCGGCCCAGTAGAAGTCTTATACAAACTATCCAAATATTATTATAGATATATAATATATACGGGGTATTTCAGAACTCCCTACCAATATTTTAGGGCATTGTTCTTGGGCTAGAATCATATCTAAATATGATATTTAAATTGTCCTTAAGTCTTTAGTTACTCTCACAGCCCCCATGTAGTGTCTTAGCTCCTAGGCCAGGGTCTGATGAAGGTTCATCGAATGAAGTAGGCCTACAGACTAGGAAGGAAAGTGACATTGATGAAGATGGTTTTATTCGTGTATCTTATCACAAACCTAAATCTTCGCGCCCAAAAACTGGGTCTGGGGGAAAATCCAGTACTAAACTCATAGTTGGAAAATGTAATAACAAAACCCTTTTATCCGTTAGCAAGGAATCCTGGGTTTACGTAACTCGTTTACAAGTGACAGTAAGTGAAAGTGATGTCAGTGGTTATCTGGAATCATCTTTTCCCAACCAAAAATTTGACTGTGTAAAACTCCCAACAAGGCACGATTCCTATAACTCTTTTAAAGTCAAGGTGCCTATGGACATGGAAGCGGACTTGATGAAACCTGACATTTGGCCAGCCGGCATTCTAGTAGGGAAATATTTTCCTCCTAAACTCAATAAATCTGTGACTGTGACAAAGACTGTGCCCACTGATAGTGTCGAACAAAGTAATGATTTTTTAACCCAGGCTGTGACTCAAAAATCTCCAACATAAACATGGGTAGTACACATCTCAAGGTAAAAAGACTTTTTTCTGTGCTAACCTTCCTTTTTCTAAACATCCAAGGTATGGGTGACAAGTTTTCACTTCTAGAAGACTTTTCTTATAGTCATAACTACGACTTCATCTGCCTATCAGAGCACTGGATAAGTAAAGACAATATTGACCTGTGTACCCTAAACGGCTATAATGTTGTTTGTAATTTTTCTCGCACTACATATGGTAGGGGAGGAACTCTCATCTTAGCTAAATTAAAACACACCTGTAAACCTGTCGACTTGTCCGAATTCTGCATTGAGAAGACCTTCGAGGCCAGCGCAGTAATGATTGAGCGTCAAAAACTTATTGTTACCTCTATCTATCGCACGCCAGACAGCGATGAAGGGACTTTTTTAATTAACCTTGAAAAAATACTAACCTACTTCACCAACAAATGGTCCAACTACAAGATTATTATTGGCGGGGACGTCAACGCTCAGTTTGATGTTACAACAGCTCGAAGATCAGTTACAGAAATGCTCAATCTTCTGAGACAATTCAACATTTATCATCATAACAACCTGCCTACCAGAGGAAATGCCTGCCTGGACAATGTATTCTCCAACATACCTAAAGAAGACATCTTTTGTGATGTAGAATGTTTTCATTTCTCGGATCACGATGGAATTCTGTTTCGTGTTATCATGGAGGAAGTCCTTGAGCCTACAAAGAATTTAACATCCGTCTTGAAAAGGTTTTTCTCAAAGCAAAACGTTCAAAATTTCAAATCCAAAATTGGGAATATCAATTGGCTGGAAGAATTGGGGATAACTAATTGGCTTCCTGAGGATCATGAAGGTAACACTTTTGATTTATTTAACAATACTCTACTGCATGAGTTTGAAGTTTGTTTTCCTATTATTAAGTATAGGCCTAAAGGTGGGTGTAAAAACAAGCCGGATAAAGAGTGGTACACACCGCATCTTCGTACGCTCAAGGGTCAATTAGACTTAGCCTATTTTAATTTTAAGTTTTCAAACTCTCATCTATTAAAAGCTGAATACTTATTAGCTAAGAAAAGGTACAAAAAAGCTGTTTAAGGGGCTAAGTTGAACCACAATGCTGCATTAATTGAAAATTCAAGTAACAAATGTAAAACTGCTTGGTCTATTATCAAACAGAACTCTCAGTCATTCACTAACAAAGATGTCATTCCTCTAAATCCAAATGTTTTTAATAGTTTTCTTATTGATTCTGTTGAAAAGCTTAGATCTGACATAAAAAGCCCTAATGTTATGTACAATAGTCTCTTAAATAAGACACCACAGTGTACTGACACTTTTAATTTCACTTTTGTAACCTGTGAACAAGTTCAACTGGTCATAGACAAACTGAAAAACACTAAGACCAGGGACTATTATGATCTCTCAAACTGGTTGATCAAAGAAGTATCTGATTTAATCATTGCTCCCCTTACCTACTGCATTAACACCTGTCTGCAGAAAGGGCATTTCCCCGAATGCCTTAAAATTTCGAAGATATATCCAAAATTCAAGAAGGGGGACAAAAACAATCCTAGTAACTATAGGCCTATTAGTCTGGTTCCTGTCTTGGCTAAGATTTTTGAGCACATAATCTATGGCCAGGTCAGTAACTATTTCGAATCCAACTCATTTTTTAATAATCATCAATTCGGATTTAGAGCTGGCCGTTCAACCACTGATGCTGTGGATGGCATGGTCCGCTCAGTCTTAAGTGCCTTTGAGAATGGGGACTATGCTTGGGCCACTTTCATTGACCTTAGCAAGGCCTTTGACTGTGTGGACCGTGGCATCCTGCTGCATAAACTGCAATTCTATGGATTTAGCGGTGAAGCTCTGAATCTCTTTAAAACATACTTGGGACATAGAAGACAGGTGGTATGCCTAGGTGAGGGATTCTCCTCAATTTTGTCCAGCAACTGCGGAGTTCCACAGGGGTCTGTGTTGGGACCGCTACTTTTTTTGATTGCGGTTAATGACCTCCCTTACAGTGTAAACAGTGACATTTTTCTGTACGCAGATGATACCACTGTCCTCAATGTAGGTCAGGATATCGCTGAGCTTGAGAATGCTGTCAAACACACTGTAAACATTGCCTCTGATTGGTTTGCTGCCAATAGTTTTCTCCTAAATAAATAAAAAACCCAAACTCTTATTTTTAGCATGAGGGATGTCCCTAAGGCAATAGTTTCAAGCTCACATGTAAGATTTCTTGGTGTCACAGTTGATCAAACTCTCTCCTGGGGGCCACATATTCAACAGCTCTGTATTAGGCTTAGTCGTTTAACTTTTCTTTTTAGAAAATTAAGAGATGTCATCCCTGTAGACAACCTAAAAAATGCTTATTTTGGACTTTTTCAATCGGTCCTTAACTACGGGATTATCTTTTGGGGAAACAGTCCATTTGTTAATGATGTTTTGTTAATACAAAAAAAAGGTTCTGAGAATTATGGCTAAAGCTGGCACACTGGAACACTGTAGACCTATTTTTATCAATTTTAACATACTCACTGTTATTAATTTATATATTTTTAATTTATTGTTGTATAGTTTTAAGAATCTGAATGTTTATAGTTTAAGGAAAGATGTGCACAAGCACAACACCCGGTACAAAAATAGGCTAGATATTCCATTTGTAAGACTCGAAAAATCGAGGAAAAGTCATATGATCATTGGAATGAAATGCATCAACAAGCTTCCCCCATGCCTTTTACGCCTACCCTTCAATGTCTTTAAAAGGAGAATTTCACAATGGCTGACCAATAACCCTTTTTATAGCCTCAAAGAGTTTTTTGACTGTTTCCCAGCTGAGTTCCCATTGTAAATTAATTTAGGCCTAGTAAATTTATATCACCCTCACTCGTTGTCATAGCCTAATATGTTTTTTTCCAGATGATGTACCTATATATGTTATTTAAGTTATTTTATATTTAACGTTATATTCCTGACTAATATTGTGATACTGCAATCTGTGATATAGATAATTCGATTTAAGTTTTCTTTTCAATTTGACAAGTGCCTCGCATGTTAATCTCTTGACTGTATCAATGCATCCAAAGATGTCAAATGATAATAAAGATTGATTCTTGATTCTTGATTCATTTTGTTTTTTTTTCACATAATAATTTTAGTTTCAGTAACGGATGGTTGTATTCAGTTCATATTTGGTACGAATCTTTATCATACCAATGTACATTTCCAAGAAAAAATAATTTTCCCATGGTATATTTTCAAAATGTAGGCCATTTTAAATTTTTTAAATCAAATATCTCAAAATCAGTAACTTAAAATTTATAAAAATTTTACAAGACACAAAAAAGTTGCCATATTAAATTATCTAACCAATTGTACCAAGTTTGTAGGAATCTAAAACCAAATGACGGAGCTATTGAGATTTTTCTCCGTAAAAACATTGATTTTGCTTTATAATTAATGCAAATTAAGGCTTTTCAACAGAAAAACCACAGTAACTCTGTTATTTGTTGTCAGATCCTTACAAACATGGTACCATTGGTTAGATAATTTAATTTGGCAACTCTTTTGTGTCTTAAAATTTTTTATAAAATTGACTGATTTTGAGATAACTTATTTGAGATTCAAAATAAAAAATGGTTGCTATTTTGAGAATGTACGGTGGAAAAAAATTAATTTATTTCATGATAATGTACATTGGAATGATAAAGATTCATACAAATAAGACCTGAAAAGAAATATCCGTTACCGAAATAAAAATTACTAAGTGAAAAAAAAAACAAAATGGCAGCTGTGTGAGTATCTAAAGACTTCCGGAAAATATTTATATCAAATATAGATATGTTTTCAACCCAGGAACAATGCCCTAAAATATTGCTGGGTAGTTCTGAACCACCCTGTATATGTTAATATATTTTTATACAGGGTGTTAGTTAACTCTCTTTAAAAAAATTGTAGATTTGTTCCTTGGGTCAAGACAAACAAAAACATCAGACAAAGTGTAAAATCCTTGGTTAAACCGCTAGCTGCCATTTTGATTTTTTTCACAAAATAATTTTTATTTACCTAACGGATGGGTGTATTCAGTTCATATTTGATGTGAAGCTTTAGCATACCAATATACGTTTTTAGGAAAATGGTTAAAATTAGGTCTAAAAATTAAAATTAAAAATTATTATGTAAAAAAAAAAAATGGCCGCTATCGGCTAAACCAAGGATTTTAGACCCATCTTTGTCAGTTGTTTTTTGTTTGTTTTGAACCAAGAGACAAATCGACAACTTTTTTAACGAGAGTTCACCAACATCCTGTATATGGTAAACACAAAATAAATACCATCATTGCACGGTGAGAGGGCGACTAGCTGTTACAATTTCCATCACACTATTTCATGCAATTTACCATAGGTAGGTTATAAACAGCTGAAGTCAATAACAAAACATAAAAAAATAGCCAATAGGCTAATTGCTGGTGATCCAGAGGCCACCATCGTGAAATATATCTAATTTAAAATAAATGGAATGCAATAATTGTTTTCTATAGAGCACATACTTAACATAGGCTGGGACTTACATACGACGCACTGATGTGGTTGGAGTTAAAAATGACATTTTGGGGAAAAGATACCATGGTCTGCGCTGTCCTTGAAGTATTTCATGGAACCGTTTCCTTTCCTTTGCATAACGCTTACGAAGCGACTTCCACCTTAGATGGCACAGCTCCGCTAAAAAACATAAGATACTTAAATGTTTAAACAGCAGAATATTTCTAAAGCAATGCTAATTTAAAATAAAAAAATAATTGGCAGGTTAAATTAATAAAGACAGTAAAATTATATGCAAGTCGCTACATATATATTTAACGTCATGTATATAATTACAGTATAAGTGTAAATGTATTGAGTACTGCTGGAACACATTTCAACCTGTGTAATACCACCAATAGGCTACATATAGACCTACAACGCTAGTAAAAAAAATATTTTTATACAATATATGTAGCAATCTAGCTAAAACCTTTTTTAGCTGTTATGAAGAACCAATTGTCTTCATAAAAATTATAACCTGTGTTTGATCGGGGCTTGGCATGTTCAAGGCTTTAGCGTGATAATTATTGCACCAGCAAGCATGTTATTGTCATTGGGCAGTTACATTCAGGAAGTGTTTTATAAAAAAATAACTGAAAAGATTGGAAAAAGTTATATGAGTATTAAATCAAATAAATACTATCTTAGAGAAAAAATCTGGCAAGTAAATTTTAAAGTTGTGAAAAATATTTAAAAACTTTTATGTAAGTTAAATTAAAAATAAAATAAACAAATAAAAATGCCTTTACTTTGAAGCATTCCTCAGTTAAAAACTGGTTTTCAGGATAACTCAAGTCAACATTGATCTAGTAAAAAGTAACAATTAACACGTTCGCTGCAGCAAATGAAATGTATTATATCAATTAAAATGCTGAAATAAAGTAATTGGTTATTGTGATGACTTTACCACAGAAGTGTTGAATTTCATATTTATTATTATCATATGTTTTCTGTTTGTTATGTTCTAAAATACACTTCTATATTGTTTTTCACAAGTTCAAATATGTGTGTAATTATTTCTATTTTATTACTTTTAGAGTCACTTTAATTGGCGACGAGTGTGAAACTCAAGTTGCCTTTGTTCAATTTTACCATTTTGAAGTTTTACACAGAGTTTTGCATTAATTATTTTCATTCAAAGTGAAACAACATGGATGAACAACAATTTGCCATGCTTCTCTCCACATTCAGTGAAAAACAAACAGAACTTGTCCGGGAGATGTCTACCATGTTTCAAACCCAGATTCAAGCAATTATTGCAGCAACCGGGAAAGTTCGTGAAACTAATCAATCATCAAACATATCAAATGTAGCCTTATTCGAGCAGTTCGATGCCAGGCGGGAGAAGTTTTCAAGTTACTTAGAACGTTTTGAAAACTATTATGCCATGAAAGGATTGACCGATGAAAAGCAAATTGCGCAACTGCTATGTGCCTCTGTAGGTAGTGAACACTATAACAGCCTCTCTGCGTTTTTGGGTCCAGAAAAGCCTCTCAAATCACTCGACTACCATAATCTCGTGAATTACTTCAAGAAACTGTTGATTCCAAAGAAAAGTGTTGTTGTTGCTCAACATTATTTCTTAAATGTTTTTCAAAAAGAAAATCAGTCGATTTCCGAGTTTGTGGCCGTCCTCAAACGTGATCTCCTGGATTGTGAATTCAGTGTTGAGTGTTCGAACGCAAAATGTAAACAATCGATATCAATTGCTGATGTCTTCTTACGTGCACAGTTTTTAAGGGGATTAAGAGATAACTGGCTTAGAGAACAACTTTTACAATCAGAATATACTAAGTTTGACGACATACTCGAAAAAGCCATTGCTCTTGAGGCGTCACGTATCGAAAGTAAAGAGCTTCATCAAAATGCATGTTCCAGTAACACCAATATAGAGCCTGCTGGTGTTAACAAGATCGCCAAGTCTTCCACTCGGGATCGTCGGCTCTCAAACAGTCGCTCTCCTACAGGTCCATCACACTCTCGTCACCCTAAGCCACGGTCAAGTAAAGAAGTACCTGATTTCTACGCTCTCGGAATTGAAGGCCTATGTTTGAGATGTGGAAAGGGAAATCATACAGCTGCAAGCTGCCGCGTAAAAAAGTCAAAACTTCAATGTGATGATTGTTCAAGACGTGGACATGTTTCAAAGGTGTGCATAACTACGTTAATGTCAAAGCATAGTAAACTTAGATCTGGCAAAACTAGTTCTACCAACGCTCTGGATGCCCTATCTGACTGTGACGAGTATTCTAGCGATGTTTCCTCGGATTACGGTGTACACAAAATTACACCGGTCAAACGAAACTTCAATATTGTTGATCTGTTCGAGGTAGGAGGCGAATCAGACAAGTACATGGTGTCTGTGAGTATAAATGGGAAACCTCAGAGTTGTGAAGTGGACAGTGGAGCAAAATTTTCGCTTCTTGCCAAAGACGACTACGACCATCTAAATTTGAACATTCCTGTTGAACAATCAAGTTTAGCTTTTCGTTCATACTCAGGTGATATAATCACACCAGAAGGGAAAGTTACTGTCTCCATCGCATACAAAGGGAGACGATTCAAGGGCGAGCTCCACATTGTCCCTGCAGGTCATGATGCACTTCTTGGACGACAATGGATCCGTGGTCTGGGCATAGAATTGTGTGAGGTTGATGCAGAAATGAACCGACCTAATATTGATCATTCAATTCAACAAGTGAATTCGGTTGAAGAACTTTTTGAGAAGTACGCCACGATTTTCGAACCAAAAATAGGATGTGTTCCAAATTTTACAGTGTCGTTACATCTTAGATCTGGAGCAAAGCCTATTTTTAATCGAGAACGGAACGTCCCTCACGCTCTTATCGACAAGGTCAACAAAGAGTTGGACATGCTTGAAAGTGACGGAATCATCACCCCAGTTTCATCCAGTGATTGGGGATCACCTCTGGTCGTGATTCCAAAAGCAGATGGCGGAGTTAGACTCTGTGTCGACTACAAATGCGGAGTGAATGAGCGAATCATTCAGTCTAACCATCCAATTCGGAAAATTGATGATGTACTCGACAGCTTACGGGGATCTCGTTACTTTTGCAAGCTTGACCTCTACAAAGCCTACTTGCACCTGAAGGTTGATGAAGATTCAAGCATTATCCAGACAATCTCAACTCATCGAGGTACATATCGTGTCAACCGATTGAGTTTCGGAATCAAGACAGCCCCCTCTGAATTCAATAGAATCCTTACACAAATCTTGAAAGGCCTACCAAAAACCGAAGCTTATTTCGATGATATAATTTGCCATGGTTCTACGATGGAAGAGTGCAGAAGAAACCTCCAAGCTTGCCTTCAACGTCTCTCCGACTTCAATTTACATGTAAACAAGCAGAAGTGTTCGTTCTTCAAAGAAAAAATTGAGTACTTAGGACGAGTTGTGGAATTCAACAAAATAAGGAAATCTCCAGTCAAGATCCAAGCTATCAAAGAAATGTCCCGTCCATCGAATGTTGAAGAAGTACGACGCTTCTTAGGAATGGTTTCCTACTACTCTCGCTTCTTTCCAGATGCATCCACCGTCACCTCGCCCCTGCGACGCCTATTACGCAAAAACAAGAAATGGGCGTGGACGCCAGAATGTGAAAAATCTTTTCAACAAATCAAAACTGAACTGTGCAGCGACAGGGTACTCGTGCCTTTTAACCCGGAATTACCAATAGTTCTCACCACGGATGCCTCACCGACCGGACTAGCTGCTGTTCTCAGTCATTCTATTAATGGAACCGAGAGACCTATCGCCTACGCCTCACGTTCGCTCACTGCTGCTGAATGCAATTACAGTCAACTGGACCGAGAAGCCTTGGCCATCATTTTTGGAGTCTCACATTTTTACTACTACTTATTTGGAACTCAATTTCAACTTGTTACAGACAATCAACCCATTTCTCGTATCTTCAGACATGACAAGGCCCTACCTCAAATGACTTCTGCTCGCTTACTTCGCTATGCCTCATACCTGTCAGGTTTTAATTACAAGTTGGTGTTCAAGAAAGGCATAGAGAACAAAAATGTGGATTGTCTTTCAAGGGCTCCTCTTAAACACACTCATTCATCTACAGATAAGGGAATTGGAGTAGAGGTTAACCGAATTTGTGCTCAAGTGATTTTTCAAATTTCAAGCTATGATATCACAGCTGCGAACATCAAGAGAGAAACAGAAAATGATCCAGTGCTCTCAAAGATCCTACATGATCTCCTCACAAACTCAACAGACAGTGAATTTACCTTAGTCGAAGGATTAATTTTTCGTGGAGAAAGGATTTACATTCCAGCAGTCCTCCGAAGCAAGGTCCTCGCCGAACTCCATGAAACTCATCTTGGAATAACGAAGATGAAGCAGCTCGCACGTCGTTATGTGTATTGGCCACAGATTGATAGTGATATTGAGCGTCTCGTGAGAGGATGTGAAAATTGTGCTATAACCCGGTCAAATCCTTCCAAGGCTCCCATTCACCCATGGGAAACTCCAAAAGAAAATTGGGAAAGAGTGCACATAGATTACGCAGGACCTTTTCAAGGCTTCAACTTCCTTGTGTGCATCGATGCTAAATCTAAATGGGTGGAAATAAAACCAATCAAAAATGCACCATCCAGTTCAAACACTATCGCCTTGCTCGAACAAATCTTTGCAACTCACGGATATCCTAATGTCTTAGTGTCGGACAATGCTTCAATTTTTCAAAGCGATATCTTTCATTCCTATTGCAAAACATACGGCATTTTTCAAAAATTTATAGCTCCAGGCCACCCGGCAACAAACGGTTTGGCAGAACGTTCAGTCCAAACATTGAAAAACTGTTTAAAAGCTGCTTCCACAGACAACGTGCCAATGACAGAGAAACTTCAACAGATTTTATTGAGGTACCGGGCAACCCCTCTCGCATGTGGCAAGTCACCGGCAGAACTTTACCTCAACCGTAAACTAAGAATTCGTATTGATGCTATTTTTCCTTATGTGCCAAAAACTTCTTCAACAAAGGCCCCATCTGCACGTTCTCTTCACGAGGGGGAGAGGGTACAAGTACATCTCTTCGTTGATAACAAAAATGTTTGGGAGTTCGGGGAGATAAAAAAGAAAATCGGGACCAGGCATTATTTAGTTTCTTTGGACAAATCAGGGCGCATTTTAAAGCGACACATAGATCAACTACGGTCAACTTTGGTTGCGAAACCCAAAAATGTAACATTTGGGCGTACTCAAGTATTTGAAGTTCCGATGGCATCAAAACATAAAGTCCCTCAGAACAACGAAGAACCGCTCGCCAGGCCAGCAGTTGAGCCAGTTCAGCCACCAGTTCCTAATGAAATTGATGCTCAAGATCCTGAACCTCAAGGGAGACCACAACGTCAAAGGCGTCTACCTTCCCGCCTTAGAGATTTTGTGCTAACCTGACCTCTCGAAGCTCAAAAATAGTGGGGGAGACTGTGATGACTTTACCACAGAAGTGTTGAATTTCATATTTATTATTATCATATGTTTTCTGTTTGTTATGTTCTAAAATACACTTCTATATTGTTTTTCACAAGTTCAAATATGTGTGTAATTATTTCTATTTTATTACTTTTAGAGTCACTTTAGTTATCTCAACCAAAAATGACGTCCTGGTGTTTAAAATGAAGTTTAAAGATGTCCAGGCATCTATCAGAGCAGGAATTGGTAACGTCATTTCCGGGACTGCTATAGCAGGGGTCCGCCACTGGTGCCGGTTCGTGTTTCGCCCCCTTCCATATTTTTGGTCGCACTTCCCCACAGACAAGCGCTAAGTAGTTTTTTTACGTCTAATATCATTTAAAAAATACTTGTGCATAAAATGTATAGTATAAAAATATTTATAACCCCCTGTGAAAGGGATGTCATGAAGGCCCGCCATTGCACCGGGGGTCTGCGACCACATGGGGGGTCAATGTCCTCACCATCGTCGTCCGAGCTCTCTGAACTGCCATCTGATTCGGCTTCATCATCCGAAAACACGTTTTCAATGTCTTCAATATCATTGTTCTCCTCCATTGCAATACAGGACACTGTCCACAACTCACGAACAGAATTCCCGAACCGGAAACTGATTGTGCAAAAATAACGAGCGAAACTGGCACAACACGCGGGGACGATATAAACCCCCCCTATTATGGCCAAGTGCTGGGCTCACAATGAACCAATAATTGGGAGGGGAGCGCGCCACTGCTTTAGCAGTTGCCCGCACGCAGCGCCAGTGGGCGGCCACTGCTATAGCAGCTGTCAGCAGCGAACGTGTTAAGTTACAGTACAAGAGACCGTGATTGGTTGTTTGTAATATGCAATGAAACATCTGGAAAAACTGTTACTATCTGCTAAATTTGTAAACAACAAATGGAGGGAATATTGTGTGAGTTTCTGAGGAAGACAGGCGCCAGGGGCGGGCATTGTTTATACAAAGCATTTTCAAAATGGCGAAAACTCTCTGTGTTTGGAGGACCTCAGTTCACCTTCTTTTAGCAAATTTCCCTATAGGGAATACGCTATTACGGTAGTAGCCATGGTAAGACCTAAGCCCAGGACCATGTTACTTTTTCATTTTGAGGTCCCCTGAAGCCAAAAACACCGTTCGTTCATTTTCATATATATTTATATGTATAAATATATATATATATATATATATATATATATATATATATATATATATATATATATATATATATATATATATATATATATTTATATATATATGTGTGTGTGTGTGTGTGTGTGTGTGTGTGTGTGTGTGGTACCGATAACTTTTGAAGGGGACCTCCGATTTTGATCAAATTTGGTATGAAGGTGTAAGACCAGGTCTATTCTCATGAGTTCGCGAACCAGCATGATCCGGTTATGGGAACGGGGTTTTATGGGGTTTCAAAGGGGTCAAAAATGGGTTTTTGGCATTTTTTGACCTAAATTTTCAAAATTCATCAATTCTATCTAAAACCATTTAAAAGAGCTTAAAAAAACAAACAATTTAGTATTTTGAATCTTTAAAATAGCTTAACTGGATAAAGAGAAAATTCAAATCAAGTTTCCCATGTTATTCTTATGGGTAAATCTTTAAAAACTTATATATCGCTTATTTATCAACATATCTTACTAAAAAAGTTTTATGAAACTTCACTAGGTGGTGAGTAATTAAGATTTGATCATAACCCCACATGGCAGCAAACCTACATGCTAAATCCCATGGTATTCTCATGGAAAATAAGTGTATAATGGGAGCAAGAGAGATGGAGATAATAAGGTATCTGTTCCTAATCAGCTGATCAGCTGTCTTCTGCATATTTGTCAAATTTGAAATGTTTATGTTTTGTTATTTGTAAACAAATCATTCCTTTTGCATGGAAGCTTTGGATATGCACTTTTATTACTGTTTAAAAAAGTCATTTATTGCAATATAAATTTTAATATATAAATTATTAAATAAAAATTATTTACTCAGAAATATAATGCCATTAAATATATTATAAGTTATTTCCTTGTAAAGATTATTTATTATAATGAATATAATTTATTATAATATTTATTATAGCCTAAGTTCTTTGATGTTGAAACAATAATTCTTTGGAAATTCCCTGAGTACGCAGGTCTGCTGCGACGGGGGTATTATCTTATGACTTCTTATAGCTAATAGTAAGTGAAAATACAATAAGAAAAATTCAGCATATAATATAACAACATAAATTGTGTGTAGAAGTGAACGTGTTAATTAACACTGACCGACACAATAAGTGATAACTTATGTGTGTCAATAAGTTAAGTTATGACTAGGCCTATTGTTACACTGATATCATATCTCATTCTAGGCCTTTCGAATCAATGAATTAAAGACTCTGAGATAGATTTTTATCCTAAGAATGTTAATATTTAAAATAAAGTCACAATAGAATAAGATAGGCCTAGTACCTTTCTAAACTTTTTTAGGTTACTGTAGGCCTTTCCTATTTCATAACTTTAGTAGGCCTAAGTTACTTAAGTGTGTGTAAATTGATAAAACCAAGCTAGGGGCTTCTTCATGATAAACTCAATGTTAAACGAACTCCTAGGTAGGCTTGCCATGTGATACGTCCCGGTTTTTCGCTGTTGTTCTGGTGTCCTGGCCGGTTTTGCTTTTGTCCCGGTTTTTGAAAAAATTGAGAAAACTGATTTATTAATAAAAAAAATAACAATTTGTTTTTGTTTTAATTTCTAAAAATAAATATTCTCACAAGAATTTTTACAATATAAAGTACTACTAAATTAGCATGACGATTCAATTTTTAGAAGGTAATCAAATTTAAAGTAAAAATTAAATCTGATGTCAGTAAGATGGGTGATAAAGGTTGGCTTTGCAAGTCCGGTGTAATACTTGTGATGTGGATGAAATGGACATTGGCTATTATTGAAAAAAGTCTGTTCCAGTCTAATGTCAATAAGAGACGATTTATTACTCTTGCAACTTTATTTTGATTCAAGAAGGTGCAGGCCCTATCTTTTGAGCACGTGTTAAAATAATAAGCTAACATTCCTACACAATTCGAAAAATATTAACTTTTCCACACTAAAATAAAATATTGTGTATAAGCTACAATTTTTCTCTAAGACATTTTTAATATAGGCCTAAGCTTAAATTGCATAATTGAGACCACCGAATCATTTTCCATTTACACCTGTTTGGGGGTGTGGAGAGGGGGGGGTTGGGTTTCATACTGGGTGTCCCGGTTTGATACTGTAAAATTATGGCAAGCCTACTCCTAGATCCATAAGTTATTTTTTTCATCAGACTAGGGGCCTAGATAAACAATTAAAACTGTAGGCCTATCAGTGCTGCCCTTGGTCTAATTTTTCTCAGTGTTATTAAGTTAGCTTATTAAAGTTCTTTACTTTTTAATTTGCCAAACAAGTTTTCATAGCCTAAGAATCAAATCTATAATTTCCATAAAATTGACATGTTATGGTGTTTGTATGAAGATACTCAATCCAATTTCAGGGTGAACATTTAAATTGTAAAATGAGTAACATGCCCTAAAAAAGAAATGACATTAACTCCTTAGTAATAGGATACCCTATGTCCAAGTTTTAGAAAGATAATGAAAGTGTAGAGTAGAGGTAAGAATCAGCTGCACCATTAGCAAGACCATGAACTTTGATTTGGATTCCCCCATTATTCTTGCAATGGACAATAATGTCATTGGTATTAAACAGAGCAATTAATTTTTTACATCAATGTATAGATGTTTATGAGGGTTCATTTCCATTGGTTATTAATACGTTTCTGCCAACTTTGAGCTTACACAACTATCCAACTCCATGTCCGGGCCCTGCTGGTGCTACCAGTACCGACATCACTTTGAAAGTCCCTGTGTAGGCCTAAAGGAGCTTAACCGTAATTAAATATATTGGTCTTCCAAACTAAACAGCGGTGCTTATCACTAACCTGGTTCATTACAATTTTCAGCAACCTGAAGCCACGCTTTGTTTCTTTCAGCTAATACGTAGTAATTTGGGTCAGAGGTGTCATACAAAGAAGTGAACTTCTTTACCTCAGAAATCAAGAGCGTATTTTTCTCTGGTGGAATGCTTGAGGTGGAATCCTTTGAACAATCCATCATATTATGATACTTGGTTAACAATACACGGAGTGGAATACTTAAAAAATCAAATCGCCTAGAGGCAATTTTTATTTAATGCTACACGCAAAACTACCTCTTGGCACCAGTGGAGTCCACTATACTTGCACACGAAAAGGAAGGAAGGGAGACCTCACTCACCTCATTGGGAACAAACCTAAACGATGCACAGCACAGCACTCGGGCTGGCATCTTTCATGGTGGCAGTGGAATCCACATTTTCACTTTACGACCTCTCGTTTGATTCGGAAGGGGGTTCGAAATGTATTAAAAATTCTATAGATCGTACTATTTTATTTATTTAATTCTTTCGAAATAAACAGAATTAGTGTAATACTGGTATAATTTTATAACTTATGGCAGCTTTGAAGCTATTTGCATTAGGTTCTACTCGGCTAGGCCTATTACGACACTGAAAAAATTATTTGAAATAAATTATTGTAATAAAGTCAAAACGTTCATTTATGTAAATGGTGGTTAACAATAATTTTAACATTAGAAACAAGTTTTTTACGTTATACCAGTGAGTATATGTTTGTTTTGTATATTATTGTTATTTTGCATCATTTAGCTTGCTTGCCTTTGTTATTATTGTTATTATTGCATAATTTTTTTGCTTGTGTACTCACTGTTCAGTCACAAATTGATCACATCTGCATTTGTTTATTTGTGTAGATATGGCAGTTGCACTTTGCACTCTTTGTTACTTTCACAAATATTTAACGGTTTGTGTTTTGCATCTGCATTAGTAGTCTTTAGTTTATTGTTGTTGCTATATTGTTATTCTACTTGTTGAAATCTCATTTGTTAATATTTTTCTAACTGCTAAGCATATATTCTCATTCAACTATGTAAGTTTTTCATTTCATTTTTGCATGTATTTTCTGATCTCAACGCATGTAAACTATTTGTAGAAAATACAGTGTATGTCAAATCTATGTATTGGCTTCGGCCGTTGATAAATAAATAAATAAATAAATAAATATAGTCTAAAAAAAATTATTTGGCCACATTCTATAGATACCGTAGCTCGATTTGGCCAAAATTTATATATTGTCATCACAATGCTACAAGGGGCTGTGGTGTATAAAACTACCCAATATTAAACCATTGACTATTGATAATACGTATCCAAAGTCAATGATTAAACTTATTGATTGATATAATTTGCCGACAAAACCCAGTCCGACACATACTAAGAGAATTGGTGAATTGTATAAAGGTATAACAACTGTAGTGACTTTAGATACTATAGTAAGTTAGAAGTATCCAAAGTCAATGGTATAAGTCAGCTTTACCATTGACTAATGGCTTTACATTGCATTATAAAAGGAAATCACGGCCATCTCGAGATGGCCGTGAGGAAATATAACCATTGCTTACGCACCATTGTATTTTTATGAAGACTGTACTATCATTGACTAAGGATAGTCAATGGTACAATGGTACTATCATCATCATCAGTGGCGGATTTACCACTAGGCCGACTAGGCCCTGGCCTAGGGCCGCGGGCTGCAGGGGGGCCGCACGGAGTCCCAAATATACATATATTTTTTAAGGATATACTTGCACGGTAAAGATGAACATAAGATTTGAGCCCTAATTTTTTTTAGCAGACTGTTGCAGTTGAAAAAACGTAAATTCACAACACAACAGAGAGACTTTGGTGAAGTCATTGTGGGGTCTGCCGTTTTCCATGTCATTTTCGGGTGATCATGCACTACCTGTAGGTTAAGTCACATTCATATTGGTGGCAACACTGAGTGATGGCGAGAGGGCGCGGCGGCCCCCTTGGGATTTTCATTAAAACTAACTGAAGTCACCTAGCTCTCGGAGTCAAAAAAGTGCTCCGCTTTCCCATTGATATTTTTTTGTTGCCAGTTTGCTATTGGTGAGACGCTGTCAAAACGCAAAATCAAGACGATATTAAGTTAATGTTAGTTTAATTTGAAGATTTTCTAAAACCATTACCATTTTGTGAAAGTATCAAAATTCTGAAAGCAACACATTTGTACCATTATAGTAATATTAACAAAGTAATTCAGATCAGTATGACCATTAGTCAATGGTATGACCCCATTGCACCAACACTATTGAATACAGTTAGGTAAAATTGAGTAGGGATAGAAATCTTGACTATTTTGATAGCCTCCCACCAACAGCAATTTGACCAAGGTAACGAACATAACATCAATAAAAAACAACGGCACGCTTTTAACAAACGTTTGAACAGAGATTAGTGACTCCAGTTATAGCATATCACCATTGACTATAGATATAGTCAATGATAAAGCATATGGGCCCCCTTCCCCTCCCCCATTTAACAGCTGGATAATCCAGCATCTTTTCAAGATGAACTCGTTCTTAGAGATCAGAGTGTACACATACAATTACACTTCACTCGTACCAGTCGTACCAGAGCATAGGAAAAAAATTAAGGACGATTTTAGCTTAATTTGATGATTTTAGTATCATACTTCGGTCAGTGATAAGGGGGGGGGGGGTCCCACAGAAAAGTTGGCCTAGGGCCCCAACCTTCATAAATCCGCCACTGATCATCATTGACTTAAAGTCAATGCTTAAACCGCGTTTACACTGGAGTTGGCTACAGTGTGGATCGGTCCATGCCAAATCAACATAAGGATTTTCTTCATTAGGCCTAAATTCATATTAGTATGTAAATTCAATGATACTAGTCTCTTCTTTATTATCAATGATTTATTCCTTGCTTAGCGTTTTATTTTTTCATTAAATTGCAACAGTGTCAGCGTAACTATACCATAAATATAAAAAATTCACTCGAGAAGCGAGACAACAAAATAAAAACATCGAACTTTGCAATTGCATGGTTAAGACTAAAGCTGACCTTGCGGTAAACTATGCATTGGCACTTGGCAGTATAGACGCTAACGTCAAGGAGGCTATATTCTTATATAGTACCAGGGGGACCGAGCTTATGCTCGGTAAAATTAGTACTTTCGTTTTTCAAACAAAGCTTGTTCGCTCCGCTCACTCGCCCTCTTCCTTTTTAAGACGAGCTCGTTCGCTTCGCTCACTCGCCAGGCTGAAAGGTGCTGCACTTTGTTATAACTTTCCTAAAACACAGGTTAAAGATGTAACACATTTGTTTTATCTACAATTATCAGCTGATTTTTGTTCAATTTAAAAATCTCCATAAGGATAACATGGGAACTTTGAAGAGCTCTAGCGCGAAAACCGGATTTTTCCCAGCTATGGGACCAACGCCAATCGATTTCTGGTGGCCAAAACCCCCATTTTCAATCAAAAAATAAAAAATCCTTGGAGAGAAAAAAATCTTTGCCCGGACAAACGGAGCTTGTTTTAGAGTATAAGATAAACCTTTTGCAACACACCTCTTGCAATAAACCTCTTGGTTGACCTTGTTGTTGCTATAGACGGAGAAAACGCAATCTATGGGGTTCTCTTGTTCACTTCTTCATTCTTCCCCGACCTTTAAAAAAAGTAAGAAAACTAGAAAACCATAACCAACTTCATTCAACTTCAACATCTTCACTCGATTTCACTCCTTCACTCAACAAGGCAAAGCAACGGACCGGGCCGGGACCGGAATGACTAGAATAATTTGTATGTTATGCAGGCCTAGCACTAACTAGCAGTAGCCAAGGAGGTTATACTCTATAATACTGGAGGTGACACACAATGCTAAAAAAGCGTGCCGCTGATTTTGTTTGGTTGGCAATCCTGAAGTACCAAATTGAGCTGTTTGCCGAAATGAACGAGTCAGCTAATAGCCCAGTGAATAAAGGTTGTTTGTCGCAACTAAATGGTGGAAAGCTGGATTTTATATATGTGATAGAACCACATAAGACGTGTCTTTTCCCAAAAGTCCCCGCTTCTCCCCCTTGAGCTTTCCCCCCCAACCCCCTCCAAAGCTTTCCCCCTCTGGGAATTACAGTGGTTCACTTTATTGGCCATAGGCCGAGTATTACATACACTATCGTGTTGGAATTTTTTTTGGATTATTTGTGATTAGTTTTTCTACAACTTTTGTACCCAAGTATTTTTATGAAGGTAAAATTTAAAAAGATATGAAATCAAAACTTCGGTAAAAGTTAAATTTTAGAGTACACAATTTTGTTTTCCCCTATATAAATTTTGTATCAACCATAATATGCAAATATGTTTCGAATAAAAGTTTTAGTATATTTCTTAAGGTTTAAAAATATGTTATTGGTTTGTCATCTGAGTGTACTGATGTAGAGTGAAATTACGGCAAAGCGAGCGCGTGCGGGATGCACCCGGCGTGGGCAGGCGGCGCGACGCACGCAGCGCCAGACCGACTTATAAACAAATTCTGAAAAAGTCCTGAAATAAGTAAACAATCATCTTCCCCCTTCCCCATTTTATTTTTATTTATTTTTATTTTTTTATTTTACTTTATTTTATTTTTTTTTGAGAGGCAGGAAAAATGCATTACGCAAACACGGGGCCAGCCTGTAGTGTGGGACCCCGTAAAAAACGGGTTTACCCACTACAAAAACTCCTCTACTCCTTAGGATTCTAACCTGGAATTGTTTATCACATTACGTCAGACTAGGACTAAATCTTGCTTACGCCCGTGGGGCTCGCTCCTTATCCAGCCGCTCGATCAAGGGATCTGGGCCACTTTGCGGTCCAGATCGGTTTTCTTTTCCAGGAGGATGCCCCGGATGAACTGTGATAAACAATCCCAGTTGCCCTCATCCTCCGAGATCTTTTGGCAGGCCAAGTCCACCGAAAATGCACAAAAAAATTGAGTGGCCTCCAGTCGGGGCCCTTCCCAATGGGTGCAGCGGAAGAAGGTGTGCTCCGCATCGTCGGGAACGCCCAAGCAATAAATGCAGTCCGGTGAACCGGTGTTGTCCAACCGGTTCAGGTACGACTGAAGCCGTGACCTGTCAGGAATTGGGCACCAAAGCAGGGTCAGGACCTGCTTGTTAAGTCGCGCAGTCCATTGTCCTCGGGTGTCGTGCTCCCAGCTGTGTTACCACTGCTGGAAGGTTCGGGAGCGCTCTTCTGTTCTTGCCGATCTCACCTTGTCTCTGATAAATCGCCTTCCTCTCTCCTGCCAAGAGCTTGACAGGGATGACTCCGGCGATCATCAGGACGGCAGGCTCAGACACTGTCCGGTAGGCGGAACACACCCGGAGCACAATTTTATTTTCCCCTATACATTTTTCATTAATCATACGCAAATATGTTACAAGTAAAAGTTTTAGTATATTTCTTAAGGTTTAAAAATATGTTATTGGTTTGACATCTGAGTGTACTGATGTAGACTGAGATTACGGCAAAGCGAGCGCGTGCGGGCAACTTGAACATCTCCCCGCCGCGCGCGCCGTATTGTATCGGTTGGTGCGTCGCCTCTCAGTCGAAAGCATCACTCAGTTCTCAACTGTTTGACACATGTTAAGACCTTGCTGCTAAAATTACGTGTGTACAAATGGAACAGTAGCCTGCAATAATTATTTATGTAAAAGGGACTTAATTTTCAACTACGTAACATTGTTAATATTTATTGCCAGTTTTGGTTCCGGGGGATATTCCCTACTCTTAGCTTGGCTTATGTAGCATATAAGAGAGCTGTGATTTATGACACAAGGGACGGAACGCGGACGATGGAAGTCACTTCTGGTGCCGCGCAAGGTTCAATACTCGGCCCGGAACTGTGGAACTTTGCCTATGACAGCCTCCTGAGGTCCGAGATGCATGAGGAAACCACTTTGGTTGTGTACGCCGATGACGTTGCAGCTCTCATTGCTGCACGCAACGTTGAGCTGGCCCAACTTAAGTTGAACCGAGTCATGCATGTGGGCAACACCTGGATGTCCGATTACGGTCTCTCGCTTGCTCTCAGTAAGACGGAGATTGTGATCCTCATGAAGAAGAGGATCGACACGCGTTCCGAGAGGGAAGGGATGTGGTCCTATCAACTCGTGCTGCCAAGTACCTCGGAGTTATGGTGGACACCAAGTTAAGTTGGAGGGAACAGATCTTCCGTACGGTGGACTGGTGGACAAGGCCGCTAAGGTTGTCACTTACCTTAGTAGGCTGATGGCCGATTTCTAGGGTCCAAGATCCATTCCATTTTGTTTGACTTCTCCCATAAGGATTAAAAGGTGTTAATGGTGGCTCCCACTACCCTCACAGGCCCGTACCTAGCGTTAGCCATACCGGTCCTGTCTTGCGACAAGGAGAGTTATGGAACAAGTGCTCCAAATCACATTAAGGTGGATTGGACCACCGCAGAAAACGTCTGTTGATGTCCGCGGTCCAGTCTAGAGGTGTGGCCAGACGCTCTCGATAAAGTGACTCGCCCGGGTTCAGCGCCAAGCGGCGCTCCGGGTGTGTTCCGCCTACCGGACAGTGTCTGAGCCTGCCGTCCTGGTGATCGCCGGAGTCATCCCTGTCAAGCTTTTGGCAGGTTGTTGTTGTTATTGGTGGATAAGGAGACCCCGGCCGAACCGTTGAGCATGTCTGCCTCTAATGGGCATTTTGCGCAAGCCCCCGGAAGGATGGGATATTGAAGGAAGAGACAGGGTGAGGCACGGGACAGACTGTCCACTCATGTTCCAGATAGGGGTTTCTATGCACGTCACACTCCTCTCATCCTGCTGTCTTGAACATATGTTCCAGCTAGGGGTTTCCATGCCCATAGCATTTCTACTCACCCCCTGCCGTCTACATATATTCCAGCTAGGGATAAAACCATGCAGTTCGCATTAACCCCCCGCTGGCTTGAACATGAATGGGGTTTGAAGGAAGGGAAATTGTCATAGTGGACAGCCAAAAGACTTACCACAGTGTTATGACAACTTCGTTTGCTGTACCCAATGTCAACTTTGCAACTAGTAAAAACCAGTTTTAAAGTTGTCCTGGGACCTTTTGGCAGGAGAGAGGAAGGTGATTTATCAGAAACAAGGTGAGATCGGCAAGAACAGAAGAGCGCTCCCGAACCTTCCAGCAGTGGCAACACAGCTGGGAGCACGACACCCGAGGACAATGGACTGCGCGACTTAACAAGCAGGTCCTGACAATGCTTTGGTGCCCAATTCCTGACAGGTCACGGCTATTTTCAGTCGTACCTGAAACGGTTGGGCAACACCGGTTCACCGGACTGCATTTATTGCTTGGGCGTTCCCGACGATGCGGAGCACACCTTCTTCCGTTGCCCCCATTGGGAAGGGCCCCGACTGGAGGCCACTCAAATTTTTTGTGCATTTTCGGTGGACTTGGCCTGCCAAAAGATCTCGGAGGATGAAGGCAACTGGGATTGTTTATCACAGTTCATCCGGGGCATCCTCCTGGAAAAGAAAACCGATCTGGACCGCAAAGTGGCCCAGATCCCTTGATCGAGCGGCTGGATAAGGAGCGAGCCCCACGGGCGTAAGCAAAATTTAGGCCTAGTCTGACGTAATGTGATAAACAATTCCAGGTTAGAATCCTAAAGAGTAGAGGAGTTTTTGTAGTGGGTAAACCCGTTTTTTTACGGGGACCCACACTACAGGCTGGCCCCATGTGTGCGTAATGCATTTTTCCTGCCTCTCAAAAAAATAATAATAATAATAATAATAAATAAATAAATAAAAAAATATAAAAAATAATAAAAATAAAATGGGAAAGGGGGAAGATGATTGTTTACTTATTTCAGGACTTTTTCAGAATTTGTTTATAAGTCGGTCTGGCGCTGCGTGCGTCGCGTCGCCTGCCCGCGCCGGGTGCATCCCGCACGCGCTCGCTTTGCCGTAATCTCACTCTACATCAGTACACTCAGATGACAAACCAATAACATATTTTTAAACCTTAAGAAATACACTAAAACTTTTATTTGAAACATATTTGCATATTATGGTTGATAAAAAATTTATATAGGAGAAAACAAAATTGTGTACTCTAAAATTTAACTTTTACCGAAGTTTTGATTTCATATCTTTTTAAATTTTGGTTTCAGAAAAAATACTTGGGTACAAAAGTTGTAGAAAAACTAATCACGAATAATCTAAAAAAAGTTCCAACACGATAGTGTATGTAATGCTCGGCCTATGGCCAATAAAGTGAACCACTGTAATTCCCAGGTGGGGAAAGCTTTGGAGGGGGTTGGGGGGGAAAGCTCAAGGGGGAGAAGCGGGGACTTTTGGGAAAAGACACGTCTAATGTGGTTATATCACATATATAAAATCCAGCTTTCCACCAATTAGTTGCGACAAAGGGCAATTTTTGTCGTTTATTTACTGGGCTATAAGGGAGTCAAATGAATTGTGAATCAATTGCCTGGTGAATCGGCTTTAATGGGCAATTATTGGTAAGCAAATATGCATTAAAAGGGGAAAACAAACAAAAACAGAAAATAAATTTTATATAAAAAAATTTATTTTAGAAATTTGGTAATCAGTTTCAAGGTATGGAAAACATGTTTGTTTTTATTTTTTTCATAAGATAAAACTATTTTAATAAATTAAACTATTTTAATTACAGATAATATAGCGGATAGTTTTTTATTAAAAGAAAATTCTCCTCCAATTCTACTAGGTGTCAATTATAATTATTATTAATTATCATATAAGTTATATTTCAGAAAGGTCCCAATGTCCCAATAAACTAAAATTTCAGAACATAAAATTTGTGGCCTAAATAAGTTATTAATTATGATTATATTTCTTAGGTTATTTATGAAACCACTATTGACAACTACAAATCAAATAAAAATCCCTTATTCTGTTAAATACCAAAAACTAATCAAATTCAAAATTGGTTACATTCAAGGAAATTAGAAACACACACGTAATTATTATTCAAGACTCTTGATTCCTTAACCGGTTGCCGTTTAGCGTACCCAAGAAATCTAGAATTAGAAGGTTTATTCTAGATACATTGAGCGTACCTATTCATTCGTTCATTGTTCCCAGAAGATTCGAACCATTTCGTTGATTCGAATATCTTTTAGCTACCGTTCAAAGAACGACAAAATGGTACTTCAGGATTGCCAACCAAACAAAATCACCGGCACCCTTTTTCGCCATCATTATTAACCCATCATCAGTGGCACCTCCAGTATATTAGAGTATAACCTCCTTGGCAGTAGCAGTAAGCAAAAAGCAATAGCAGTAGCAGTGAGTAAAGTAAGGTTAAAGCAGAATTTTGCTGTTGATATTAATATTAATCCTCCTGCACTTTTTGAGACTAACTTTTGGAAGAAATTTAATTGCAAAGAAAACTGCAAACAACGTGATTTCATCCTAGAAGCTAAAAAACAAGGTAAGCCCAATATTTCCTCCTATATAGGCTATAGGGCTGTTGTAATAAATAGTCCAAGGCATATTGGGTCCAGGCCAAAGGTGTCAAATTTTTATTTACAGTGAAGCTTTTATAGATGTTAAGAACTGTGCTAAAATGAACGTATTTTGCAAAACATTTTGATTTCACTCAAGTTTTTTTAGTTCTAAAACCGAATAAACTTGGCCGAAAAGAAAAAACATATAAGTTAGATCTATAGGCTAATAGGCCTAATTACCTTTTAACTTTTTCAGTTTTATGGGTAGGCCTAATTATTGAGTTTAGCTACACCCATCGGAAAATGGAATTTTTTTAAAATGTCGGAAATTTGATGCTGATTCAGAAAAAGATACTTAGTTTTTTCCTGTGGTAAAGCTCGGAAAACAGGAAAATCGGAAAAACCGGAAATGACGTTTTTATTCTAAAATACGTCGAGTGGGTATTTAAAATAACTGGAACACAAATCCCATAATTAATAAGTTAGCCTATGTAAAAATTATTTCGATCCGATTTTAAATAAGCCGGAAAATGCGGAAAGTGTCGTAAAAGCAATAAGATGAACTATTTTTTAAGTTTGTCATGTGGGTACCTATTCAAATTACGTGGAATTTCATGTGGAATATGAATATGGGTATATTGTTTGAATACAACAAACTAATGCTCAATAAAGAGAAAAAACCCTTAGAATACAAATAAAAATACCCTCCGTCGCAGCAGACCTGCGTACTCAGCGAATTTCCAAATTAGTAATATTAATTTTGACCACATAAAACTGTAAACCAAATAAAATCACATGCTCATAAATAGGGAAATAAATGTCTATTTTCCTTATGATAAATATAGGGAGAGTATGCAGGTATGCTGCCATAGGGAACACTAAAATTAGGTTTTTATCATAAAAAAAAAAAAAAATTATTTCGACCACCCTATGAAGCCATTTACTAAGTTTCATCAATATATGTCCATTGCTAAAGAAGTTTGCCTATTCTCCATATGATTAACATGGTAAAAGAGTATGCAGGTTTGCTGCCATGATAAGCACAAAAACCAAGATTTTTTACCATAAATGGACGAATCTCAACCAAATGAAGCTGAAATCCAAGTTTCATCGAAAAATATTGGTTAATGAGTGAAATATTTAACACATCAAAATTCTCCATACGATTAACATTGGAGCCCCAAAATACAATGTACTGTCTTTAGACTTTTTAATATCTCGGTAACCAATTGAGATAGAGCAAAGCTTCGAATACTAAATTGTGTGTTTTTTTGAGCTAAATCCAATGGCCAAAATAAAAATTTAAAGTTTTTAAAATTTACATGTGAAAAATGCAAAAAACCCTTTTTTGGGGTACAAAACCCCCCAAAACTACCCCTTCTGGTAGGTCGATATGTCTGGTTTACGAACTCATCTGAATAAACGTAGGATTACACATCTCTACCAAATTTGGTGTTGATCGGACCATTTCTACGAGAGTTATCGTGTCTAGGGACACATACATATATACATATATATATAAAATTTTTAATGACTATTATTTTTGGTCTCTGGGCACCTAAAAACGAAAAAGTAACGTGGTCCCGGGCTTAGGTCTTACCATGAGACCTACGGTAATAGCTTATTCCCTATGGGAAATTCGCTAACACACTGAAACTTACATAAATGAAGCACTAACAATGTTACTAGTGGTTATTACTGATGTAGCCTAAGGTATTAGGTAATAGGTAGTACTATATACATTACATATTAATATTAATATAACATAAGTACCGGTACTATAACCTAACTAGGAGGGAACCTAACCTAACTTAATGTATCGAATGGGCGTGGCGAGTCATTTAGGCTAACTGAACGGTGACTGTATCCTGTAAATGTGCTCCTGGTCCACTGTATTTGACCTGATTCATATATGTGTCGTTGGTCCACAAGCTTGACCGACACGTATACGGTATGTAAGGTTACATATACGTGGACCAGGGTTCCCTGGTCTATATATATACTAAAAACATAAAGTTATGATCTCTCTTTACAAAGCTAAATCCAGGGCGCTAAGCCATTGCAGCCCAGCTTCACTTGCACAATGCAGTCCAATCAATCCTTCGGGGAAAGCACTCAAAGGGCACTCATTGACTATGTGAGTCATAGTCTGCAACTCCGCTCCACAGCCGCATGACTGGTCTTCTGTCATTCCCCATTTGTATTTCCAATAATTACATCTTCCCACACCAGTGCGGAAACGATTGAGAACAGTCCACTGCTTCCGAAGAAGATCCATACCACTTACTGCTAAGGTTGGGTCAGCAATTAAAAATTGATTCCGGCCTTGGAAAGAGTCCCAGGAGGAAGTCCAGTCGGTATGGATGGAAAAGTTTGTCTCCCTCAACTGGGATGCTGTCCGCAGTGGTGGTCTTCGGGACCTCAATCTGCCCGTCTCCTGGGGTAGGTAATCATGGATGGGTAGCTGTGGAGCGGATACGATCTTATTATATTCCCTAGTAAGTGCCTCCCTTCGTCTTATTTCAGGTGGAGCGATATTACACAGCACTGGGAGCCAGGGAACAGGTGTTGCCATGAGTGTACCACTTATGGCTCTCATAGTCCTGTTCAGTTGGACGTCGATCTCTCTGACATGCACACTGTTCAGCCACACGGGAGCACAGTACTCTGCGGTTGAGTAAACCAGGGACAAAGCAGTGGTTCGCAGAGCTTGTGCATTAGCTCCCCATGTGGAGCCAGCAAGGTGATGGACAATGTTAGTCCTAGCTCTCACCTTGGCTGCTGTCTTTTGTAGGTGGCTTTTGAATGTGAGAGACCGATCTAAAGTGACTCCCAGGTACTGTGGGTGATCATTGTGCTTTAGCTCAACACCGTCAAATACGATTTTAAGCTTTTGGTGGGCTAGTCTATTGTTCAAGTGAAAGCAAGATACCTCAGTTTTAGTTGGGTTTGGATTTAACTTTCCAGGCCTTAAAGTATTCACCGAGGGTCTTGAGGTCATCTTGTTAGTACTTCCTCAGCATGTCGGAATTCCTTGTGCTGATAAGCCAGTGCAATATCATCCGCATAGGCAAACATTAAGGAGCAAGTGTCAGGCATGTCGGCAGTATACACATTAAACAGCAGTGGGGCAAGCACTGACCCCTGTGGCAGGCCATCTTTTAATTGCCTAAAAGTATTTTCCTTGCGTCCCAAATATACTTTAATCATCCTATTGGAGAGCATCGAGTTGAGGAGACGCAACAGGAAAGGGCAAGGAATCAGGTTATAAAATTTAATGGAGAAGGCCTTTTCTCCAGACAGTGTCATAAGCTGCAGTAAGATCTAAGAAAGCAACAGAGGTTTTCAGTTTTCGCTCAAACCCATTCTCGATTAAGGAAGTAAGAGCTAGAACCTGGTCACAACAGTTGCGCCCAGGCCTAAACCCAGCTTGTTCGACGGGGATGCTGGAATCCAGAACAGGGAGGATTCTGTTGTATATCAACCTCTCGAGCAGCTTATAACAGACACTAAGAAGAGCTATGGGTCGGTAACTTTCTGGCAGTTGTGGATCTTTATTTGGCTTCAAGACAGCTATTATTTTCGATCTTCTAAATATACCAGGCAAGTCACCGGTTTCCCTTATGGAATTAAAAACTGCAAGAAGCCACTGTCTAGCCTTTTTACCCAAGTGTTTTATGAACTCCGGGAAGATTTCATCCATACCTGCTGCTTTGCCAATTGGCATAGCATCAATCGCCACATCCAGTTCATCTACTGTGAAAGGTCTGGAGACTTAAAATGGCGCTTGCCGACTTTCCTTAATTTCATTAAGCTTAAAATTTATTTTCCTATCTGCGGACGTACTTTCTGCATTAGTGCACCGGTTTAGATAGACAGGAGAGGCGTTTTGCAATAACACAAGGGTGAGGTTGCGGGTTTTTCATTTGGCTTACCAGTGGAGAGCTTCCTGAGTAGAGACCAAGCTTTCCGACTACTGCGGGTGAAGTTCAGATTTTCAACAGTTTTCACCCATTTCTCTCTCCTGGAGTTGTCGAGAGAGTTAAGGAGTTGGTCCGCTACATCTCTGTCGGCAGTGTAAGTGAACTCACTGTAAAGGTCTTCGCACTCTTGACTCCATCCTGGTATGTACTCTTTCCTAAAACCTCTTGGGATAGACGCTTTAGCGCAAGACAGAACAAGTCGTGTGAACCGATCATAGTTTTTTTTTATTTTAGGGGGGATGAACCTGATGCCTTTGTCAAGCCTGGAAGAGAAGGCCTCCCACTCAGCTTTGTTGAAGTTCCACCTAGGCCGAAGAAAAGATCTTACGAGAGGAATTTGGATTCCCACTGATATCAGAACAGGCCTATGCTGAGAGTGAGGGAAAGCATCTAGTTCCCTCCTGCAAGTTGGTATGGGTGTTGCTGACCGGTCACGAGAACAAAAGCACAAGTCTGGGGAGTACCCACGACGCCATCGGGCAGAATGGAAAGTGTGTGGGTCCTTGGCATTAAATACCAAGAAAAGGTTGTTATTTTCAGCCCAGCTTGTAAGACGAGTGCCATTTTCATCATCGGACGAGTATCCCCACTGTGTGTGATGACTGTTAAAGTCACCTACATATACTACAGGATGTTCAAAAGATGGGAGAGCTGTATCTGGCCACTGGATGTTCGGTGGTTTGTAGACATTGACAATGGTAGTCTCAGATACCTTAACAGCAATAGTAAATATGCTGTTCACACAACTTTTGTGGGAGACTGATACGTCGTCTATGTCTTGCCTAACGTAAGTCGCCACACCATAGACCCTGTGTCCTATTTCCTCCACAAGCCTATATCCTGTGATGTTTCCCCTCGCACTGTTCTCTAGGTCTTCTACATGTGTTTCTTGTAGTGCGAGGACATCGACAATTATTTTCTCGCAGCACCTTGCTGAGGCAGTCACTTTTTGATTTGCTCAGACCCTCTACGTTCAGATGACATATATTTAAAACGGAGCCTACATTTCTAAAATGGCCCTGGAAAGGGCCGTTTGAATTTGGTCTGGCAGCTGGCATAGCTGAGAGATCACTCGCGTGATAGTTCAGCTCCCAAAAATTGTTGTTCGTTTAGCACCACCCAGGGAGTACGTGCAGCTTTAATGGAATGCTGGTCTATATTAAAGGTTTTTTAAAACATTATGTCACGTATACATGACGGTCGGTCGTCAATGTGTTAAACTTAAACTGCGTTTACACTGGAGTTGGCTACAGTGTGGATCAGTCCATGCCAAATCAACACAAGGATTTTCTTCATTAGGCCTAGCCTATCTCAGAATTGGTTGAAATTTGGCACTTAAGTTGCCTTGGTAGAAACTAAGAAAAGTACAAAATTTCGTTATATGTATTAGTTAGAGCTGTGTTAATTTCCCCAAAATACAGTAAGCCAAAAAAAGCTCACCCGTCTATATTTTAAACTATAATTTTATCTCTCCTAGTTGACTTATAGAGAGAAGGGAGTGGTGTCATTTTGTTGAATTTTGCCAATTCTTGAGTTTAGCTACAATGATTGCAAATTAGAAATTTTTTTTACAAAATGTCATAAATTTATGATAATTCAAAAAATGATAGTTTTTCCTGCAGAGAATCTCGAAAAACCCAGGAAAATCGGAGAAACCGCTAACAACTTTTTTATTCTGGAATATATCACGTGGGTACCGTATTAAAAATAACTAGGATATCAAGCTGATCACGAATGTAAAATTGAAAATATTTTTTATCCGATTTTAAATAAGCCGTAAAATGGGGAAAAAAAGTCGGGAAAGCCATTAGATGAACTATTTTAAAAGTGTATCATGTGGGTATTAAAAAGACGCGTTCAAGGTTACGTAGAATAAAAATATATATGTATTAATGTATGAAGAGAAGATAGAAAAATTGAGATCAAGGAGCAGTATAGGCTTTCAGACAGACGAGTGAAAAGAAGTGGGCTGCAAGAAGAGATAAAAGAATTTTCGAAGAAGATGTCATGAGAAGAGCAGAAGAAGCTGCAGGGAAAAATGACATGAAGACAGTGTATGATTGCATTCGGATAATAGCTGACAGTCACAAAATGGAAGTAACCCTATGAGAGACTGAAGTGGCAAAATGATTACTGATGAGCACAAGCAGATGAAGTTGTGGGTAGAACATTTCAAAAGTGTCCTAAACCAGCATCAAGATGAAGGCGTTGCTGATCTGACGGATGAAATTTTGCATAAGTTGAAGATAGAGACTGGGAAAAAAACAAAAGAAGAGATAAAGGCAGCCATCAAAGAAATGAAGATCATAATGCTGGAGGAATAGATGATACCAGCAGAGTTTTTCAAGAACAGACCACGAATCCCAGAAGAAATAATGTATGAATTGCTGAGTAAAATGTGGGATGAGGAAAAAGTACCTGAAGACTGAAGAACAGGATTGCTGGTCAGATTGCCAAAGAAGGGTGATTTCTCACAATATATGTCCATTGGCGAGGCATAAACTCTTCTATGTTTCGCTACCGTAGAAAAATACTGGCTAAAGTTCTGCAAATGAGAATTAAAGATCCCATTGACAGGGTATTAAGGAAAAATCAGGCTGGATTCAGAGAAAATAAAAGCTGCACAGACCACATTACAACGCTCAGAATAATCACTAAGCAATCAATTGAATAGAGTATTAAAGTTCATCTATTCTTCATCGACTTTGAGAAGGCATTTGACAGTGCAAATCAAGGAATATTACGGTGACTTCTGCGGAAGTATAGCATACCTGAGAATATATTGTAAATGATATACTGAGAGTGCTGTATAATGGCTTTGAGCTGAAAATCTTACAATAAATAATAGGTTAATTTATCTGTCGGTTGACAATACAATTGGATTGTCTTTGATTACCTTGTTTTTTATTATAATCGATCATGTTATGAGGGAGTGGATATCACTAAAGGAAGAACAGGGATTACTTGGAATGTTTTTGAGCAGATGGAAGACCTGGAGCTTGCAGACTGTGTGTTCTTGATATCCTCAACAACGCAGAAACTACAGCAAAAAAATACCACCCGTCGCAGCAGACCTGCGTACTCAGCGAATTTCTAAATTAGTAACATTAATTTTGACCAGATGAACGTATGAACAAAATTTCATTACGTGCTCATAAATAGGTAAATAAATAACTATTCTCCTTATGATAAATATAATGAAAGAGTATGCAGGTATGCTGCCATGGGGAACACCACAAGTATATTTTAAGCATAAAAAACCTTATTTGGACCATATGAGGCCATATACTAAGTTTCATCAATATCTGTCCATAAAAAAAAGAATTTGCCTATTCTCCATATGATTAACATGGGAAAAGAGTATGCAGGTTTGCTGCCATGATCAGTACAAACACCAAGATTTTTTAAGATAAATGGTTGAATCTCAACCAAATGAAGCTAAATACCAAGTTTCATCCAAAAATATTGGTTAATAAGTTAAATATTAACACATCCTTACTCTCCATAAGATTAACATTGGAGTCCCAAAATACAATCTTCAGACTTTTTAATATCTCAGTAACCAATGGAGATAGAGCAAAGCTTCAAAATATTAAATTTTCTGTTTTCTTAGCTAAATCCATTGGTGAAAATCAAATTTTTAAATTTTCAAAAATTACATATGAAAAATTGCAAAAAGCCCATTTTTGGGGTACAAAACCCCCCAAAACTACCCCTTGCGGTAGGTCAATATATCTGGTTTACGAACTCATCCAAATAAATGTAGGATTACACATTTCTACCAAATTTGGTCTCAATCGGACCGTTTTTACGAGAGTTATCGTGTCTAGGGACACATACATACATATATATACATCGGATCGGACCATTTTTACAAGAGGTATCGTGTCTAGGGACACACACACACACACACACACACATATATATATATATATATATATATATATATATATATATATATATATAATTATTTTAAGTTAATTTTAAGTTAAATTTATAATTATAAGTTAAAAATGTTAAAAATTGAGGCCTATACACGGACATATTTATATAAATGAACAGATGGTGTTTTTTTGCCTCTGGGGACCTCAAAATGAACTTGTTCCTTGTTTAGGTCTTACCATGGCTACTACTGTAGTAGTGGACATGCCTTGTAGGGAAGTTTGCTCAAAATGTTAGCCTACTTGGTTTTTGTCTCTTCCATCCACCAAGGGAGTTCTCTGCAAAAAAACCTACCGTACTGTTAAAACAGGCCTCAAGCCTACTTGGTTTTTACCTCTTTTCTAACATTTGTCCATCCACCAAGGGAGTTCTCTGCAAAAAACCTACCGTACTGTTAAAACAGGCCTCAAATTAGTTAATGTGTATTATGACATTCGTCAACAAACTCACCACTAAAGGGTTGATTTTTTTCAATAAACTTTCTCTACAATTATACGCTGTGTGTTTAAAAAGAAAATTGATTATTGTTATTAGTGAAAATACCTACTTTAGCACTATCCTAAGTGTTTTGACTAGGTGTCCCCCTACGGATACAAAAAATTTTATGTAATGCTGTGTTGTCAATCTCAAAAGTTGTCAATCTCAGTGTAAATGTAGAAAAACGTATAGAACTGTTAAGAAGGAATACAGATCTCAAATTAAATTAGCTAAGAAAAAGGCTAATGATTATTTGATTAAGGGTTCAAAAAACACGGTTTAATGCATTTATTAATGCATTTGGCAGAACAAGTAGCCAAAGAAACTACTACACCAAGTGTATGTAGAAATTATACAAAAATCACTCCTGTTCATTTTACAACTTTTATGTCAATAACCTTGGTTCTGACAAAGTAGATGTTGCTGGCTCAACTCGGCTCGACCAGGTTATGTGTTCCTAGGTTCTGATGAAAAGGTAGAAAGAACCAAGGCCGTTTTGGCGTTACTGATTAAACATGATTTTATTGCTGATGACCTGAATATCTTTAAATAAATAGTGATGATGTTCTTAAAATAGTGTCCTCTTTGTCCAGTATTTTCATATGAATATTAATTTTTTGTTTCAGTTACTGAGCAGTGTAAAATACTAGGACCGCGATTTGTATGTGACGCGCTATGGGCCCGAGAGATATTTGCACCCCCTCCCCTGGCGATAAGCCAGTATGGAATTCATTTAAACTCTACACTTTAAATGAATCTTGTTAATTTATTACACAACCGGCAGCTTTTGTAGGTAATACGCTTCTAGTTTGAGGTTCGCAGTTTCATTGATGATGTACCTCATGCACCTCCGATGTTGAATGGAGCCTTCTCCTTTCAACAATATTTCCTTAAACTTATGTCTGTAATAATTTGTTGAATATCATAAACTACAAAAATAAAATAAGATTTGTGTCCATTTAAAAGGTATTTTTAAACAGTTATGACTCTACTGGGGCGTCTCCGCCATTTATTCCGTTTGAAGAGGGAAACTCGGTACGATATTCCCTTTTCCCCAAACATGTTAATCCAATCCCCGTGAATCCTTTCCTTCGCCCGTCATTTATCTAAAAAGGGAAGCCAGCTTTGATGATTAATAATTACAGTTAAATAATGAATTTTACAAATAATATTATTCCCCCAGTTAATTAATACCAACTGTGGGCCGGACTTGACCTTATCTTACCAGTGTCTGAACATGCAGGCTTCCTTCCCTAAACCTAATTTAATTATCCCCAAATAACTACATGATTTTAATTTTTATTTTGCAATTACTAAACCAAATTAAAATTTAACTTAGGTTCCCCATACCCCATTTCTCCCCTCAAAATTCCTACCCTACCACATGGCGTTGTTACCTGATACGCCGTAGAGATGTACTCGCCTTCCTGTCCACGAACCAAGTCCCGAGCCCGATGACTCCAGGGGCCAGCTGGCCTTCCGCGCATGCGCACATGGTACTGTGCTTGTGTAACCTGACCAGCTGATTGAGGTTTGGGGGAGAGACGCCACACTACATGCTCACCTATTTTTTTCTTTTTCAGATAGAAATGTCTTCCTGGAAGAAAGCATCTAAGATCAACCAGAAGACTCACAGAGAACGACATCAACCAGAAAGTAGAGCACACTTGGGGTTGCTAGAGAAAAAGAAAGACTACAAAAAAAGAGCCGATGACTACAACAAAAAACAGGCCCTTTTAAAGAAGCTAAAAATAAAAGCTCAAAACAAAAGTCCCGATGAGTTTTATTTTCATATGGTGAATTCCAAAGTTGTTGATGGTGTCCACAAAGAAAAAAGTGAAGACAAACATACACCAGAACAAATGAAACTGATGGAAACAAAGGATTTGAACTACATTGGCTTTCGCAAAACTATAGAAGCAAAGAAAATTGATAAACTTCAATCAAAACTTCACCTCATCGATGAAGCTAATTCGGTTAAGAATTCTCATGTGTTTTTTGTTGAATCAGATAGTGAAGTGAAAGAATTTGATTTGGCCAAAAGGCTAGATACCCATCCAGAACTGATCCCTAGGCGAACAAATCGACTAACCACTAGTGAATTACAACATTTGAAATTGCCCTCTGTGAATGAAAGAACTGCCATAAAATTACAGAGAGATAGAGAGAGAGCTTATAACCAACTTCACAAGCGTATCAGAAGAGAAAAGCACCTTACCATAGTGCAGAACAAACTCGAAACAAACAGGGCACTAAAAGCAAAACATGGCATCAAACCTGTTAAAGTAAAAAATGCTTCAAAATCAGCCAGTGCAATTTATCAGTGGCCTTACATCAGGAAAAAGTAATTGTACTTTTTAAAATTTTTAATTAAAAAGTATTTATATCTCAACAGTTAGTTTTATAACTTTTTGCTCTTTGCCACTGACCCACAATTATTACTACATAACCCCGCCTGTAGGTCATATATTTACTAGAGCGTCACCCTTTTGAAAGTTGTTCCTTGTGGTCAAGGAACACTTTGGCCTTGTGAAACATATGAAAACATATGTTGAAAACATATGAAAACATATGTTGAAAACATGAAAACATATGCACTAAATATGAAACATATGTTGTGCATATAAGATCTAGGCTACAGTTTTAGTAATAGTACCAGGGGGACCGAGCTTAAGCTCGGTAAAATGATTACTTTCGTTCTCACACAAAGCTCGTTCGCTCCGCTAACTCGCCCTCTTCCATTTTAAAAACGAGCTCGTTCGCTTCGCTCACTCGCCAAGCCGAAGCATGCTGCACTTTGGTATAATTTTCTTACACTACAGGTTAAAGATGTAACACATTGGTTTATATCTACAGTTATCAGCTGATTTTTCTTCAATTTAAAAATCTCCATAAGGATAACATGGGATCTTTGAAGGGCTCTAGCGCGAAAACCGGATTTTTCCCAGCCATGGGACCAACTCCAATCGATTCTTGGTGGCCAAAACGTGTTTTTGTTGCCAAAACGTGTGAAAACAGAACTTTAATATTTTCAACAGTTTTAAAATGGCGGCCATTTCTTTGAAAAAAAATAAATTTTTACGGTGTAGCCTGTATTTGTATAACTAATGCTTCTATAATCCATCCATTTTAAAATTTTTAATCCTTACTAAGTGAGCTTTACTATGATCTATCACATACCCTGCCAGTTTTGGCTCTAATTACAAGAAAAGACTTATATTACATTAGTTTCATATTTTGTATTAGAGTTAAATATATGAAAATGTCTCATTTTTCAGTTTGTGTCCCTCCTGTGACGCCTGTCAAAACAAAAACTATAGTATAGATATCTCAAATTTTGGAAAAAAACGTGGTCGTGGCCCTGCGCCCCACTTAGGCAGCATGGATCGCATGGCCCTTGGACCGGCCCTGTTACTACCTATAATATAAAAACATTGCATAACATACTGTAATGGAAAATACTATACATGGTTATGAAACTAAATTGAGAATTATACTATGTTACCCGATGTCGGATGAATGAATACTACTTGTCTCCCCTCCATGCATTCCAAAGTGCTTTGTATGTCACAGTGTTTTCCCTTGCGACTTCAAATCCCAAACGAACTTGAACACTCATTATTCTCTTTATACCTATCAATGAACTTTTTCTTAAAGTCGTGCCGGATTATCAAGCCTTCCGGATCGCAGTATGCCGGATTAGAGGAAGTTTAGTGTTTTGGAAATGTATTCTTTTCACGAGGTATCAACAATCAAGGTTGGACTTTAATTTCTAGGATAGGTCTAATAATAGTGTACTCAAATAAATAGGGCTTAATCAACATTCTCAATTATGTATTCAATATTATAAAAAGCGAAACCGGTGCAACACATTACACCACTAAACAACAAAACTGCTGAGTCTAAATCCATTTTACAACTGACAAAGTACCAGAATGCTTGGCCGTAGACTCGACACTGTGTGGACGCCTCTCAACTCCAACAAGACATCCAACCTGACTTCCAACCCAACGGCTCGCCCAACTTGCTCGACCGTGTGTGGGGGGCTTAAGAGTCATCTTCACCCCTGGGCCCGTAGCCCATTGTTGCACAGTCGGCAATGTTAACCATACGGCTTTTAATGAAAAACATGGTATTTGATTCCCCTGTTTCAGACGCCGTTTTTCAACCAATTTTCTTTAAACTTGGTAAGTGTTTAGTTGAATAGTTATATTAGGTCGCTCATACCTCGAAATTTTGAAAATTTAACAAATATTACTCTCTATGATGTCGCAAAGTAACTTGATTATCCTTATTAATATTTGTTAAATTTTCAAAATTTCGAGGTATGGGAGACTTAATATAACTATTCAACTAAACACTTACCAAGTTTAAAGAAAATTGGTTGAAAAACGGCGTTCGAAACAGAGGAATCAAATACCATGTTTTGCATTAAAAGCCGTATGGTTAACATTGCCGACTGCGCAACAGTGGGCTACTGGCCCAGGGGTGAAGATGACTCTTAATAGTGTGAGCTTATTCACTATGTCGGCGACTACTTCATACAGTACAGTTCTATAAAAACAGCTTCAATAAGTGCTGCATAACATCTGTACAGGACCGCAGGGAGTTGTAATGAAATATTGATTTTTCTTCTGTTGTCATTTATGTTTTACATGTGATAAACTATCTAGATCCTACAACTGTGGATTTATTCTAAATATTATAGTAGTTTTAAGACAGAGGCCCTAAGACAAAATCAGCATCAGAACTATCACGTAATTTATCAAAAAGAACAACTGCCAAATTTTTAACACTATCACATTGGGAATTTGGAGAATCAGTGATGCATATTATTGATAGATGACACACCGACAAGGTGTAATTTAATTTTTACTCAAAGTAATTTTTGGGTAAATTACCATGGATGAAAATTTGATCACCAGGGTGCCTGTTTCATAAAATGTGACAGGTACATTTGACATATCTACAATTCTACAAATTTTTAGCGAATTTCCCTATAGGGAATACGGTAGTAGCCATGGTAAGACCTAAGCCCGGGACCATGTTACTTTTTCATTTTGAGGTCCCCTGAAGCCAAAAACACCATTCGTTCATTTTCATATATACGGTATGTATATATATATATCTATGTGTCCGTGGTACTGAAAACTTTTGAAGGGGACCTCCGATTTTGATGAAATTTGGTATGAACATGTAAGACAAGGTCTATTTTCATGAGTTCGCGAACCAGCATGATCGGGTTATGGGAACGGGGTTTTATGGGGTATCAAAGGGGTCAAAAATGGGTTTTTGGCATTTTTGGACCTTAACTTTTAAAATTCAACAATTTTAACTAAAACCATTTAAAAGAGCTTAAAAAAAATAGTTTAGTATTTTGAATTTTAACTTGGCTTAACGGGTTACGGAGAAAAGTCAAAAATAGGATTCACATGTTAATCTTATGGGAAATCAACAAAACCCTGTATATCACTTATTTATG
The DNA here is from genome assembly GCA_030545055.2 of Neoaliturus tenellus. Classification (NCBI taxonomy): domain Eukaryota; kingdom Metazoa; phylum Arthropoda; class Insecta; order Hemiptera; family Cicadellidae; genus Neoaliturus; species Neoaliturus tenellus. Next base: position 117,946,858 of record CM061533.1, on the reverse strand, counting down.
GGTATAAATTGATAAAATTTGGTATGTACATTCACTAGGTAAGGTTTAACTGATATTTGCTTACAACACGCATGTGGTGGCAAACCTACATACTCACCCCCATGGGGTTTTTATAGGGAAAATTAAAAAGTGTCGAATAGAAATTGATATTTACCATAACTAAGCATTACATTTCCTTACAACAAACATTCTCTAATGACATCCCATGGCAGCAAACCTACATACTCATTCCCATAATGTTTATGGGGAAAATACAAAATCTCAAATTTCTTTGGAAATTCGCTGAGTACGCAGGTCTGCTGCGACGGGAGTATTGTTTCCTATAAATTTACAATTTTATGTCAAATATTTTTTACAAATATGTCAATGTCTTGACAAATTTGTTCGATTGATGTTTCTGACACACTGACATGTGTTTTTGTGACAATTGTCAACTTGTTTAAAAGATATATAAAACATGTGACAATTTACAATTTTGTCGCCTGTCGAATAGTATGATTTAAAAATAATTTATTATTTCGGACAAATTTGTCCGAATTGTCAAACCTGTCACTCTTTATGAAACAGGCCCCAGGTCCTCTGATAAAATGCAGCGTTTTTATCAAGATCAGCGTTTTTATGCAGCGTTGCTGCACAAGACCTCTAGTATTATTATGATATGGGACACAGAAAGTACTAAGCAGGTTTTATTTTTTACACTCTTGGAAGAAACTAAATTTCTTTCGATACAAAATGTGTAAATAAACAAAAAACTTGAAAGGTTTAAGGTGTAAAAAAAAGGCTTAAAACTTAAATCAATAAATTTTAATATATCCTCTGTTGCATAACAAAAACAATATTTGATTAGCTTCGCTAGTCTACTTTGCCCTGAAGCAAGAAATAACGTTGCATGTTTACTAAAATTTTAACATGAGTGTAGCTATCCATGGGTGGATTTAAGAGGATGTGCCCCCCCCCCAGTTTTTTGGAATAATATTTTTTTTAAATATTTGTTATCAGCTGTAACATCAACTAAACTAAAATGGGATTATTAATAAACGATTTTTATTAGTTAAAATAAAGGAAAACATAAGGCTTAAAAACAAACAATTTAAATATTTAATTTGAGTTTTGATAGTGAATGAGTTTGGTATATTCATGTATCTCATAACTTTTGGTGAGCTCGTATCCCCAGATCAAGACCTAAATCCGCCCATGAGCTATAAGTAAATTACTCTTACTATTAGTATGAAATCAGCACCCAAAATTATATTGTATAAAACAATAATTAATAATACATTCTGAAATAAATAAAAAATAAGAGTCATTGTATGATTAAAAGTGACAAATATATTAAAAGTAGGATTCCTCTCCTCGAGTGTACACAAATAACAGTCTTGAGAATAACAGATGCCAATGAGTCATCACAAATTGGCAAAACTATTATGATTTCAGGCTCCCAATTTCATGACTTCTATTATAGCATTTTAAGGGCCGGTTTCTCGAAGCAAGTCTAAACATAAACTTAAGTCTAAACATAAACTTAAGTCTAAACATAAACTTGAAGTTTAAACCGAAACTGTCCACATCTTTAACATTGAATTACACTAAATTTAAGTTAAACATGTTTGGAGAAACCGGCCCTAAGGGTTCGAAACTGGACCCATTTGCCATTTGCCATTAGTTTGGATGTTAATTATTGACCAGTCGAAAGAACCAGTAGGTCTAAGACATTAAAGCTACACTAGACATCACACCCATTCTTCACTCATCCTTTATTCAATTTCGCCTAAAATTCACATTAAAAGCATGGTAGCATTAGTGTCTTAGGAAGTGGTCATTGTAAAGATGCGTTGATTTGAACCCCTCACTGCTTATTTGTAAGACAATTGTAAACACAAACTAACTTACTTTTAAACAACTTAAGTTTTAATAGAATATATATACATGTATGTGTCCGTGGTACTTATACCTTTTGAAAGAGACCTCCGATTTTGGTATGGAGGTGTAGGACGAGGTCTATTCTCATGAGTTCGCGAACCAGCATATTCTGGTTATGTGAACGGGGTTTTAAGGGGTTTCCAAATAGTAAAAAATGGATTTTGACTTTTTAATCCATTTTTTTTTTTATTTAACAATTTTGGTGTAAACCATTTAAAAGCGCTTAAAAAAACAATTTAGTATTTTGAATTTTTAAATTAGCTTACATTGTAATGGAGAAAAAGACAAATTGATTTTATTGTTATTCTTATGGGATATCAACAAAACCCTCTAGCTTGCTTATCTATCTACATAGATTGAAAAAAATTGGTTTGTAGATTCACTATGAAGGGTTTAATTTATATTTGCTTACCAAACCCATATGGCAGCAAAACTACTTACTCACTTACCCCCATGATGTTTATGGTTAAAATGAAAAAAATACCAGAACTAGATAAAATTTGGTATGTTCATTCACTAGGTAGGGGTTAATTTATATTTGCTTACCAAATCCATATGGGGTCAAACCGATATACTCACACCCATGGTGTTCATGGGGAGATAGTAAATTGCGAAAATTCCGCTGAGAAATGAAAATTCGCTGAGTACGCAGGCCTGCTGTGACACCGATATTTACTTATTCATAAAAAAGCATGATTCTATATGATTCATACAGTTTATGATTAACGATCAAACCGAACATAAATACAATCATATTAAAATAGTAAGCAAAATCATATAAATAAACTTATTGACATGCCAAAAGCGGCAAAACATGTCTCTAACACGATTGAACAAGACAAACTGACAAACAACGTTGCCAATTTCAAGTAGCAACACGCAGGCAGTGGCAGTGATGAGTCATGAGGGAGAGTATTCCATGGATGATGACTATTCCATTGGTGCGATTTTAAATATTATTTTTTGTTTTGCCCCCAACAAACCCAAAATCTCTAACGCCCCTAGGCCCGGGCCCATTAAAAAAATGCACTCTGGTCTAATAGATTTATAAAGTGATTCTTAACTCTGTTACCCTATGTTTATAATAAACTTTGATCATTTTGGGTTCTTATTATTAGAACTAGCGCTCGCCCACTGGTCGAAATTTGACCAAACATTCTGTTGATCTTGGGCCAATTACAGTAGTTTTAAAATGTTTTACTGAACATCTGATCTTCCTGATTTGCTAGCATTTCTCATTAAAACAGCTGTCTAATGATTCAATTATCCTTTTCCCATAAGATTAACATTGAAACTTTGAAAGCCTGTAAGGCGGAGCCCTGAGGGCTGATGTGAATTACAATGAGATTCTGCTCATCTACATGACGATACCTTTCTAACGGTATTTTCGGATTTCTTCTACGTTGGGCACAAGCTGAGAAAAAAGGAGGAAAAGAAACATTCTTGCCTAGATAATGTAAAGACAGTTTGCCTATGGCCATTGACTTTGTACACTAACGTGAATAGACCTCTCATCCAATGCATTTAGTTTGAGGCAAAAATTTGGAAGTTCGGGGGACGTGGCACCAGAGTCGCTGCAATCGATGTTGTTATTATTCAGCTGAATTTACAGTACTGCAAAAACACTTTACCAAAACATAAACATAACTTTCAGTTATAAAATGTTTCATCCTTGGTTGAGAAGAGTGGTAATACTGATTTATCTATCATATGTTAAGTGTATTTCTGTGGACGCCGCACGAGATTGCACCACTGTCAATAGGCTTCACACACGCCTATGCTATGAGAAGTCTACTCACGTTAGTGTACATAGTCAATGCTATGGCCCCTTATTTAAAAAATTATATTTCAACTTGAAATTGCTCAGAATTTGGTTCTTTCTTAATATTTTAGTTACAAACTGCAAATTTGAAAAATTGTGTATGTAATATTTTTCCTAGCTCATACACTCAGTACATACAAAATAATTCCCTGAGTTTTATATCAAAACGTATAGTAAATTAGATTTTCAAATATCTAAAAAAAAAAACTTTTACTTATGTATGTAACACTATTAGGTATCTCTCCAAAGCAATAAGCAATGTAGGCAGAGCCGTCCTTAGGGGTGTGCAACAGGTGCAGTCACACAGGGCCCCGCGCCTGGGAAGGCCCCACTCTGCGAACATTATCGCCTTAGATTGGTAGACACGATCGGCCTTGTAGGCGCACATATCGGCAGACTTGGGTGACACGATCGCCCCGGTCGGCAAATATGATCATCCAAGATCGGTGGACACTATTGTCTGCATTCGGCGGATACTAGCATCCGGACACGAGTGTCTTAGTTCAGCGGACATTGGCGCACGCTATTAATTTAGATTATTATTAAAATCACATATTTTTGGATATATTTCCCTATTTTTATGCAGATAAAAAATTTACAAATGATTCCCGCTTTTACCGAAATTACTGTAGCTTGGACACTCTGGTAATTTTATAGATTAGTTATGGCTAGACGGGAGGTGGGGTTGTGCAGTCTTAGCGGCGGAAAGGCCCCACAGACAGATCTCGCACTGGGCTCCGCGTTAAGGACGGCACTGAATGTAGGTTAGCTAACCTAATCACTATAGTTAAACCTTATTATCCCAAATTCTTAATTTTTTTTAACTACGCCATTTTATTGCAGTATAAAAATGTGACATTACATTGATATACCAATATAGTAAATGATTCCATAATATTAATTTTATACATGTAAATGCTTACTGTTTATTAAAAAATTTAGTAAATACTACTAGTAAAGCACAGGTGCAGTAATTATTCTATGTGTGGAATAAATTGTCATGTAAGAGACCAAAGCTTTTTTGGCTTTAATTTAATGTCTCCTATTAAATTTATGAAGCTGCTGAGTTAACTTTATGTGTTAATAAGCAACTATGTATAAAAGTTATTTTGTCTCTTAGTATTATAAAAACTATTTTCATTAAACTGAGCTACTAACATTTATATAAAATTTGCAACCAATATATTTGAATACAAAAAAATCATTCACTAACAAATAAGAATTACTTGTTAAGTACACGTATGAACTATATGAAGTGAAGGATTCCATAGTTGCTTAAATGATTGACAATAATAGTGGGATGAGATTCAAAGTGGATGAAACAACATTCTATTGTAAAGGCCTTTTGAACACATTAGTTTTTTATTTGGGAATACTCCTTTTTTGTTTAGGAATACGTCCACCACACAGCTAAATTTGAGCTCAATAATAAATTCATATTTATTAAAGCACCGGATTTCTCAAGAGCTAACTAAAAATCACTAAAGGACTATTTTTTAAAGAAAACTTTTATATGATTAAATGATGTTGTAAAAACTTCTCAACAATTTATACAGTAGAGCTTCGATACCACGACCCTTGATAACACGACTACCTCGATAATAAGTACAGTACACTCCCTTTTAACTGGCCACCTAGGGACCAGGCCACGGCCAAATTCATTGTGAGTGAATTGGCCCGTTAAACCGATGAACATGTAAAAACACCAACTTTCAATTTGATATAGGCCCTAGCCTAAATGCAATCATGACTTGACAAACGACTCTAAATTACTGTATATAATTTTAACATCCAATGACACTCATGACATCTGGACTAAACTAAACTAATAATAATTTGTTTCTTATTGTGATCTACTGGATCGCAGGTCCAAAGGCATTCACGGTGGCATTCACTGCCGTCCAGGACAGCACATTTTAATTGTTTAGGATGTCAAAATGATATAACTTTGAATTGCATGATAGATAAGAAAACAACACTTCCGGCGAAAAACTGGTGGTAAAAGCGATTTTGAGATAAAAAATGGCCGGTCAAAACGATGTTGTTTTGTGTCAGGATTGGCGGGTTAAAGCGAGACTGGTTAAAAGTTGGCCAGTTAAGAGGGTGTCTACTTTAATATGTTAGAGTCCCCTTGAATTGGCCATAACACTCAATGTTAATAATACCTTTAAAGGACAAAAAGTACCTTGTCTGCAAAAAGTTTCATATAAGTACCTTGATAGCATCTATTTTGTCAGATAAAATTACGCACAATCAACCTCTCATAACATGTATTTCAAAATGTCTGAACCTCTATAGCACTATAGCACACAAATTCACCCTCTGTGACCTGAATCTCTCAATAGATTTTTTTTCTCAAAAGAGGTTGGCGCAGGCCTCTCTTTGCCCCGTCCACATAGACGATTGATCTGTGCGAGGATCATATTAGACAAAGTTAAGTGTTGAGCTGCTACATTACAGAGGCGAATGGCAGTAATAAAAGTTATTGGCAGAGACTTCCGGAGACATTTTTTATCAATCGTAGCGTGTATGCTGTCAAAACTAACGTTATCTATTTTTTTTGCGTTTCGTTTGGCAAAGCTTCTATGTTACAATTTTTAGTGCCATGAAAAAAGTAAATTTACGCCATTAACGGTTGAGTTTAAGAACTAATTTTTTTCATTACAATAAAACATTACCTTTGTTTTATATGTGTGCTTTATTTAACGGTTGATTACATTAATTTTCTATGAACTCTAGCAATATTAGGATTCACGAAAGTAGTCCGATGAGAGGAAATAACACATTGTTGCCAAATTTGTTCTGAAAAACATTTTTATAGTCCGTTTTTTAAACCTGATCCTTCTTAAGAAAATTGGGGTGGGGGAGGGGTTTAAACTGAAAACAAAAAATTTAAACTGTTAACAACACATTTAAACTTGTGACAAACGTGTGTCGAGTATCAGATTTCCTCAAATAACGTTTATAAATAACGTTATATTTTTAAGCCAAACCTATTCCTTGTTAAAAAGTAACAGTTCTAAAGTAAACTGATTAAAAAACAACTGCTACCAATAATATTGTAAAACTGATACACATTATGTTGTGATGTAAAATTACCAGCTGGTATGCAACAGTGAAATAAAACAAAAACAACAAAAAAACCAACAAAAAAACCAAAATAAGGCTTCAGCCAATGGGATAGTAGCAAGTATAAACAAACCCCCTCCACCATCTCTCCCTCGAAGGATCAGGTTTAAAAAAACGGACTATATAATGTATTACACATGGTAAACATAACCACAAATGACAACATTGCAGGGCGAGAGGGGGTTAGGGGAGTCAGAGCTGTTGAAATTTCCATCGGACTATTTTTGTGCATCTTACTATAGTGAAGTTTTATTGAAATTAGACTTGCTTTAGAGAAAGTTAAAAAAGAGTATGTCACCCTGATAAGACCAGTTAGTTACCATTAAAATTATGCTGATAGCATGGACTCAATTAGACAAGCACCTTGATAAGACGTCTGTTTTGTATGACCCCTTGAGAATCGTTTTATTGAGGTTCTACTGTTTAAAAAAAAAAAATATTCCAGACTTAGTTATGGCGGCAGGTCACTATTAAACCCTGACGTTAAAAAATAGTCTATATTTTGTCTCATAGGGCATGTCTATATGCTAATTCTTTAAGTTTAACATGAGAACTATAATCTTTGGAAATATATAACATGAAAAAAGAAAGATAACACTTATAAACTTATAAGTATACCATAAAAATAATTTTTTATTGTTGATTTTTTTTAAACTTAATTTTTTATATTTCCTTAAAGTATATTTTAAGTTTTTATACTGAGCAGTATAGAAACTTCAAGTTTTCTTGTTAGTAAACATAGCATTGTAAATAATTCAGGGTAAGTTATGCATACTGTATACAAAATACTGATTCATATTGAAAGCGCGGCACAATTCATACATCGACTGGCTCAATGACTATCGTAGGAGGGATCTGCTTAGCAAATGACATGAAAACTTGTTCGAGTGTCGTATCTCCCACTGTGTAGTCTTCTACGATGGAATGGTCACTGCGGAGGGCCTCCATCTTTGAGAACAACACAGAGAGCAGCATCGAGTTGTCCGCAATGTGGTAGTGCAGGAGTCCCTGTTTGGATAACATAGTACATGAATCTTTAATAGAAATTGTAACCTATCCAACAATTTGATACAAAACGATTGACAAAAAAAAGCAATGTTGACCACAAATCAGTTCAGTTGTATAAGCTGTTTCCTGAGGAAATATTCTTTCATTAAAAATGTTTAAACTTGAGCTGGTGAAAACACTTGTTTTGAGGATATAACTAATAAACCCAAATCCATATAAAAGTTATTATTATACTTATTTATTTTGATAGCAAATTCTTTGAGAAATGTCAGCTAATAGCCAATAAAAGAGATATAACCCTGAAAACAATAATTCTTTGAACTGGAACATATTTTAAGAGATTTTCCCTGAGCGACAATGGCCCTTAAAATACAGGAATACCGGTGGGGGGTTAAGTGGGGTTTATCAATACGGGAAACTCATTGCTTCAATGAAAAACTTGAGTGTAAAATCTGATATTTTAAAGATTCAAATGTCATTTTATAGCTTGTTTTAAAATAATTATATTTTTAAAACTTATTTTTTTCAATTTTAGGAAAAAAACTGCTATTTAGTTTTTATTAATTTTATTCTATTAGTTTATTTACAGTATTTCTATTAGTTTAATTAAGGTAGACTATAATAGTTTTGATTTGATTTTGTCACATTAACATGTGAAAACTTTGGCCTTTTACCTTTGAAAAACTAAAAAAATTAATAATTCACCTGAGACAAATTTGTATTCAGAATAATTTCAACTTAATTTGTGATTTTATATTGGAATTCAAAAATTTGTCAGTACAATCAACCTCTACTGGGGGATAACATCTTGGAAGACTCTTTACCAACTATGTTAATTTGTAATATTTATCATGTAATACCATTACCAATAAACATTTTTATTTGGTAAAAAATAAATAATTAAGGACCAAAACTAATACCCTTGATTCCCTCTACGGGTAATGGTACTTTCAAATCTAATATTAGGGAGTAACAATAATATGTACGCATATCCAAGGGTATAGACTTAGAACACAGAATAAATCTTAATCCATGCAATGACTAAATGATTATAAAAATGAATAAATCTATACTTATTTAATACGCTAAAGGTTTTTTGTGTGGAGAACTTCTCCTACAATTTTCAACCGATTTTCAAGTTTTTGCCAACGTTGGATAGGGTTTGGTCTGCAGTTGTTTCTGCCAAAAGCTGATGAGAATCAGACTGAAAATAAAGACGCTATCTACCATTGAAATCTCAAAATTTCCTATTAAAATAACATTGGGATTGAATAAAGCACTGTTAATGTTCAGCTGTAAATACGTGTAGTTTTTGGTGATTACAGATATTCACAACATTGGATTGATCCAATATCATTGATTAAGAACTAAAAGTAACATTTATTTGTATAGTATCAAAATAAATTGCTCGATGTCAAGCAACACGTATATAAATAAAATAGAGTGTAAGGTAGTTGAGTGGTTGTAGAGCTTTCCTTCCAATGCGAAGGTTGCTGGTCCGATCCTGAGAAAAGTTAGTTTCTTGTAAAGGTTCAAAACTAAAGCCAGCTGCGTTTGGTCACTGGATATTAATTAACGATCCTAGGCAAATGAATCAACTGGTCTTTGTCAGTAACAAAACTATACTCCTCTGATGCATTATAATCATCACACTCACCCTTCAGTCATATTCATCTTATACAGGGTGTTCGGAAAAAACGTTTCAGGAATTCAGGAGGTTATTGCCCACATAAAAATAAGCAAAAAAGTCCCCGTAAACATATGTCCTAAAATGCTTTGTTAACCCGCTAGCCGCCATTTTGTTTTTTACACTAAATAATTTTTATTTCCGCGATGGATCATTGTATCAAGTTAATATTTGGCATGAACCTTCATCATAGCAATGCCCGTTTTCAAGAAAAAAGTTATTTTTTTCCAATGCGTATTTTCAAAATGGCGGCCATTTTAAAATTTTAAACCAAAATATCTCAAAACGGGTAAATTTTATAAAAATTTTACTAGATACAAAAAAGTTGACAAATTTAATTATCTAACCAATGGTACCAAGTTTGTAAGGATCTGATAACAAATAACGGAGTCATTGAGATTTTTCAATTAAAATTACCTTAATTTGCATTAATTACAATGCAAAATCAATGTTTTTATGCAGAAAAAGCTCAATAACTCCGTTATTTGTTGTCAGATCCTTACAAACTTGGTACCATTGGTTAGATAATTAAATTTTTCAACTTTTTTGTGTCTAATAAAATTTTCATAAAATGTACCGGTTTTCAGATATTTTAGTTTAAAATTTTAAAATGGCCGCCATTTTGAAAATACACTTAGGAAAAAAATTATTTTTTTCTTGAAAATGGGTATTGCTATGATGAAGGTGCATGCCAAATATTAATTTAATACAATGATTCATTACGGAAATACAAATTATTTAGTGTAAAAAACAAAATGGCGGCTAGCGGGTTAACGAAGCATTTTAGGACATATGTTTACTGGAACTTTTTTGCTTATTTTGATGTGGGCAATAACCTCCTGAATTCCTGAAACGTTTTTTCCGAACACCCTGTATAACATGTACCAGAGTCAGGATCTGAATAAATAAATGTTTGTCTTTAAAAACCTTAGTTTTTAGTTTTACTTTTTTTTTTTATTTGATCCTCCTCAAAGGCGGGGAAGAGATTTTAAACTGTAAACAAAGAATTTAAACTTGTGACAAACATGTTCGAGTAGCAGATTTCCATAAATAACTTTTTTAGAAACTTGTCTTTCAGTGACTCCTAACTCCTAATCAACTGTTATATAAACCTATGCCTTGCTAAAAATCTACCTTTTAAACTAAAATGAGTAAAAAGCAACTGTTACTAATAATATTACAAAACTGATACACAATATGTTGTGATGTAAAATTACCAGCTGGTATTCAACAGCGAAATAAAAAAAAAAAAAATCTTAAGGCTTCAGCCAATGGAATATTAGCAAGGGAATATAAACAATCCCTTCCCACCACTATTTCTGGCTCCCACAAAGGATCAAGTTTTAAAAAATAACTATAGAGTTTTTAACAAATTCACGCACCTTGTGTTCATCCTTGATGAAACACTTCGAGAATGTTCTGTTGACCGCATTTTTGAATTCAACCAGAGCCTCGGTAGCGTCGGGACAGTTGGCAAACAGTTTGACCATGACAGTGTAGCCTTGACCGAACCTCTGTTTCAGGTACTGGGTGCTGCCGATGCACTTCATGTGACCTCCCACCAGGATGGTCAGCCGAGTGCAGAGTGCCTCGCACTCCTCCATGCTGGAAATGTAGAAAACCAGCCTTTATGTTGGTCAGATACTCAACTTCATAATATAATTACGGTAGTTTTTTGTATTTTTTTATAAATTTTCATAGCAACCTTCCTTTTGATGGAATTTTTATAAATTTTCAGTCACCAATAAATATATTCACCTTTATCAACACTAAACTATCGTAGGTAAGAATTGAAACTTTAACAGAAATCATGTCGATTTTATGTAGATGTGATTGGATTTAATAGTATAGTTTTGAGCTGTAATGACATGATATAGCCAACTAGAGAGGGTCCTTGTTGGCTATCTCATATCATTTAAGGTTCCTTACAACTAACTAATAAAAGCAATTAATCCATTTTTAAAGTTCGCTACCTATAAACATACATAAAATATAATAACATATAATAACATAAATGCATCTAAATGATTTTGGTAAGTTTCAGTACATACCCAGCGTTATTTGGAATTGATGAAGGCGGTTCTTTCGAACGAGCAAGTTGGCGTAGGCGTAATGTCAGATGTATAATGGATTTTGAGAGTAGTGTAACTAGTTGTGCTGGAATTTTTGTATTAGGTAACCAAAAGGCAAAAGAAAAAAACAATAGACGTTTTTCGTTTAAGTGTTGGTTTTTAGAAAAGTAAGTTTAGCGACATAGCTCTTTTAAAAGAATTTGCGTTGTGCAAACCTCAACTTATATTTTAAAAACTATATAAGGTTAATTCCGGGAACATAAAATATTATGATGACATTATAAGTTATATAACATTCCTTTTAGTAGGGGAAAAATAGACTTTGACCTCGGACAAATTGTACTCCCATATTTTAATGTTTTATTGAGGTAGTAGGTGTAAAATCAATAACATATCAAAAGTTTACCGAAATTCCTCCATGGGAAGTTCGCCATTTTGACGAATTTTCAAAATGGCGGACAATACCTACTTTTAACAACTTATTCCGAGTTTACTTCAATAAAACCCCACTGTAAATCATGTTTCTTGATTCATTTGAATACATAAGGATAAGTGGTAACTGTATGAAGCAAAAAGAGCACCCATGTAGCAGCAGACCTGCGTAATCAATCAAATGACAAACGATTTTTAAATAGTTTTTAATTTTCAAGAAACTATAAGTGCAGGTGTGTGTAGGTTTTCTGAATTTGGTAAGTTTTATGCAATCACAATTAATTAAAAATAACCAGTGAAAATAAAACAATTTTTTGTTAAAATATATTCATTAATAAGAAAAATGTACTATTTTATTGTTTCTCATAGAAATAACACAGGGATCTTCATATTCTGTTTTTAAGGTATTTCCTTATTTCTAAACATAATAAAAAATGTAATAGAACAAATTGTTCATTTTTTAAGATTTCCGAGTATAATAAAAAATAATCATAGGGCACACTCCCGTCGCGTCAGACCTGCGTGCTCAGCGAATTTTCAACGAAATTCGGTATTTTTTTATTTTCTCCCAAAACACCATGGGAATAAGTATGGAGGTTTACTACCAAGGAGGTGTAGCCAAATATAAGTCAAATCCTTCCTTGTGAATATACATAGAAAATTAAATTCACTTATATTAATAAGTAAAGGAGATACAGGGTTGTGTTGATTTCCCTTTAGAATAACATGGGAAACATATCATTGTATTTCTCCGTAATCAGTTAAACCGAGTTGCGAGTTAAAAATTATTAAATTCTTTGTTTTTCAATCCCTTTTAAATGGCTTCAGTTTAAATTGTTATTTTTTTTTAAAGTGAGGTATAAGAATATGCCACAAAATCTTTTTCCCTTTTTGAAAAATCATAAACCTGTTCGAAAAATACAATTATATTGGATGGCAAACTCATGAAAATAGATTTAGTACTGTATCTTCTTAGAATATTTCATTAAAATCAGAAGTACCTTTTAAAAGTTATTAGTACCATCCGGACACATATACGTTGCATTTAATTTGTTACTACATCTTAATATTTTTGTTAAGTTCATGATTTAACTGTAAAATTTTATCGTCTGCCATTTCGGGCTCCGTTGTCCTTTTTAGGTCGGGTTTGCGGCAGTGTATTCTACCAAACAAGACCTTTAATTTGATGTACATATCAACCTGTGCTTACATTAACCCGGGACAACTCGCGCTATCGAAAGTCCCGCGGTCACTCGCGCCGTTAGAGCGCTCCTAACATTTAACAGCATCTTACACTTCAAAGTAATTATCATAATATTTGTTTGGTAGATGAAATAAATAAATTGCTACACATTTAAAATAAAATAATAACATATTTATTGTAATTTACAACTTTTTTTTACTCAAAAAGTAGGACTCCGGCAGTTCCGCGATCACTCGCGCCGTTAGAACTATACTAACATGGAGAGTCACGCGAACGCTCGCGCAGTTAGGCGGGCGCTAACAAGGGTGGAGGTGCGAGCCTTTTCCCCTCTAAAACTACCCTCCCCACCACACTACCCACCCCAAACTGCTGTAGCGGGTGCATAGAATACTGAGGAAAGCATTCTTAACAGCTCAGTCGCAAGAAATCATTATTAAAAAAATTTTCTTCAGAGGAACTAAAAATGTTAGAATCAATCTAATAGCGCGAGTGATCCCGGGTTAAGGAATTTCTTCTGACTCCTGCTGGGCCGTCCACCACTAAAACTTAAATGTTATGAAATGTCTCAAAATTTAGCATTGACGACACAAATAAGATATTTAAAGTTTAATTTCTCTAACTAGTTCCACACACAACCTAAGAAGGGTGAAGTGCTTCATAAGCCACCCAACCCATTAACATGGTAGGTATATGAGATTTTAAAAATGGTGGTTTTTTACCAATTTCCCATGGTCCGATTTTGGTAAACTTTTTTTTCCACGTTTACTACTTGTCACTTGACCCATCAACGACAAAATATTTGGGAGTACAATTTGTCCGAGGTTCGGCCCTGTTTTCTCGTAAATTTCCCTGACTATTTGTAAATCGGTTCGCACATGTGAATTTAATATTATAGTCGTTTCCCGTCGATACTTGACGGATACCTCCAATCATGGTGAGTAAAGCGCTAGGCAGATTGTGTGCACATGTATATAATTTACTTTTTTCAGTTGCCATTTCCTTCCAATTATCAATTAATCAACTGCTTTACATAATTAAGTAACTTTAAACCATTTTACAATCAAAACTTATTTAATAATAAATTGTAATCAACGGTTTTTAGGTATACTGACCGTAATAAAACAAACCTTCTTAAGCGTTTGCTCTTCTACTGTACTTGGACAAATACCTCATGTGTTTACAATCAGCTGATTGAAAGGTTGTGAAATAAATGAATTGCAAGGGTTTAGAAATTTTGATTTTGTAATTATTTACTTTAAAGATAACTTTTTAAAGATAACTTTACTGAAAAATTTTACTTTTTCCCCATGTTAAATCTCCATAAGAAAAGTGTATTTTTTATTTTTGACCAATTTAACATAAATATTTTTGAAATACAAATAAAATCTGCTAATACTCTGCTAAATCTAGACAATACATAAGAAAACCTTTGTTTAATTTTGCTTTATTTTGTAAATAATTTTCTGCTATCTCACTGGTTCTTTTTTACTGTAAAGTTGATGGATACTAACATCAAGCAAAAACATTATGTTGAATATTTTGTAAACAGTATACAATAATACAAACACAAAACGACTTTGGTAATAGAAAATACTGTTTTCATTGCTTTAAGTTTCATGTGGCGAATTGTGTTGGTGTAAATGTTTCAAGTTTACACAGGTATCACATTAAATAAAATTGCAGAGGGTTATCATTTCATTTATATTCTGACACCACCAAAGGCAGTCAAATTTCAATCAGGAAATCTTCGAAGGGACTGTTGTAATAGATGTATATCTAGGTTATAGATAACATTAAGTACGTGTGTTTTAATAATTTAGTGGTCAATATCATCGCTTGGATTAGTTAAGGGACTTTGCTCCTACAAGCCCCAATTAAATCTATAAATGTTAAATTTTAGTTTTCCAAGCAAATGCTTGGTCCTCCCAGTAATATAAAATATGGTTTGATTAAATTTAAATGTAAACATCCAGCACCTGTGAGATGTGAGCACAATGGCTTGTCCAGTTTTCTGACACCGAGCAAGAACGTCCCACAGCCGTCGTCTGCTGACAGGGTCAACTCCAGCTGTCGGTTCATCGAGGAAAACCACGGCTGGGTCTCCTATCAACGCCATTGCTGTGCTCAGCTTGCGTTTGTTGCCTCCACTGTAGTTTCCACATGGGCCTCGAGCAAATTCATCTAAACCTGCAGTAAAAAATATATTTTTGACTTTAAAAAATTAAACTTATAGAAGTGTACTTTTTTTAGTTTGAGTTTAAATTCGATTGAAATTCGTAAACATCTAGCATTTTCCACATTCCTACTAAAACTTGAAATAAGTTTTATTACATTCTAAATATTCTGTAACCAAAGGTATACTTACTTTCAAACCATACAAGTACATCGTCATACTTTTTATTAATGGACATCCAACTTTATTCTAATATTCCAAGATACAGATTTGTTAAATACAGTGCTAACCCTAAATACAGTGGATATGCGGCAATTGCGTTTGTACAAAAACTGTCTATTGCCGGATGCCAGCAATACAGACGAACATGTTTTCAACTTTTAATATAAAGTTGAAAACCATCTAGAAACAAAATAATATTCATACCATCTTAAAGAGGATGTTCCAAACTTTTATTTTTTTGTATACAAACAAACCTTTTTTATAGAGAGAGGCAGGAAAAAATGCATTACGCACACAGGGGGCCAGCCTGTAGTGTGGGCCTCCCCTAAAAAAATGGGTATACCCACTAAAAACCTCCTCTACTCTTTAGGAATCTAACCACATTACATCAGGCTAGGCCTCAATTAGCCTAAGCCTATTGGGCTCACACCTTGAGCAGCCCATGGTCAGGGGGTCTGAGCCGCGTAGCGGTCCTTTTTTCTAAGGAGGATTTGCGGACGCACTGTGACAAACTTGATAGAAACAACCTTGTAGAGCAATACTAGATCAATGTAATTCATATTATAATTTGAATAAAATTTAGCGAGCAAAAACTTTTTGACTCGAAACCGGCAAATAGGCTTAATGTGAAAAATATGTGTTTTATAAAAATTGTACAGTTTTTGTAAATTTGGTCCAATCAGAAAGCATTTGAATAAGAGTTGTTGAAATTAACTTTCATTATTAGATTCAGAGAAAGTTAGAAGAAACCCCTTGCAAAAAAGGCTATATTGATTTTTTTACAAATTTATCATATTATGAATAAGTAGGAAACTATCTCAAGCTTTGAGTACGGTAACTAACTTAGTACGGTATTTTATCAAAACCTTTTTGTCAACAGCACTTATAAAGTCATAAAAACTGTTATTTTTTTGTATAAATTTGCATTATTTCCAATAAATATACTACACCCTTTAGTTAGCAGATTAATTATGGTATTATATTTATGTTTTATTTTTATGTTTCAAAGTTCAGAGCAAGTTTTTTTTTCAATTTTGTCCATTTCCATGTACAAAATAAGAGGAATACAAAATTTACAGGGCACACAAAGCAAATAGCAACAATTTTTTTTCTTTTTTTTTTTGTGTTTCTACGCTAGTGGATTTTTTAACGTTTTGACGGGGAACGGTCCAAACCCCAGTCTTGTTACTATCTAACATCGACCAGTTGTTAGAAAGCATCATTAATTAATAGCCCCATGACAAATGGCAAACTGGGTCTGGAATCGAACCTTTAAAAAACTACTAACTTTTCTCAGGATCGAACCGGCAACCTTTGGATTCAAAGACGAGCATTATAACCACTCAGCTACCCAGCCAGTGCCTACCCACATCCTCAAATTTTATTTCAAATAACAATATTGATAACCAATATAAATAATACTTTATTTTCAACTATATTTTAAATAAGAACAGGGAGTCACAGCCAGGAGGACAAAGTCCAACTGATAGCGCCACCACGCCAGGAACGATGATGCAGGATAAACCCCAGTCGGCTTCTCGTGGCAATAACAACCGGTACTCTGCGCAACATGTGTTCGACCGACCTATGCTCGTTCATAAATGTTTATTTGTTTGTTTTGTGTTTCGTGTTATGTGTCTTTATTTTTAACATATGATGAAGCTGCTTAAGCTGAATTTAGTAAGTGTCTGAAGATGGCATTGTAAAGGCCGAAACAGTTGTAAAGAAGTTGCACCATTTGGAGCTGTTTTGACAAAAGATAAATCCTTATTTAGTTTTAATAAATATCAGTTTTTCATAAAAAATAATTTTTTTGTTGAAATTTTCTGTTTATAAGTAAAGAATGATAAATGTGTTTTCCCTAAAAAAGTGTTCAGAATAAGCAGATTTTCAAATTAGCAGAATTCTATACTGTAGTACCTGGTGGACAAGCTTTTATTCGGTAAAATAAATAATTCTTCAGAGTAATAACATCAGTCATAGACAATGCACAAAAATGGTAAAAGGCTTGTTTTAATTCAAGACAGGCGCCAAACAAATTTGAAAATTAAATGGTTAAATGACTTGCAACGCAAAATGCGATAACCCAATGACTCTTATTACGATTGTGGGTAAGAAAGAAAGATGTCAGGTGGGGGAGGGGGAGGTGTATTTTTGTAACAATGTCTGTGCTATGAACATGTGTGTGTGTATTCACTAGTGAATAGACTTCTTATGCAATGCAATTATTTGGCAGAAAAAACTAGAAGTCTCTATACTCCAGAATCATTGCAATCGATGTTAAAATTTTCTGCTAGTTTTACGGTGCTGCATAAACACATCTCACAAAGTAAACAGAATCCTTAGTCACTCTAAGGCCTTCTCCATACCATGTCTAGAAGGTTGGTAGAACTGGTTACTCATCATATGCCACTTGTAGTTTATATACGCCACAAGAACTCCTGCCACAGTTAATCTGTTTCAAACCCATCTATTCTATGAGGAGTCTATTCACTAAATGATACTAGATTTATGTGACCATGAAAGTACACCTTCGTAAGTGTGTTTTATGATCCAACAATAAGAAACAAGGCATATCGATTAACTATTGTATTGTTACCCATAAGGCGGACCCATGTTCCCACTTCAGAATCAATATTTGCAGATGAAATTCCGCGTAGTGCTGCATACAGTCGTAACATTTCCTCCCCTGTCAGATCCTCAATGATGGCATCAAACTGTGGGCAGTATCCGATCTCCGCTAGGTACTATATTGAAAGACAAAACTTTAGTTACACAATAATAATTAATAATAGCTGCTTTAATGATAGAGTAAAAATTTTTGTGGTTGAGGGATACACAGAGTCCACCTGAAACTTCTGAACCGCCATTGGTGTCTCCTAATTGAAACACTTTCAGCAAACTTTTAATTTGAAACCTACTGAGTTTTCGGGTATAATTATAAACTACTAGTAAATGTGATGCTCGAAATCGAGCAATTTACTTTAATACAATACAAATGTTACTTTTATCTATAAATCATTGACGTCCAATATTGTGAATATCTGCAATCACCAAAACTACATGTATTTACAGCTGATTGGTTATTAACAGATGTTTAAAATGCTTTATTCAATCCCAATGTTCCCAATGGGAAATTTTGAGATTTCAATGTTGGATAGCGCCTTTATTTTCCGTCAGATTCTCACCAGTTTTTGGCGGAAACAACTACAGACCAAGTCCTATCCAACAACTCCAAAAACTTGAAAATCGGTTGAAAATTGTAGGAGGAGTTCTCAAGACAAAAAAACCCTTAGCGTATTAAATACGAGGTATATTCGGAAAGTAAGTTCCGTTTTTAAATAAAAAAAGAACAAGTACAGATACAGCAAAAAAATTTATTGCATTCAAATCTACAACTCTTACATTATTTTTCGACAAAACTCCCGTGATTTTCCAGGCATTTGTCATAGCGTAGCACAAGTTTTTGTATACCCTCTTCGTAGAATTTTGCCGCCTGTGTAGTCAACCATGATGTAACACGTTCTTTCAGTTCTTCGTCGCTGTTTAACCGCTGACCGCCAAGGAAAGACTTCAGATGGAGAAACAAATGAAAGTCGCTAGGAGCGAGGTCGGGTTGTATGGCGGATGGTCAAACACGTCCCAGCCAAAGCCCTGAAGGAGTGATTTTGTCACATTGGCAGTGTGTGGTCGAGCATTATTGTGAATGAAAACCACGCCTTTTGTCAGCATTCCTCGGCGCTTGTTCTGTATTGCGCGGCGCAGTTTCTTGAGCGTTTCGCAATAAACATCTTTATTGATTGAAGTCTTTCCTTGGTGGTCAGCGGTGAAAGAGCGACGAAGAGGGCGACGAAGAGCTGAAAGAACGTGTTACATCATGGTTGACTACACAGGCGGCAAAATTCTACGAAGAGGGTATACAAAAACTTGTGCCACGCTATGACAAATGCCTGGAAAATCACGGGAGTTATGTCGAAAAATAATGTAAGAGTTGTAGATTTGAATGCAATAAATTTTTTTGCTATATCTGTACTTGTTCTTTTTTTATTTAAAAACGGAACTTACTTTCCGAATATACCTCGTAAGTATAGATTATATTATAATCTATATATTAATAGGCAAGCATGTTTCATTTCCTCCTTTTTTCTCAGCTCGTGTGCATCTTAGGAGAAATCCCCGCATACCGTTACAAAGGTATAGTCCTGTAGATGAGCAGAATCCCATTCTAATTCACATCGGACACCAGGTCTACGCCCTACAGGCTTTCAAAGTTTCAATGTTAATCTTATGGGAGAAGGATAATTGATGAAATCATTACACAGCTGATAACAAATTTTTAACAAATAAGAATAAAAAACAGATGTTACAGTTATGAACATTTTAAATTTAACAGGCTCAGGATGACGAGATTTTTGGTTGAATTTCGACCAGTGGGCGATCTCTAGTCTAAATATTAATAGGCAAGCATGTTTTGTTTCCTCCTTTTTTTCTCAGCTTGTATGCATCAGGGAGAAATCGGCGCATAGTGTTAGAAACGTATGGTCCTGTAGATGAGCAGATTCCTATTTTAATTCACATTGGACTCCAGGGCTACGCCCCACAGGCTTTCAAAGTTTCAATGTTAACCTTATGGAGAAGGAATAATTGATTGAATCATTAGACAGCTGTTGTAAAAACAACTGATAGAAAAACAGAAAGAATATATATTTCAGTTATAATACGTTTTTAAACTTCTTGGGTCCAGATCAACTGAAATTTTCGTCAAATTTCGATCAGGATGTGATCTCTAGTGATATTAAATTAAAAATCAAACCCTTGGACATTATTTCTAAGTACGGTTTATGAGCCAAAATAAGATGATTTTGATAAACCTAATATATTTACGGGTAATAACGTACCGGTATACAAAACCATTCTCTAGGTTGGAACAGAAGAAAAGCACCTACAATAATAGGCAACTACCCCTGTCACAGCACACCTGGGTACTCAGCGAATTTCCAAATTAGTAATATTAATTTTGACCAGATAAACCTGTAACCCAAATATCATCCCATGCTCATACATAGGGAAATAAATGTCTATTCTCCTTATGATAAATATAGGAAAAGAGTATGCAGTAAATTTATATATATATATATATATATATATAACCGCTAAAATTCAGACTATAAACAAATTAAATGAAAAATCCTTTATTTATGTAGGCAAAGTTAGGACCAGATGGCCATGTCTTACACTTAGCCTGATTACTACCAATATAAATAACAATATAAATTTACATTGTGCAATATAAATTTACCTATTTCACAATTGAAAAACTCATTTTTTCTCACATTCACTCATTCATATGTCAGTAAGCTACAAAATATATAGGAAACCTAAAATGCACCAAAAATAGGACCATCCGCTAAAAAAAAAAAAAAAAAAAAAAACATTTCAGTGGTGCCACAACTTGATTAACAAATGATTTCAAGGATTGGGGCCAGTGTGTAAAAGACTTCACAACTTTGAAAAATCACGTAAATTCATTAATAGAATTTTACAGACTGTAAGTACTTGATATTTAGTACAAAAAATTTGATTTAGAAATTGCATGAAACTATAGTAGTTTTATTTAGTTTATACAATAATTAGTTGATGATTGAAAAAGCTATCCAAGTAAATTTTTTGTATTTAAAAGTATTCTAAAATATGCAAAGATTAAATAAAAGAGAATAAAATATATATATATATATATATATATATATATATATATATATATATATAGCTGTACATAAATAAACTTTTGTTTTCAGATATAAACTTAAAGCTCTATATTTACTTTAGCATTTTATTAAGCTGCTATACCCCGTGCTTCGCAATGGATGTTTATGTGAGCAAAAATATTTAAATTTCAAATAATAATATTAGAGCAAACAAGTTTGATTCACTGACTTGTTCCAAACAGTAAAAGCATGAAAAAGTTTATTTCGTCAACGGTTAATTTATAGTACTAAAAACCCCTTATGAATGCTATTTTCTGTTGTATAACTGTTGAACTAAATAACAATATTAAAAATTATCTCTGTTTAAGTATTTGTTGTGGGACATACAATTATAATTTTGTATGTCCCACAGGGAGTATTTATAGGAAACGAAGAGTAAGGTGAAATAACTGTCACCAAAACGGACTGTACTGAAAATTTCATACCTTAACTCCTCGTAGTTTAGCCGTGCGGCGACTGACACACAGAAAAAAACTCTGCTTTATTTATATAGATGTGTATGTTTACGGATTGTATAGCTTGCGTAATCAATAGTATTTGGCTTACCTTTGATTTCTGCCTCACAAGATCGTAAGTGAGAACGGAAGCTGTACCCACTGTTGGGGTTTCTTCGCCCGTTAACATTTTGAACGTTGTAGTTTTTCCTGCTCCATTTACACCCAGTAGTCCGAAACATTGCCCCTTCTCCACCAAGAAGCTTATTTCGTGAACAGCCACAGCATTTCTATTGTACTTCTTTCCAAGTCCATTAACCCTCAGAACCGGGACATTCTGAACTGATAATTTTAAATGTTAGTATATGGTCAAAGTACAGAGTGGTCAAAAATCTCTTCACATTAACTTTCAGTACGTCACAGGGCTTTGTAAGCATTGATGCAGGGCTGATGAGCACACGTAAAGTTGGGTGGAATTATAGCTTCCCCTACTACCAAACGATGAGCCCTCATTATGTGCGCCTTCAACAATGTTCGGAAAACATGGCGGACACCACAAGTTTTAAATGTGAAGTAGTGTTTGGATAGCAAACGTCCACTTCCATGTCCACGTCCACGTCCTGTCCATGAGCACAGGAAAAACAATGATAGAACTGATTAATGACTTGTGCGATTCGGATATCGTGCACTGTCCCACGTCATGGCAATGGAAGGCAATAGCTTCGGTACCCAGTTAGTTATTGACTCCCCCCATAGTGATCGATAGACTAACTACATGGATAGAAGTTTTCATTGCTGTGGAGACGTCAGCTGACCATTCCCCGAATAAATCGACTACAGCACATTCTTCTGAGTTGAGAATCCGACGTTTGTCACTGCAAAACATAGGTGAAACTACTTGTCTGATGGCAGTCAAGTTGATTAATAATGGCCTGGACAGTCAAGTGCAAGCAGTTCAGAAAATGCTTTGACTCTTAAGGTTAACTGAAAAGAAAAGGGTGATGTTCATGCAATTCTTCCGAATGTTTTTCCGATATGTGGTCGCTCATGTACCCACACAGTGACAACTATAAACACCCCTCCACCCTAAAACTTCTGGTGCCTGCCATGTTGCTAAAATAAGAAGCAATACGCTCAAATTTAAAATAGGCATTGTTGATGGGACGTGTTTCATTGCAAAATTTGGCCAAATCTTATTAAATATAATTATATTATACATGATATTTTTACATATTTTATCAACAGGACTGTTCCAAGTCAGTCCATCATCTAATTTCAGCCTATTCCTATAAAATTTACACTTTCTGTTTATTCTATAAAAGTATCTTCTATCATGACAGAGAGAACAAATAGCTTCTTGAACTTGCATAATGCTGCATCATCAGTATTGCATACATGACACATCTCCCATGGAGACTAGGGACGTATTTAAGTATTTGCCACCTCTAGGCAGCGAAGTTTTCCACCGCTCCCCCCCCCCCCCTCCTCAACTTGTCAGCGCGCTTCCCGACCTCACTATCCCTAATACAAGCCGTGTCAGCTGTTTTTGTATAAAAGTAATAAGAAATATTGCGTTCTGAAAATGCATCAAGAAACATAATACACTTTGAGCACTTTTTAAAAATGTATATTTTGCCGTTTTCATTCAAAAATTGAGTCTCATTGTATACATGCTGGAATGAAACATTGTTGTATCCAATCAGAAGTCATAATCGCATTTTACAGCGCGAAATCGGTACATGAAAACGTCCTTGTACAAGGGTTCTTAACTCTTAACAATTGTTATTGATCATTAAATACACTGAATTGATGTGTCAAGATAAGATGTCTTTGAAATAAAACAAATATTTCTATTTAGGCCTACAAAACAGGTTTATTTACAAAAAACTAAATAAATAAAAACAAAAAAAAGTAAGTACGTTCACTTAAAATAATAGTATAAAATTTGGTTTCGTTGGAGTTATTTCACACTTTATTTAATCTAGCAAATGAATCAATAACTGTAGTTAAGTCCATTGAGTATTACTAGTAAATTCATACTTGGAGACAACCAATTAAATTAAACACTTTAAATCATGATTATGCGTTACAAGTTGGTAGAAAACACAATTGAAGTATAGGCTACCTACTACAAACCACAATGTTTACATTGGCAATTGGCGCCTGACGCTGCCGCTGCCTAGTGGCGTACAAAGTAAACACGGGAGGGCGGAGCGAAAGCCCACGCCCGCAACCGAGAGCAACGATGCGACATCAGTTCGCCAGAACAATTAATAGGAAAAGGGCGGCATGGAAAACTCAGCACAGCCGTGTAGTGAATAAATTATTGACTTTAAGTTTTAACTTTACGGTGTTCTTGAATAATTTTATACTTAATGAAAGTATTTTAAATAGCTGAATTGTTGTTATCAAAATCATTTTCTAAATATTTTTTTTAGATTAAAACTCCAATTTTTAAATTATTTATTTGTCCAAATTTTGCCTTCCCCTAAAATTTGCTGCTGTAGGCGCGCGCCTAGTTCACCTATTCGGAAATATATCCCTGATGGAGACTCAATGATAGTAGTTATTATATTAAATAATAACTAAATATTTTATCAATACTTACAATTGCTGTGTAAAAATGATTTTGCCCTTTGTTTCTCTTCCACCACATCATCGTCTTCTATAACAGTGTATTTATATATTGGCCCGATCCAGACACTCATTATATGGGTCCAAATCATCCTCAAAGGCAAAAATTCAATTAGAAATATCAGTAGCCAGTAAAATATCCATTCCACCATCAAAAATATAACATACTGCAATATACTGAAGAAGTTTTTGGATTGTACTTCAAATGGATCTGCAATAACTGAAACATCAAGAGACCTTTTTTATTAATAATGAGAAGAAATTGCAGCTTAGTTAATGTTTTTGTTATTTAATTTATATATATACAAGGTGGCCCGTGCGCAAATTGCCATTTTATGATTCTGTATGAGAGAAACTAACCTAAAGAACATTTATGTTGGTTATGAAGTGACAGAGATCTATTTTTGTTTACAATATGGCTTTAAAATTCATCTGAAGGTAAGTTTAATCAGCTGTTAAATTACAATTCACATTAAAGCTCTTGTTATAAAAGTTGGTTAACATTTTAAAGCGCCCTCTAGAAACAAATCAATGGCCTGGGGGGCGAAGCCAATATGACCTTTTTAATTACAATTCGCCCACGCGCTATATCCTAAGCTTTAAAATGACACCTCAATCTTAAAAATTGGTTCAGTAGGTCGGGAGAAAAAGGGACCTAACAGACGAAACCCTTATAGAAATAAGAAGAGAGATAAATATATTACATAGTGTAAAGAAAAAATGGTTTAAGTATAACAGTATAAATTTTCCACACATATGTGAACCTGTAAAACCATTTTCACTGCTATGAAATTTGTAATTATTATGATCATTTATAAAAAAAGGATTTTATTGTGTGTCAATACTGTAAACAAATCTAGTAAAAATTTTCTAGATTTGAGAGTGGAATGACTGACCCTTTTAAGACCCATTCAATATAGGGGAGAGGTGGGAAAAACCGGGTGGTCGGGTTTTGACCAAGTAAGTGCTGGTACCTGGCGATAAATGCCGAAATTAACATGTAGTTGGAGAGGGAAAGTGGCGGACATTGCGCCATTAGTCTCTGAGCATAACTCTGGATGTTAAGAGTGTTTTTTGTTTTTGATATTTCGCTTCCCAATGTTACGGACAGTTTGATCGCCTACTACGGAAAAACTACATGAGTTTCTGAGAAGGTGACTACACTATTGTGTAGTCTATGTCTTTATCTTTACACTGTTACAAGCAATATCTCAAATTAGTTTTAAGCCCCTGAATATATTAAGTTTTTGTTAGTTACTACCAGTGGGATGAAACCGGGTATGACGCGCGGGGTAAAACCGGATGGTATTTACACATGTTATATGATCTAAATATTTAAAAATTGATTTTTCGCTCATAAATTAACTGAATATGTTATCTTTGATACTATTTTTGACTTAATTGTGTGTACTTAGTAATAAAATTTTAGGCCTATTAAATTTTTTTTTTTTTTCTATTTCCCATATACTTAACATGTGTACCCGGTATCACCCCACTAGTGGGGTGAATCCGGGTACTTGCACTTTTGTTACAAAAAAAATCACAGAAAAAAAATTACAAGACTTATCAAGTTTTTAAAAGAAGCAATTCAAAAACAAATAAACACAAGATAAACTGAGACATTATTTAAAATTTTCTGTATAAAAACATGGCATCTACATGTCATTAAAGCTTAGCCACCCGGTTATACCCCACTTTCCCCTACTCACTAACTTATAACAACATTTACAACTTGTAGTACAAGCAACATGCTAATATTTGCTCTAACATTTGTTCAATAAGATTTTAAAAGAGTATACGTTCAAGTAGGATCACCATTACCTCTCACAGATCTCAAAATAATTTAATTATATTGCTGTATTGAAACAATTCAGAGGTATATTTAGAAAAATGAACCAAAACTTTGACTGTACGAATGTGTTATATAATTATTTTAGATATACATCCCACATAGTAATGATTTCATTTAGGAAAACCTTTTTAAATGTGACCATAATTTTAATTGTAGGGTGATAGGGATATCTACACTAGAGGCATTTAAGATTAGCTGCAGGCCATTCTTCATAACAAAAAATGAAATGATGACACTTCCAAATATTTTGATTTATGAAAATATAGGTTAAATTACCTGTTTTCGTCAGCAGTTCAAAGTTAAAATATCAATGACTTTGAACTGCTGACGGAAACCGGTAATTTTAACTATATTTTCATAATATTGCAGTTCTGGGGCTATACAATATGAATTATAATATTTTGATTCATCATAATTTAATTTCTGTAAAACAAATTGCCCCAATTTCACTTCATGAAATTCAATTCATAGCTACTTTACCAGACAGTCAAATGATTGGTCGGCCTCATCCGCCAGATTATAAAAATTTATGAAAGCTATAAATATATACAAATTAAACTTTTAATAAACTTCCCTTCTCATTTATAATTACAGAAAACATAAAAAAATTAAGGCAAAATTATCATTTGTCATGTCTTTTATACAGTAAATGAATTTTTTAATACGGTAGCCTAATACAGACTTTGCTTTTAAACTCCATAATATAAACTGCATAATATTTTATGTATGGTTTTGTTATATTTTGCTAAGCTTTATGAGAGTGTTTGATGATTATGGTTTCTTTATTGCTGTAGTAGCATAAAATATGTGATTTAGATTTTTACTCATACTTTTTTATGATGTTGTCTATTGTAATAAATTATGTATTGCTAAATGCAAATAAAGAATTATTATTATTGTTATTTTTACATTGGTACAAACGCTTTATGGAAAGCTATCCAACTATTTCCAATAATTATATTGATGGTAATGAATATTGTAATTGGATTTATAACCTGTTATAATGCATGAAAATAAATAAATAAACTATATATATACTGTACGTAAATAGTTTCAAAATTTTCTATTGGCTTAAGAGCTGCACAAATGAGATTTTAATTAGCATGATGAAAAGGAGTAAAACATTTGAATTATGTGAATGTAATAAAGTATTTCTATAAAGTTTCATCCTGTCAAATAACATCGATAGTCTGGTTTTGGTTGTTTTATTCGCCTGCAAAACGCACAGGATTGAGGGTGAGTTTGTTCAAAGCTCAACATAAACTTACACAAAATTTAATTAATAAGTAAAAGACTGGTCCACTTTCCTTTCAAAAGCGAGGTAGAAAATGTATACAATGTATACAAAACCAATAAGTAGGCACATCCTTATGGGGAAGTGAGAATGCCCTTCCCCCCCCCCCCCCTCCATAACAAATATAGCATAACTAGATGTAATTTTTATGGAAGGATAATGCTGATTGGTTGAATGGAAACAGATGGCTAGAATAATTTTGCAGAAGTTTATTATTGTTTTCATTATTTATAAATAAATATGCTCATTTGGAGAAGTCATCCTGGCATCAGCGCTTTCTTTTTTTCTGGTTTTTGAGGGCGAAACTAAAACTTTTTAACATGGGATGTCTCTATTTATTTGGTTCTGTATACAATGCCAACACTTGGCTTCCTAATAAATTTTTTCCTTCTAGCAGCTGAAAATTACTTTTAATTATATGTGGTTGGCCAATCATCACAAATTTTTCTACATCCTTTAATGCCTACTAGTAAACGTGTTGCTCGAAATCGAGCAATTTATTTTAATACAATACAAATGTTACTTTTATCTCTAAATCATTGACGTCCGACCAATCCAATATTGTGAATATCTGCAATCACCAAAACTACACGTATTTACAGCTGATTATTAACAGATGTTTAAAATGCTTTATTCAATCCCAATGTTATTTAAAGGGAAATTTTGAGATTTCAATGGTGGATAACGCCTTTATTTTCTGTCAGATTCTCATCAGTTTTTGGCGGAAACAACTACAGACCATGCCCTATCCAACGACACCAAAAACTTGAAAATCGGTTGAAAATTGTAGGAGGAGTTCTCAAGACAAAAAAACCCTTAGCGTATTAAATAAGTATAGATTCTATACGGATGGTAATACCGCCGCATTAGGCAGTATATTTAACATGTCCATCAGGTGATAGTTTTACCCAACAATGAACTGCAAATGGAGCCTATTATATGAAAGTGAGCCTCTTATGAAAGTAACAACTAACACAGTGGCATTACCGTCCTTATAGAATGAGCACTAATATAAAAATATAACAGTGGATACTCACCTTTATCATCACAAAAGTTGGAACATCTTTTGCAGCTATTTTCTATGAGCATCGTCGTGATTAAACGAATGGTTGCAGCACATAATGCATAGAGTGGGTTAAGGCACAGCAATCCATTGGTTAATTCAAATAATAAACTTGGTGGTTCTTCAGCATAGGCATACATTTTCCCCACTGCTAGCATAATTAGTGGGGCAATGACTCCTAAAAATTGATGAGTGGTTTGAAAACATGAAGAAATATCACTATAGTGTGAAAGAAAAACTTCACAATAAAATTTTGTTTGTTATTTCTGTTTATATCTATAAATTAATAGGCAAGCATGTTTCTTTTCCTCCTCTTTTCTCAGCTTGTGTGCATCGTAGGAGAAATCCACACATGCCGTTAGAAAAGTGTCGTCTTGTAGATGAGCAGAATCACATTATAATTCAAATCAGTCACCAGGGCTATACCCTAAAGACTTTCAAAGTTTCAACGTTAGTATTATGGAAGAAGGGTAATTGATTTAATCATCATACAGCTGTTATACCCCGTTCAAAATAAATGTGCGGTCAAAACGCACATTTAAATTCCCCTATTTTTCCCCTTCCTCCCGCAGCCAAGAATCTCACCAATCACAATTACTGAAAATTACTACAGCTGTTTAATATCTCATGTCATTTTATGCTAATGATTTGATTTTTCGTAAACAAATATTCTAATTTTAAAGTTTGAGATGTAACCAGAAGCGCCTCCAATGGCAAGTAGGGGAAGTAACACGATCATCAGCAGTTTTTTCTACTCTCAATTTTAAGGGCGAAACTAAAAAAAAATTGATTGTGAATAAAATTGGGGAAATCAGGAAGGTATTGAGGGAATATTCCTCATGGGGGGAAATAAAATTCTGTCTTTCTACCACACATTCATTTTTAATGGGGTATAGTGTTGCAATAAAAAAAGTAACGGAACAGGAAGAACAGATTTTTCAGTTAAAACAATTGCTTGACTAAATTAATTGGCTCCAGATTAACTGACACTTTGGTCAAATTTTGACCAGTCGGAGATCTCTAATCTATAATAGTAATGGGCAAGAATGTTTCGCTTCCTCCTTTTTTTTGTTCAGCTTGTGAGCATTGTAGGGGAAATCCGCACATACCGTTAGAAAGGTATTGATCATGTAGATGAGCAGAATCCCATTCTAATTTACATCAGACTCCAGGACTATGCTCCACAGGCTTTCAAAGTTCCAGTGTTAATCTTTTTGGAGGAAGGAGAATTGATTGAATCATTAGACAGCTGTTGTAAAAAACAACTACTAGAAAAACAGGAAGAACAGACTTTTCAGTTTCAGTTTTTACTGAAATTTTGGTAGAATTTTGATCAGTGGCACACCCACGGGGGGGGGGCTAAATGGGCTGTAGCCCCCCTTAAAAAAAATCAGAAAAAATAATCTTTTATCTGCCAATAGTGGACACATTGAGTACTAAATACTGGTTTGCGGGAGTTACCATTTCACTACAACTAAGAAATAATAGCTGCATTCCTAAGAAATGCACAAAAAAAAAAACTTATTTCATAATATTACAAACTTCGCAAAGGAACATTTCTCGCCCACGCTTGATTTGTTTATTTCTGGTGGCGGGTGGCATAAAGGGGTTTTCCCCTTCCACAACCCAACTGCGTACGGCAAGCAGCAAGCCTCGCCCACTCCCCTTCTAAGCTCTAAGGTCCGTGTCAGTGTTTGGCTAATATTGTTTGTTCGCGTTAGCGTAAAGTATTATGAGATTTTATTAGTAACAGAGGTTACATGTGCAAGTAATGATCAACATCAATTTTTATGTTGCACTATGAAAGGGCTTTTGACAGACTATTTTAAACAACAATGAGAGCGTTACCAGCGGCGTAAAAATAAGTGTATAGGCTAGGTTATATTCACATGACAGGAACTTCTTAGCTCGTCTTGTGTTGAGCGGGAATGCACAGATAACTTACCACTTCTTGCTGTGAGTGAGCCTATATTGGCAGGCTGAGACTAAGTTTTACAAATGAACACCGAGTCTTTTGAGACGGACAGGTATGGCTTTTATTTTGTCAGTTTCTGTGATTGGGCGGTCCACCACGAGACAGCGCGCGCTGTACTACTACCATGCTGTTCCACCATGTGTACTCCCCCCCTTCTGGCCCAAATGTCCAAGGATAGTGTGAGACATAAAATTAACACCATATTGTCACCTCCATTAATAACTTACGTGAAAAATATCAATACGAAAAATTACAATTTTTCTATCCGAACTATTATTTTTTGCAATGTTATAAAACGAATAAAATTGCCGCTCATGCGGTGGTGACTAGAGGGAGGGATGTAGTGCAATTGGAACAGCCAGTGGTTTGCGGTGTTTGCTGGTTGGAATAGCCAACTCCCAAAGCTATCGATCTGAATCTGCTGGGTTTTATCATTCATTCCTATAATCGATCCCTACACAAAACTTGCATTCAAAGAGCTAAAATAAACTTAAATAATGCCTTAAAAACCGGGTTTTCTATAGAATTGTTAAGTTTTCCGTCAGTTGGCCCACTGACCAAAAAAGCCCCCCCCCCCCCCATAATTATTTTCTGAGGGCGCCACTGATTTTGATCAGGAGACGATCTCTAGTTTTCTTTAAAGTGTGTGTCTTGAAAGGAAAGTGCCGTTTAATAATTTTACCGTACACAAGCTTGGTCCCCCTGGTACTATTTTAAAACTAATTGGGCCCAGATCAACTAAATTTTTGGTTGAATTTTAATCAGTGTGCGATATCTAGTAAAATTACATTGTAAGCCTTAGTTATATTGATCATAGCCAGTGTAGGTCTAGGGGTTAAATGTGTCCACAGCAGTTACCCAAACTTTAACCCCATCATGCATGACTTTGACACAAACGCCCATAAATATATAATTGTTGAAAAGGTAATAAATGAGTAATAAGTAATATAAATAATTAAATACATATGAATTCTATAATTGTTTATATTAAATTTTATTAAGAATCCACATACCAGTCAAAAGGTTAAACATGAGGAATAGTGACATAGCTTTGGCAGATGACTTTGTCAGGAAGGTTACCAAATATGCGAAGGGGATGCCACTTATTCCATACAACAGCATCAAGAAGAACAGTAAGTCTGAAACAATAAATTGGTTGATCTCATAAATAGTATTTTTTTAACATGTTAAAGTAATCATCCATGTATATAATCCTACAAGCAAATTTTATTAAGTTCACATATTCTACTCCTTTAGAAAAACACAGGAATGTGAAATATATGTACTTAATCCAAACATAATATATTTTAAAAGATAAACAATTGGAAAACATGATAATATTACCCATTTTCCCTGAGAGTGTGATCATCCTGTCAACATCAAACAGCCAGACTGCTCCGATGACTAGCGAAATTTCAGTGAAGTAGAGAATAAAGTCCCATAAGAAGTGGCTGAGCCAGTAGATGATCGGGTTCAGGCCTGTCATCAGCTGGAGCTGTTTAGCATTGGTGCCTCGCTCGATCACAGGGAGAGAAACAAACCTGCAATTATCAACTTCTGCTATTATATTACATGTACAGATTGTAAGGGAGTATTACATACATACAGATTTGTTGAGTATAAAATAAACTAGGGTGGCCATTACAGCGCAATGTGCAGGAATTATCAGAGTGCCTCGAGATCAAACTTTGTTCGATGGTAAATTTAATTTACTTAGTTATTTTGCATTAAAAAAAAAAAAAAGCCAAAATGCACATTAACTGCACCTTTTTAGTGTTTGACCAATCAATCTTTATCACTATTCCTCAAACGTTTTGCTGTGGTAACTGAAATTTTTTTTTTCTTCTTTTAGGTCCAAATTAGGATTTCATGATCATTCAAAATGTTTTAAGGGCATGGCCTAAAACTTCTAAAATAATTAGAATACATTTACAGATGTTTTATCTAGATGGTTCATACCATCAACATCTACAACACTCAGAACTGCAGAAAAAAAATACATATTACATAAATATGTCCGAACCTGTACAATGTGATGCAGCACTCCATGCGGCTGATTTTGTGGTACTGTATGGAGAGGTTCAATATATAAAAAGTGATATCATTCTGAAAAAGACTGTTTCTTTAAAAACAAACTGAATGGAAAATTCTGTGCTATCTGTAAAAGAAATAATCATTCTGGAAATGATTGTTATTTCTGTGACAAACACTCAAGTTCAAGACCTACAACTAAGATAGATTTTACAGCACAAACACATTTGCCTAATAGTATAACACAAACAGCAAATCAGTGTAATAATACACACCTAATCATATAACAAATGATCTGACGCTTCTTAAAAATATAAAAAATGTGTAGTATGTAATGGTCATAAAAAGTCATAATTGAATATTTCTGAAAAATATCGTTGCATGAAGTTCTAGGAGCAACTCTAGCAATAATTCTTAATGCTTTGTTAATGTCCATTTGTAACCGCATGACTTTAATAACATGCCTATTTCGTTATTGTTTACATTTGTGTTTGTTTAAAACAAATTATCTTGGAACTTAAATAAAGTGGTTAAAGTTTTGTTCTTTTAAGAATGGGTTTTATTCTTATTATTAATAGCAAAAAAAGTAAAAGTAAAAATGCCAGTAAATCCATGTGCTTTTGTGAAAAACTTTATAACTATTGACGCCGACTTTAGTTGTCGACACGGTGGATGGGAGGAGCTGTTTTTCCAATAAAGACTTCTTGTATTATATTTATATAAATAGATAGATACATACCTGGCCACAGTGATCATGAGGCCACAGACGAGCAACACCCACTGCAGGGCCTTCTCAACTGCTAGAGCTTCACTCATCAGTTCAGGACTGTCACACAGGTCTTCCTGCAAATTAGGGGCCAAACAATAACAACTGTCAACAATAACACCTTAAATAAATAAAAAAATGTTGCAACCTGCACAATAATCCCCCCCCCCCCTCCCCTCCCAAATACACACTGTCCCATTACTTTTGTATAGCCCTCAGGGTCTAGCCCCAGGATTATCATAAACGTACCTATGTCAGGGTTTAAAACTCTCTTCCAGCGGTTTAAATGGACACAATCAAACCAATATTTAGGTTGGCATTGCAAAGCATGCCGGGTATCAGCTAGTAATGTAATACCCCCCGTCGCAGCAGACCTGCGTACTCAGCGAATTTCCAAATTAGTATATTAATTTTGACCACATAAAACTGTAAACCAAATAAAATCACATGGCTCATAAATAGGGAAATAAATGTCTATTCTCCTTATGATAAATATAGGGAGAGTATCTAGGTATGCTGCCATGGGGAACACTAAAAGTAGGTTTTTATCATTAAAAAAAAGTTATTTCGACCATATGAAGCCATGTACTAAGTTTCATCAATATCTGTCCGTTGATAAAGGAGTTTGCCTATTCTCCATATGATTAATATGGGAAAAGAGTATGGAGGTTTGCTGCCATGATAAGCACAAAAACCGAGATTTTTTACCATAAATGGATGAATCTCAACCAAATGAAGCTGAATTCCAAGTTTCATCGAAAAATATTGGTTAATAAGTGAAATATTAATACATCCCAATTCTCCATAAGATTAACATTGGAGCCCCAAAATACAATGTACTGTCTTTAGACTTTTTAATATCTCGGTAACCAATGGAGATAGAGCGAAGCTTCAAAATACTAAATTGTGTGTTTTTTAAGCTAAATCCAATGGTCAAAATAAAAATTAAAAATTTTTTTTAAATTTACATATGAAAAATGCAAAAAACCCATTTTTGGGGTACAAAACCCCCCAAAACTACCCCTTCCGGTAGGTCGATATGTCTGGTTTACGAACTCATCCGAATAAACGTAGGATTATACATCTCTACCAAATTTGGTGTCGATCGGACCATTTTTACGAGAGTTATCGTGTCTAGGGACACATGAATGAATGAATGAATGAATAAAAGTTTATTTCCAAAAAATAGGCAGTTTACAAAATACAACTTTTAAAAAATAAATATAAATATAAACTGTTAAAATTATTTTTGTACTTATGAGGCCCAGGAAATCAGCAGACATAGGCTAGAACCTGTGCGTCTGCTGCGTTGCACGTTGCAAGAAAAATTGACCTAATTATTATTAAAAAATTAATATTAAGTTTATTGAAGTAAGGAAACTAAAAAAGTATAATAAATCAATTAATTTTGGAAAAGGAAGTTACTGGAGTTAAATGAAAATAAAATATTTTTCTAACCAATTAATTATTGCAAAATGCTGGCCGGTTGAGTTTGGTGGCAGGACGGCTGGAAAAAGTGAGTCATTAGTTGTCAGTTAGGTCTTGTCAAGGGTCGGGTCTGTCACGCCGGTAATCTGCGGAGATGATAAGGTCGGCAACATCCACATTCAGACTAAGTAACCACTCCTTTACACGAAGTTTAAATACATTTAATGATGGGGATTCAAAAAAATTTAGCTCATTGAAATAATTATTTAAATTACGAAGGAGTATGTGAGAAATGTAATGAGAATTTGTTGTGGAATATCTATTGTTTAGCTGTAAAGTAGTAATTCGAACCCTAGTAGAATATCTGGTGTTATGTGGATGGGAGATTTCTTGAAATATGCTGTGATAATTTTTATAAATGTTTGTCAACAGACTTTTAATATATAATTGGCGAATGCTAAGAACAGATGTTTCTTTAAAGAGAGCATCAGTAGGAAATCTCTTGATTTTACCAAAACCCACTTTTAAAATTGATTTTTGAGCAATATTCAGTGGTTCAAGGATACTTTTTAAGCAACCCCCCCATGCTACAATTCCAAAGGATAAAAGTGATTGGACATACGCAAAATAAACCATTTTGATTTCTTTTTCTGATAGTATCCCACTCATTTGTCTAAAGGCAAAAATATATTTCCTGACCTTGTTCCTAATAAATTGAATATGATTACCCCATTTTAAACGATGATCAAAAATAACCCCCAAGTATTTGTATGAGTTTACTTTCTCAATACTTTCACATGTGCAATTTATGTTTTGAAAATTATTACAAGAGTGAATTATGAGATCTGGTAAATCGTAGTCAGTGTAATTACTAATAGATATTGGTAAAAATTTTGTTTTTGAAATGTTTAAAGAAAGAATATTTTGATCCAACCATTTCTTAACTACTGAGAGATCATGTAAGGCTTTTTCACGTACTTCGGGCCAGGTCTTTCCCTGAAGGAAAATGAGAGTATCGTCTGCGAACAAAAATAGTTTACCGAATATATTTAACTTTGAAATATTATTTATATAAATTAAAAATAATACTGGCCCAAGATTACTACCTTGGACCACTCCGTAGTCTACAGGCATTGTATCGCTATTAAACCCACAAATAGAAACATACTGGGATCTGTCGGAAAGATAACTTTTAAACCAATTGAGGGCGCTGCCTCGAATTCCAACGGCTTCAAGTTTCTTTAAAAGTTTTGAACGATCTACGGAATCGAAGGCTTTTTTAAGGTCAAGAAATATTAGCATTGGATGTTGTTTGTCGGAAATTGAACTATACAATTCTTTATTAATATCAAGTAATGCATCTGATATATTTTTATCCTGCCGAAACCCATACTGACGCTCACTTAGGATATTATTAGTTTGCAAATAAAATACTAATTGATCTTTAACGATTTTTTCAATTATTTTAGTAAAAACACTGAGCAACGAGATTGGGCGGAAATTATTTTTGTTTGTAATTTCATTACCTTTATGCAAAGGAAAAACTTTTGCTAATTTAAATTTATTTGGGAAAATGCCAGTTGAAATACTTAAATTGACTATATGTAAGAGAGGTTGACAAAGTACGTCAAAATTATCTTTAAGGATATCTGCCGACACCCCATCAAATCCCGGCGCCGACCCTCCCCGCAAACTGTAAACATAGCGGCGTAAAACGTGTCCAGTGATCGGTTGAAGAGTAAAGTTGCAGTCAAGTCGATAGTCGGAGTCGTTCACAACTGGGTCCCCGCTGGAATCAATTGAATTTGCCAAAAGTCTGCCAACATTGGAAAAAAATGAATTGAAGTCATTTGCCACTTGGTTATACTGACTAACCGACGGAAGATTGTTACTAGTAAATTTTTCGATAGGAAATTGATCTTTTTTATTCACTCTACCTGATAATTCATTGATTAATTTCCAAAATTGTCTAGGATTATTAGAGGCTTCATTTAATTTACTGCGGTAATAATCTCGTTTGGTTTGTTTCAAATTATTATTAAGGGATTGTTTGAATTCTCGGTAAAAAATAATTAGTTCTGCATTAAAAGGTTGTCTTTTAATTCTCTTATAAAGTTTATCTCTAAATCTAATCTGTCGGAGCAATTCAGTTGTGATCCAAGGTTTAAGTTTTTTAAATCTATTTGAAGTGCTTTTAAATAATATTTTTGCTGATTCTACTGAATTTATGACAATTCTACTAAAATGGGTAGCGCAAAAGTCTACATCGTTACTGTCAATGATGGGATCCCAGTTGGAATTTGTGATGAGGTGTGAAAGCGTGGCGGTGTCGATGTAGGTGCGTGGCGGTGAGGTGTGAGCGGTGCGTGCGTGCGGTGTCGGTGTGTCAGATGTAATGGTCAGGCCAGTGCTGTAGTGGTCAGTCACGGTCGTCTGGATCACAGCAGATTTGACTTGGGAACTATCGCTATATCTAAGAAAAATATGATCCAGACAGCTCATGGTGTTAATAGTTACTCTGGTTGGTTTGTCAATACACTGAAAATATCCTAATCCAATTAGCAAGTCCAAATATCGGTCTGAAATTAAGTCTCTTTGCAGTAAATCTATATTTAAATCGCCTAAAAAAATGCTCATTTTGTTTGCGTTAATTCTGTTCAAGTATGTTTCTAATTCATTGACAAAGGAAAATAAATTACTGCCAAAAGTTCTATAAGCAGCTAAAAGGTGATAATGTTTTTTACAGAAAATAAAATTTAGTTCTAGTCCGTATACGTCGCCCAAAGCAATTTGTGTGGCAGTTGGTGAAAGTCGTTTGTTGATGTAAACAATAACTCCGTCATTTTGGTTGCGTTGTGTGTCGGTCTGGAACATGTCGAACCCCTCCAAGCCGGTTCCCGCCCCTCCCTCGCCCAGCCAACATTCTGTCAAAACGATTATATCTAAATCTGTAATAAAATAGTTTAAATAAATTAGTAATTCGTCAAAATTCTTGTAATAACTACGAATATTAGTATGAAAAATACCCAAACTGTCGCTACTACTATTACTGTAAAATATTCTATATTGCGAAATTTCATTCAACTCCAGACAACTAATTGATTCTGAAATAAAGTTGTCATCTTCAGCGTCGTGCAGCATAGGTCACTGACCCCGCCCCTGTCTGCCGTTACCCTGACTTAGTTGCAATATAATATAAACAAGTGCCATAAAAATAAGATGATAAATTTTACCTTTAAAACAATATTAGTAGTACAACAAATATCAAAATTGCTTAATTGTGTAAAAGAAAAAAATTCTTCCTAATAATAATTGCATAATATAAAATAAAATAGATTCTGAAACTATTTTTGTGCAAATTATAGGTACTTATAAACAATTATTGAGAATCAGAGTGCTGCTCATGGAAAATAAATAATTCAAGCTAATGAATAAAAGTCATATTAAAAATTTTGCCAACAGCTTGATAAAATTTGCTTTTTTACAAACAGTTGGTAATATCACATTTTTTTAATGAAAGCAGCTCTTTAACAGTATGTTATTTGTTCAATTTTAATTGAAAAGAGAAACAAAATTTAAAAAAATATTATAACTTAATTACTGTAACTAAATTATAAGATTCATACATAATTTGTGCTTACTGAAGAAATTGTAACTTGTTGTTCCCTAAGAAAAACCATTAACTGTGGTTTAAAAACTCCCAGAGATTTAGTTTATTCTCTGCTAATTAACAATTATTGTAGGCCTAAATAAAAATTTGTTCGTTGAATTGAAATGAAATATTTTTATTGAGGTAATGATAGTCCTAATGAAAAAATTACCTATATCAATTATAACAAAATAATGAAAGCGTATGAAAATGTATATATATATATATATACATATATATATATATATAAAAATTTTAATGACTATTATTTTTGGTCTCTGGGCACCTCAAAACGAAAAAGTAACATGGTCCCGGGCTTAGGTCTTACCATGAGACCTACGGTAATAGCTTATTCCCTATGGGAAATTCGCTAATAAAGAAGTCTCAATTATCTCTCCTAATGTAGAGAAGGCCAGTAAACAATTTTCAACGAGATATAAATTTTACCGCTAAAACACATAATTACAACCATATTCATTTTCAAAAGCTTCTGACTTCCGACAAAAGTTATAAAAATTTCTTATTAAATTTCTGTAACATTTTATACAATTCCATAGCACTCACTATATGCATAGAACTGTATAATAAAGTTACTTAAAGTAAAACATAAGAATAGAAAAAAGGTATTTTATGAAATACTAAACAATTATAAATTTTAATGACTATTATTTTTGGTCTCTGGGCACCTCAAAACGAAAAAGTAACATGGTCCCGAGCTTAGGTCTTACCATGAGACCTACGGTAATAGCTTATTCCTTATGGGAAATTCGCTAAAAAAAATTTAATATTCAAAATGGAAGGATTTTTGTTGAAACAAGGAAACCTGAAAATTGGTTTAATTGGTTCCATGACAATGGCTTAGAGAGATTTTTAAACCCTGACATGGGTACGTTTATCACTGTCCTGGGGATAAGCCCTAAGGGCTATACAAAAAGTAATGGCTTACAAACCTTCTCCAAGAAAATTCCATTTATGGACTGAGATTCATGACAAACGGTCCAGTTTTTTCCGAGTCCATTGATTACAAATATACAAACAAATAAATATACAAATATATTTGTTTTTATATTTGTGATTGTATATACAAAAACATCTCCCTTTATAAATATAGATTTAAAATTGCAGTTGTGTTGAAAATTATATTGTTTCTTTTTCAACTGGAATTCCCAAGGTTTTTATTTTTAAATTCTACAGAGTCATTATTTCCTTTATTGTAGAGTGATGTACGGTACCTTTATTCCGTGGAACGGGTGGCTGGTGACCGAGACATGGCTGTTGGGACTGTATGACCGCAGTATGGAGTTGGTGACGAGGTTCAGTGCTATCGGAGCCGCGTGCACCGCCAGGCTGTTGTGGAGGGCCGTGATCACACTCTTGTTGAACTCCACGGCTACCACCGTCTTGTGGTAATAAGACTTGTCATCCTGTACCTTGGTTTGTAACCCTCAAACATAATAAAATCCAATTTTATTTTTCATAAAAATCCAATATCATCACAGCAGATTTGATAACTTTACATCTTGTACTTTCACTTGAATGAAAACAAGCAATATAGAATAGTGTTCTTGAATGAAAACAACCCTGCTATGAGGGAAAACTCAAAGTTTAAAGAGATCTTTCAATGTTAAATTTCGCTAGATTCCTTTTGTACCTGAAGGAAAAATACATGATTATACCACAAACAATATCCAGAACTCCCACTAAGAACAAAAATTTTTGGAACTTACGATATAATTTATACGGTGCGTGCACAGTAGTTCTTTCAGTGAGGGTTTTCTGATATTTTCATAAATCCATCGGTTGAATTTGTTTGATGAATATCCATTACATAAATGTGAAACTTAAAGATTGTTAAAGAGTTGGTGCATGAAGGCATGGAATTTGATGATTTGTTTATTGTTTCAGCTTATCACCTTCTCCAGATCAATCCAAGTAAAAATCTAAAGTCCAAGTCAAATCTGTATTATTAACACGATTTGACTTGTTTTTCTTGCATTATTGTTGTAATCATGCATCATAATTTTACCTGTTATTCTAACCAAAACTTCAGTTTCTTTTTTATTTTATTTTTATTTTCTTTTGAGAAAATTAGGACCTTAAAAGAGAAAAACAAAAATATTAATACCCTTTGCTGGACATTCTAGCTTAATACTTCTTATTCATATCATATAGCACAGATGAAAGGGAACTGACTATACCACTAAACTATCCAAAACTTTTTCTAATATCCTTGCATTTTTATTGATATTATAAGTAAATTTTATTAAACCGGAAATTTTTAATAAGTTAGTGTTAAGTGTTATAGTAAGTTCTAAAAAAATTCATTGTTCTGGTGAGTTCTCGGTAATTCCCTATTTTTAATTTTAACTAACATAGACAAGTGTATAATTTCATGGGATGGTGAAATTTAAAGATTGGGCTCATTTTTTCTGGTTTTATACCTTCATTGATGTTAACATCAAACTGAACAGGGGTGCTTCCTTCATCCTCAACGAGCTGTTTGAAGCCGTCGACAATATCTTGGTGATATCGGGAAGCAGTGTAAGGCACTTCCGAGTTTTCGTACAATTCCAAGTTCATCTCGAGGGATTCATCCAAGTGTTCAATCCCACCAAAAAATCCTCCACTCAACGTCAGTGTAATGGCAATTAGCGGTGATAGTGCCTGACAAACGACAAAAAGTTCAACTCACCATATACCCAGGCCTATACATAGGGTGTAAGTGAAATCTCTTTAAAAAAATTGTAGATTTGTTCCTTGGGTCAAGACAAACAAAAAAACATCAAAGATGGGTCTAAATTTTTTTTGCTAAGCCGCTATTCGCCATTTTTTTTCACATAGTAATTTTTATTTCCGGAACAGATGGTTGTAATCAGTTCATATTTGGTATGAAACTTTATACTATGCTGATGCACATTTTCAGGGAAAAAAAATTAATTTTACCGATGCATATTGTCAAAATGGCGGCCATTTAAATCTTTAAACTCAAATATCTCAAAACACAGTAAATTTTATTAAAATTTTACAAGTGACAAAAAAGTTACGGAAATAAAAATTACTATATGAAAAAAAAAATGGTGGCTAACAGCTTAATGAAGGATTTTAGACCCCTCTTTGGAAGATGTTTTTTGTTCGTCTTTACCCAAGGAACAAATCTAAAAATCCACAACAAATAATATATTTGATGTATTTATTTAATGATATATTAATGATGATTGATGATTTTAATGATATATTTGTCAGGGAACAAATCTATTTTGAAAGAGAGTTGTTCACTAACACCCTGTATATATATTTACAGAACCACATATTACAATATCATATACCATATGATTTTGTTGTTATAAATTAATTTTCAAACAAATTTCACATTTTTTTGCAAAGAACTATAACCTTCTCAAGCATTTTAATGTGAAAATTTGCATAGGGGATTTGCATTCTTGTAATCAGGAAACAATGTTTTGGTAACTGTGTCAAACTAATTTAATATAACTAATTATTATAAATAATAATTAGGCTATTTATTAGTGAAATCAACATTGTATCAACGAGGAAAAAGACAATTTTTCTGACGGCAGTTATTTTTCTTAAACGACCATATAAACTTTAAAGTTTGAAAAAGCTATCATTGATAGTTTATTTTTACTAATCAATCAAATCAAATCAAAACTTTCTTTATCTATATATTAATAGGCAAGCATGTTTCTTTTCCTCCTTTTTTTCTCAGCTTGTGCACATTGTAAGAGAAATTCAAGCATACCGTTAGAAAGGGCAAAAAAGCCACACACAGGGCAAAAAAAGACACAGGGGGGTGTCCTGTAGATGAGCAGAATCCCATTCTAATTCGCATCGGACTCCAGGGATACGCCCCACAGTCTTTCAAAGTTCCAATGTTAATCTTATGGAGAAAGGATGATTGATTGAATCATTAGACAGCTGTTGTCAAAACAACTGATTGACAAACAGGAAAAACAGATGTTCCAGTTATAAAATGTTTTTAAAATTCTTGAGTCCAGATCAACTGAAATTTTGGTCGAATTTCAATCAGGAGGCGATCTCTAGTTCATAAAAATACACAAAGACATTGAACAGAATCATTAAAATTATTAAAATAAATCATTAATGTCTTATAAAATAGTATAACTTACAATGTAAATAGTTTCCGTTTTACAATTTAGTATTCCTACCTTTCTCAATTAATTTTGTTCAATGTTCCAAAATTCATCAATAGAATACAAGTAAAGTTGCATAAGATATTCTTTGAGGTTCTTTTTTAATTTATTAAAATTTGTTTAATAAAAAATTAATTTGGGTAGGTGAAATAAAAATTTATTACCTATGAAGTCAGTCTTCTTTTTATAATAATTTAAATTGTGCCTCTCCACCCTTCTGTACAATCTCATGTTGTACCTGTGGCCATTACTCTGTGGAATTAGGATTGTATTTTGTTTGACATACATTATAGTTTCATATTATATATAAACACCAATTTAATTTTCTACCAAAACTCACTATTATTTGCTC
Source organism: Neoaliturus tenellus (assembly GCA_030545055.2). Taxonomy (NCBI): domain Eukaryota; kingdom Metazoa; phylum Arthropoda; class Insecta; order Hemiptera; family Cicadellidae; genus Neoaliturus; species Neoaliturus tenellus. The sequence continues at coordinate 117,903,774 of CM061533.1, read as the reverse complement.
AAAGTACTTTGTACTTATAAAATTACAAATACAAACATGAACAATTGACATTCATAGCATTTCGTTTTTCAAAGAAAATATATTGTAAACTTATTAGTCTCCTCATGCACCTTGTGCTTGAAGAAAATAAAATAAAACTAGGATGACACAAAATATATTATTTGTTAGTTATTACCATAAATGGCACTTACAAAGATTAAAGTTCCAAGCCATGTTCTGTAGAGGAAGAGCATCTTTTTTACAAATAAGGCCCTTAGTTGGTGTAATACGAGTTGAAATCCATTCAAACGAATCTTTGTTTGTGCTGTGAAAAATTAAAAATAACATTCAATATACGTTTGTATAAATAAATAAATTTGTATAGTATGGGATAAATGCACCAGTGAGTGAGCGGTTAAGAGTCATGTATAACAAACACCCTATGACTATGACTATGACTATATCTCTTACAAGCCGACCAGGTCATTGTTGTACTCACAATCCCTAAACATCTACTGGCTTTTTACTGCACATATGAAGAATATTTTTTAATACTCTTGATTAAAATATAATATAATTCAATTCAATAATAGGGGGTTTGGAAAGTTCCCCGTCAAAATGTTAAAAAAATGTCTTTGGTGTAGTAGATACACGATACACACAAAAATAAAACAAAATTCTATTGAATTTATTGCCAATACCTAATGTATTTGTTGGAAGCAATGTATGAAAAACAGAATTTGGACTAAATATGGATTATCTATGTATATAATTGTGTAAGCAAAATTTTTGTAACAAAATTATGAGAATTTGAACAATTGCAGAATGATGGGAGCGGTCTCAAATTAACGGTCTCGGTCCTTATCGGGAAAATTATCGATATGTCCAAAAAGTTACAAGGAAATGAAAAATAACACAAATTATAATGTTCTCCTTAAGAATAGCATGTAGATTTAAAAAAAAATAATAATAAAAAAACACTTGTTTCGTATACATAGAAAATGTGTTTTGGTTTTATTTAAAAATGAGAGCTAGACGATGACAATGAGTGAAGAAGAGCTACTGTATTAACAAAATCATAGAGAGGCAATACTATAGTAAAATTTTTTGAAGTATTGAATTACTAAAAAATTTATTAGGAGCTTTACTAATCTTTCAAATTGGCACCTTTATTTCGCCATTTAAAAAGTAAATAAAAAACTATAAAATTTAATGAATGTATTACCATTTCAGCGTGAATCCAGAGGTGAATTTTGGACCAATCATTGGGTACCTAATGAGATGTGATGTGAGGAACAAATATATTATGTTTAGATTAAATCGTGTGTTTTGACTCTATTTCAAAACGAGAATTAAATGATCACGTTGAATGAAAATAACACATTAATTAAAACTTAGTGGTAGTCAACAAAGTACCGCCATTTTGTAAGCGGAATTTCCCCATAAAAAATTGAAGAATATGGTGAGGATGGAGGTAAAAATCGCACCTTTTCTTCTTTAGCAAGATGGAAAAATTTGGTGTAGCATAAATTAAAACGATACCTTTTTTTAATTAGCAATTATATCTGTTCATGGATTCTTTTTAATGAACAGACGCTGTGGGTATCCAAACTTTAAGTGTTAGATTACTTCAACTGACTTTTTGTGAAAAAATCTGTCAAGGTTGCGCTACTCAGTAGCACCATAGTTAAATACGAAGGGTATAATTTGATAAAATTTAACCGCCCTTTGAGGTACATAATGGAGTGATGCAAGATTCGTTAACTTGTACTGTAGAGAACAGACGCTTTAGGCATCTGAAATTTATCATTTTTTTTTATAGAGTAACAATTGCCACTTCCCTTTATTCCCTAATTGATGAATTATTGCAACGGCCAAAAATGTCATTTAGCAACTTCTTGGTCGATTGTTCACTCACTGGTTTTGCTCAATTTTTATAACCCAGTAAATAATCACCACTGAAAATTATTCAAAACACCAAAAATCTCATAAGTAAATTGCTTTAAAATATACTCTAACTCATCAACCATTAAAAAACAAACTAGAAACATAAATCATATAAAATTTAGAATAAAGTTTAATCGGTTACTTATTTTGTTAATGAGAGTTTAAATAGCCACACGCCACACTTCCTATAATAAGTGAATCAGGTTGTTGAGTTGGTTAAATGTTGATAAGTGATCATACTTGGGTATATACAAAATACAGTGTAATTTAAACGAAAAATTAGGTTTGGGGTTTATTTTATTGTATTGCTTTTATATTGTTTTTTATTTGACCCAAATTTAAACATTTTTTCATCCCACTACATCGATATCTCCTGTTTTCGACCCTCGCTTCTACCGACGAAACACCTGTTTTGTCGGCCTAGGGCGGTAATGGAAACGGTAGCAGAGAAATCTAGAATTTAAGAAGATAGGTGTCCACAACAACAACAAATAACAAATCAGTGACGTAATTGGTTCTTCAGCTGATAGCAATTGTTTAATATATATGACGTAGATGGGAAAATAGTGTTTTCCCTTGGAATCAGCTGTTGTTGTCACCTACCGTTAGAGTATTCTAGTTTCGGTGGCCTTAGCTGATGTGAAGTGGTTGCCTAGTAACCAGAAACAAAAACAGTACATCTCGCTAGGTTAGTTCGAGGTTATGTTTTGTTTGTTATGAACAAAAAAGTAATTTTTTCACTTGTTTACAATTTATTGAATTGTGTAGTGTGATGGAAAATATCGTCCGTAACTCGGGCCGAAAGCGTTTTGCCTACCCTTGATCGTTTCAAACACAATCTCGGGGCCGGCAAAACGCCACTTTTGGCCCTTATGACGAAATATACTATTTATGAGACACCAGTCACACACTGGCATCTGTCACTTTACTGGTGCCTTTACCAAATCCTTTAGGAAGTAAGCTATACATGATTTATAAGTAAAACTGCTGGAATATAATACATTTTAGGACATTTAATTAAAGGATTGAATTTGTTATAGCACGGAGACAAGAAGACTTATTGATTGATTGACTGACCTAAGTACGCGACTGTAATAATTATTTGTTATTTTCTCTTTTTCTTTAATGGAATACCTTCCAACAGGGCCGCCGAGAGAATTTTTGTGGCCCGGGGCAGAGTTCCGGTGTGAGGCCCCCCTCCCCCCCCCCCCCCCCCCCGCTTGGTCAATCCCTGCCCGTTGCCGTCTGTGTCGAACCAGATACAATATAGGCTGCACATTTTTTTTTAATTTATTTCTTTTGATATTTATTTTGTATTTATGCTCACAACCTCTGCTTCCTCCTCTTAAATGATTCATGAATATTATATTTGTATTATTTTAAGATATAAAAAATAAATGTACTTAGGTATACAGTAGGCCTACATAAAATATTTGATCAAACTTGCACTTTAGCTGGGTTTGAGAGTTCTTATTGGAGAGCTACCACGTGGTTTTAGGCCTAACTTAAGTATTTTGAAACGGCTAAGCTTACAGGAAAAATTATAAAAAATGAAATTTATTTAAAAATGGTTAATTAATTACATTATTTTCTTTACAACTGTACTAACCCTTTTTGAACTCTTGCTTATGCCTTATAATTAATTTATAAAATTGAAAGAATTACGCAAGATTACAGTCCTATTTACTCAAGACTAACTTTAAACTTCACTTCTAAGCCTTTAGATAATTCAGTGTTGGTTCTTAAGCAAAACTTAGTACGGTTCACAAACACTATACCAACTCGCAAACGTTACTTTCTCGCCTTCATTATGGCAAATTCAGTTATGACATTATTAAAAGACACTTTTATCTTATATATTTATTGTATCTTATATACTTGGACAAAAAAACGCAGACACGACCATATTAGTCGAGGCCGTGAAGGATTGGTTGCAAAACATATTTTTTGTAATGGTGTAGCTGTAGCTGTCAAATACCGGCACAGCACGAGGCGGCGCGGCGCCGCAGCGTCTGTTCACCGACACAGAGCTTAAAACCACTGAGACTCATACCTAGGCTGATAGCCCTGAATACACTCAGGTCACAGGCTATACTTTGATACGGTTTGAAGATTTTTATAGGTCTTCAAAAATACATTGTTACTACATAGAATAAGCAGAGGTAAAATTTTGCTACCATAAATAAAAAAAAAGAAAAACTGCCTAAAGATGAGGCCCCCTGTCTCTTGAGGCCCGGGGCAAACTGCCCCCCCTGCCCCCCCCTCTCGGCGGCCCTGCCTTCCAATGCAAATACTTAATATCAATACAAATTTAGCTTTATTATTAATCCAATAAGTAAAAATTAAGCCATATTAATAGAACGATAGGTTTAAAGTGATAACAACAATGTAACATACCCCATACCTGCTGGTACTGAAGTCAACAGCAACTCTGCTGGGATAGCTTTAACTTCAAAAGGCAAACCACCTTCAGCCACCCTTAAACAGAAGTTACGGTTTTAGAAACTATTAATAACAAAATGGTTTACAAACCTGTTCCGTCTAAGTTCCTCCTCAATCCTTTGTTGGATGACCCGGGTTTCGACCCTTCTTAGCGGGCCATAGTCATATCCTAGTACAGGAATCTAAAAATATCCATCTTGCAGACTTCCTTGTCATTTAAAAAAGTTTAAAATGTACAACCACATAACACAAAACACCAAACACAAAAACATAGATATCACAGCGCGGACTAGGCCTAGTATGAACGTTGACAATGAAGGATGGCAACACATGAGCAGCTTCGGCTGTTGCTGGCCATGCATCATTGTCAACGTTCTTACTAGGCCTAGTCTACACTGTGATATCTATGTTTTCGTGTTCAGTGTTTTGTGTTATGTGTTTGGACATTATAAACTATTTTAAGGCTTGACAAAGTCTGCAAGATGAATATTTTTAGATCCCTGATGTATTAGGAAATGATTATGGCCTGCTAAAGAGGGCCGAAACCTGGGTCATCCACCAAAGGATTGAGGACGAACTGATACGGGACAGGTTCGTAAACCACTTTTGTTAATCTATTCAGTTCTGGAGGCTTATTCACAACGAAATATTAATAACGGCTTGAGAAATCCTCACATTTATATAGTAAATTCTGAGTAAAGAAAAATATTATTTGAAAGAATAAGAGGGAAAATAGTGATGTTACACATACCTCAAAAACACATCCTCCATTGTTGTACAGGCTATACTAATCCCAGTGATCCCCAATTCTGATTTTCTATTTTCAAGAGATTCAAACAGCTTTGGGAACTTGGGAGCATCATTAGAGGATACGTTGTAAGTCAATTGAGTTGGCAAATTGGTCCTCAACTTTGGTTCATTCAAATGTGTCTCTAACAAAGTGGTAATAGGCACTTCAAGTTTTTCAGCTTCTTTCAATATGACAATATGGTAGCCAGTACCTGAAAACAATTTTCTAACGTTAGTCAAAAATAGTATAATGATTTTGTCCTGCTGGTAATTATAACACATCTTTCTTGTTTGATGTAAGTGGTAAATAGAAACAAGATTAGGATTTAATGGTAAGGTTATAAAAACTGTAAAGAAAATCATATTTTTAGTCATGTATTTAAATTAAATTCATTAATTCAAATTTAAAAGTCACTGATTTCTTTAATGTGGTTTAACAGGTGGTTTTTAACTGGTTTCTCTATGCACTACATTCACACTCATGGATTTTTTTAATATTCACAGAGATGGAAATCATGGTTTCCAGTTAGAGTTTCCAGTTTCTGTCTAGAGAATAAGGCGGGAGTTTACATTTGCACTTCCTAGATCTGCCAAGAGAGCGTAGAACCGTCAATGGACCCCTCTCATCTTCCCCCTCAACCACCCACACTCCACAATTGCTCCACCACCTAGCGACTGGAGTCAAAGAAAAGAGAAAATATCTCCCACCACTGTCACATCAGTTCTTGATCGGCTCTCTTTCTCATTCTCTCTCTCCCTCAGACACACACAGAGCCCTTTCTCGCCCTCAAGGCTAATATTAGAACTGAACTACCAGTAACTCGCACACTCCCACCATAACGAAGAAACTTCTGGTCCTTCCTTCTCTACGTTAAATCTGAGATGTATAATTTTACTTTGTAAAAAAACATAATGGGAGCAAAACGTTTTGTATTCAATCAAATATTATCCACAAAGGCCTTAAACCAATCATTTTAAATAAAATAAGTAGCCAAAATAACTAACTTACCATATAACTTTTTTAGGAAAAGGGATGTTCCATAACAGCTTACACGTCCATGGTCCATGATTGCAATTCTATCCCCCAAAACATCTGCTTCTTCCATGAAATGAGTTGTTATTAAAATTGTTCTTGCTCCCCTATAGCTCTAAAAAGATAAACAATTTATTAAAATAAATATACATATTACATCAAAATTAGGGTGAAGATCGAATTTACCATTTAGGGATTGTACATTGAAAGACCCAAAAACTCAGTCTAACGTGGACTGAAGGGTGGACGAGATTGTGATATTCTCGTGTTTGCAAAAGGTGTAAAAAAATATGAGTTTAAAATCATAAAATACTTTAATTTATCACTTAAGAGGGGGTTAAAAGGTCAGTCCTAGTGGCCGTTGCTGAAACTACCTAAATACGTTTTATATTGTTGTACTGAGGGCGAGAAACAATATTTAGTATTCGGTGTAAAACACTGTGGCTAAAAAAACACTGCTGCAAACACAGCACGTATGAGACCTATGACTCAGGTAGATGATGGAGAGGAAGCGAGATTTGGCCACAGAAAGTAGGCATTTTAATTAATACAAGCTATTCATTGGATACGTTTATAGCCTGCGTGCCCAGAAGTTTCAGCGGCTGCCGACAGAGGCTGTCATTATCGGGGGGTCTAATGGGTCAAAAATTCAAAGTGCAGTGTTTCACCTGCTCCAATTTTTTTGGCTTTGTTTTAAGTCCGAGAAGAGTTGGAGGGGTTTTAATGAAAGATAGAGATCTATTTGAGCTGATTTTTTTTTCAATTTCAAATTCGTACTAAGCTATAATGGATTAAAGTTGATCCAAACTTGATTTGATGTAAATTAAAAAAATAAAAATTATGAAATTAAAAACGTGGACAAATAGCTCAAGTCTCTTGTCTTTCATTTAAAACCCCTCAACCTTTTTTATCGGACTTAAAGGCAAACAATTGCAATTAGGTTGTATTGCACTGCATGATATTCTGAGAATGGCCCTTTAGCCCCCTCTCAAGAAGGTGAGAGTTTTAAAATACTGATATAACAGGTCAGTTAAAAAACATTCTAGGGTCATTTATCCAGCCCGCGACCCAAGACCAATGCTGCCTACAGCCCTAACGTGCCAATTAGCTGCTGGGTTATACGGAGGAATATAGGGGACTCTACTGTACTGTTTTATAGTTTTTTTTTTTTTTTTTTTTTTTTTTTTTTTTAATGCATTGATAAACTCTAGAAAATAAGTTTGTGCTTAGCTATTACCTTTGATCATCTATTTATTTATTTATTTTTGTTTACTTTCAAAGAGCTCGAATACTTTTAGAGTAATAAATGAATCAGGAAAAATTAATAATTTTTGGACAGCCGTATTTTTTTAAAGATTGTTCTATGACATCCCCGGAATTTCCTCCTAAAAGTCCCTGAAATCCCCAATGGGAATCATGGCAAAAAATTGGTGGGGGGGGGGGGGTTGGCAAAAGTAGGAGGTATAAAAATGTCCAGAAGGTTTGTATAAATATAACTTCAAAATTTACCAGGGAGACCATAAAAATTTAGATAAAAATAACATTAAAAAACTTTAAGATACAATATTTTCCTACTTATTTGCCCTTTTGAGATTTTGTTTGCGGCTAAGTACTCTTCTTACTATAACCTTTAAAACTATGAATAGCATGGATGGCTATGGACCTGGAAATAACTTTCAGGACTTCCTCTTTTGTACATCCATCAAGAGGGTGGTTAAAGAGTAGTATGATGAGAGTATGCCAAGCTATCCGAATCTTAAAAGCACAGCACCGGGAGCCAGGGTACAGGGGTTGCCATGAGTGTACCACTAATGGCTCTCATAGTCCTGTTTAGCTGGACGTCGATCTCTCTGACATGCACACTGTTCAACCACACGGGAGCACAGTACTCAGCGGTTGAGTAAACCAGGGACAAAGCAGTGGTTCGCAGAACTTGTGCGTCAGCTTCCCATGTACAGCCAGCATGTGCAAATGAATGCATTGTGCAAATGAAGCTGGGCTGCAATGGCTTAGTGCCCTCGATTTAGCTTTATAAAGAGAGATCATGAATGTTTGCTTTAGTTTTAAATGTATTGACGCAGGTGCTATGCACTGCAGAGTATCTTTTATATTTCTCAGAAGTTGGTGGCTAACTATGAAAGCCATATATATATATATATATATACTTGGCATTGATAGTAATTTTGTTTTCCTTTAAGTGTCATACTCTACGATATGTTTTATTGTGTGTTTACAACAAAATAAAAAAGAGGTTAATGTAGTTCGATGTAATGTAAGTTAGTAAGTATACATGCAGTACATTGCATTACATAAAGTAGTGTGATATACTTTAGTAGTACTGTTCAAAATTGTTGATGTCTTCTAACATTTTAAGCACTGAAAACATTTTGCACAAGTCAGGCAGCTTATGGTTCATATATGTTTATTACTCACCAAAAGAATATCCCAGACTTCCCTTCTGGATTCAGGATCCATCCCCGCCGTAGGCTCATCCAGCATCAATATCTAGTGAATAATGTTAAAATTATATATAACCAATGTTAACTGTGTTTTATATTGTCAATACCATTTTAAAATACATTCATAACATCACTTAATCACTATTACATAAAGCATAATTAACTTTAATATTGAATTTAAATGCATAATTTGCACAACAAAGTGAAATAAGTTAAATCTACCAGCAAGGGATTTTCACCCCCACAACTTAAAATTTTAGTGCCAATCCTTCAATATTCTATAATATGCAAGAGTTCATACTGATAATGTCTACACATATTAATTCAGACTTATTAATTAATATTAGGACTTACTAATTAATTTGCCCACTGGTCGAAATTCGACCAAAAATTCTGTTGATCTTTTGCCAATTAGTTTTAGAATGTTTATCACTGAAACATCTGTTCTTCCAGATTTGCTAGAATTTTTTATTATGACAGCTGTCTTATGATTCAATCAATTATCCTTCTCGCATAAGATTAACATTGAAACTTTGAAAGCCTGAAAGGCGTAGCCCTGGGGGCTGAGAGGAATTATAATGCGATTCTGCTTATCTACAGCACAATACCCTTCTAATGGTATCCGCAGATTTCCCTTACGATGCTCACAAGCTGAGAAAAAAGGAGGAAACGAAACATGCTTGCCTATTAATATATAGATTATTCAAAACACAACACTTTGAAAATTGTAATACCTTTCAGTAATACATTAGAAGTGGCCTTATTTAACATAACAGGTTAAATAGTACTGTTAACAGCTTGTAACTTTTTACCAAGAAGTTACTTAAAAACACCCTGTTATTTTTGTAACAACAACAATTCAATCAGAAACAAAACAATGTAAGCAAAAAATAAAATAAATGAACAAAATGAAATAAAATACAAAAGTTGTATTAAAACCTAAATTAAATTTATCCAATAACTTACGTTAACGTAGTGTATGGTATCATGAACACAAAAATATACAGTCGTCTAAGCCAATCTGCGAAATGAAAAAATTCCATAAAGACTGATATTACATTTTAGCTAAAGTAATAAAAAAATAAAAACAGCCAGTAATTCATAGGCCTAAAGTGGAATGGTAAGACATATACAAGAATTAACTTGCAGCCCAGTCTGTCTGAAATGAACAAACTGTGAATAACAGGGTAGCGTAATAACAACATTATGATCGAAAAAGGTTAAATACCTGTCAGGTTGGAACGATCAACGCTGAGGTAACTGGCCTACTGGCCATAGAAATAATATTGTTTTGTTCCATTCCAGCTGGCCGGCCACTGGAGTGGACGTTACACATGTAAAAACGTTACAATCCAGCCGAGACGGAATGAACGGTCAGTAATAGGGTGAAAATAACACCTAGCGAGAATTTTGTTTCATTCCTGGTGGGCTGGAATGTGTTGCGGTGTGGTGGGGGGTTGTAGCACAAATGAGCCGGTAACAGTTACAAAATTAACACATTATTGGAACCTGTTAATGGGACGGTACAACATGTTACTCAGAAGTAATGGTAATTCCCATCGCTACAAAGCGTCAACTCAAACTAGAAACTACTACCCATTTATAAACTCATCTTGAACAATGTATAGTGGACTAAACATTTTATACTGAGAACTAAAAATGCCAGTTGTGAATCCATTCCGAACAAATACTAAAATTATTTGTCACTTGCCAAGTATACATAATTCATTTTATTTTATTTATATTTCTTAAAATTTTACCTTAGGATCTCCCATGAGAGCTATTGCAAGACAAAGCTTGCGTTTCATGCCACCTGAAAGTTCATTGACGAAACGATTGCTCTTGTTTGCTATATGGAAGGAGACCAGCAACTTCATGCCAACAGCCTCAGCACGACTATAGGGGAGACCTTTTAACTGAAAACAAAGAAGAATATCTTATAGGTCAATTATAGGTTTTTCTATTCTAAATATATATATAAAAAAACTTAATATTCATGGTAATAAAATTACTATAGTACCGGTATTTCATTTTTTGAAAACATACAAAAACTAGCAATAACTATTTTATTTAAAGAACAATTTACAGATTTATATTTTTTCCCATAAAGATAAATTTTAAAGAAAATTCTCTCAGGTCATTCAAGTATTTACAATCAGTTCCTTCAAAACCTCCCAAGAGCAGGTTTAACATAAAAAGGGGTTATCCTCTGGCAATTTATTGTAGAATAAAAATAACCAAATCAAAAGTTAGTACTTCTTACCATTCCAAAAAATACAAGGTGTTCAAGGACGGTGAGGTAGGAAAAGAGAAGATTATGTTGTGGGCACAGTCCAAGATTGTGACGAAAACTGTCCATGTCATCAAATATATTGATTCCATCTACAATCACAACTCCTTTACTGGGAGAAAAGAGACCTGCAACCAGAATTTAGATTTAGGTCATGGCTCATGATGTTTCTAGCATTACAGTAAATTCAAAAATTCTGTCCAGATAATATGATTTTGTTGGCAAATCATAAGCTTAAGAAAACTTGAAGCTAATCTAGGTCAAAATAGAAGTTAAATGTTTCAGAAATAATTGAGAAAACAGAACTCAGGAAAAATTCTGTCATAAAAGAAAAAGTATGAGAATAAAATGAGCGAATAAAGCCTTCTCTTTTAAATTACAGACAGTTTTTATTTCAATTAATATGTTTGATTTTGTTGTCCTTAACTTGTACCTTTCCAAACTGGTATGACTGTGGTTTTAAGTTACCTTCAGTTATTGCCGGTTTAAATGGTAGTGCCGCGTCTCAAGGTTCAATACCGTTTTACATTTAAAATCACATTTATAATATGATTGATTTAGTATTTGATTGTTGACGTTTTAATTTGTTGTTTACTCAACATTTAATGGGGGAATTCAAAGAAGTAACAACCGCACAGTGAAATAAATTCCATTTTTTTCTTTATTTAAATTTGTAAAAAAAATGCCTAAATAGGAATTAATAATTTTTAGACTTGAGGGGGGGGGGGATCAAGCCCTTCGCCCCCCTCTAAATCCGTCACTGCTTAAAAGTATTAAAAAATAACTTCTTGATTAGCATTATACATGATGGTACTGATATTCAGGTTGAAATAATAAAACGTCTTCCAACACTACTCGATATATTTACACTTATACTGGAGCATATTGGAGCATACTGGAGCTTATACTGGATATATTATTATTTTGGAGCAATTGAAGATGGACCACGATATCCAATTATATGTAAGATATGTAGATGACGTCGTAATTATTTTCAAAGAAAGGAAAGAAGAAGAAGCAGAGGGCATGTTGAAATTAATAAACAGCCACCATAGAAATCTGACATTCACGAGTGAATACGAAGAAGATGGAAAACTCAATTTCTTAGATTTGACAGTAATAAGAAGGGAGAACAAACTGGATTTCACCATATACAGAAAACCGACGCAGACAGACACAACCATTAACAATAAATCCGTCCATCCATTAAGCCACAAGACTGCTGCATTCAGTTCAATGTTATATAGAGCATACAAGATCCCCTTGAGTGAGTCCAGCCGCAAAGAAGAAATAGCAACCATCAAAAGTATTGCACGAGCCATTGTACTAGCCTCATAGACGAAATGGGAAATAAAATCATAAGAAAAATAAAGAATCAGAATCGCCTCTACAGCCAGACCACATTGAAAAATGAAGAAGACAAATCCACTAGATTCACTGTATTTAACTACACTGGAAACATGACACAAAAGATCGCCAATAGATTCAAGAAATACAGAGTTTCTATCGCCTTAAAAACACAAAACACCATGAGTGGACTACTACACCCCAAGATTGAAGATAATAACCAATTCAATCGATCCGGTATTTACAAAATTAGCTGTGAAGATTGTGACAACTTCTACGTTGGACAGACCGTTAATTTTATAAAGAGATTCAAGAACCACATATCAGAACAACAAACCGGAAAGATCAAATGTAGCAAAACACCTTTTAGAAAATGACCACTCCCTAAAAACCATAGAAGAAAACCTGCAAATAGTCAAGACATGTAAGAAAGGAAATTTAATGAACGCATGGGAAGAATTATATATATTTAAAGAAAAATGTAAAAACAGGGACAAGTTGATAAACGAACAAGTGAACTTCGATTCCGGTGGAACCTACCAGAATATATTCCCGAATATCCGGTAGCCAGTAAGATTTAAGCATGGACGCCATCTTGTTTCCCGGAACTTCCTGCACCAATAGTATTTAAGCAAGGACGCCATCTTGATTCTCTCAGTCTCGCATTGGGCCTGATGATGACCGGTGTGACTGGTCGAAATTGATCGCCATTATAAGACCTTTTATATATATTTACCGTCTTGTAAGCAATTACAGTATAAGTGTAAATATATCGAGTAGTGTTGGAAGACGTTTTATTATTTCAACCTGAATTAATAGTATTTCAACTTGAAAATATTCATAATTTTTTTGTAAATATAGACTATCACAACATGAACATACCTTGTCATCTATATTGTCATATCTTGGCAAATATATCTTGTCATAAATAAATTTTAGACCTATTACTTTTACAGTTTGATTTAAACTCCATAAAAACAACGTACATATCTTTATAAATGTGGTAATAAAAGAGGAAGATTCTTCTAGTTTATTCTCTCATTCAACTAACATGGAATAACAGAGAGCTCTAAAACTTTAGTATGGTAATATTTGTCTAGTAACTACAGAATTTTTACAGTCCTTCGAGTTCTACAGGTATAACGGATAGTTTCTTGCTTTGTTGACTTGTTTATATTGGCTTGATGTTATAAGAATAGAACTAGTTGTTGTTTTAATAAACTTATTTAAATGCATATATCGTAGTATCTTTAGTTGGTGGCAGCGGTTGGTTAATCAATATAATAAAAGAATTTATTGAAGTATGGAATTGACTCCTGAATTATTGAAAGACATTTTGAATTCTGTGTTGAATGCAAGATTGACACAAGAAAGTCAATCACAATCACACTGTTGTTGATCATTCCATTTATAAACTGAATGGTGGAATACCAGGTAAAACCTCCAGAAACTTTTAATTTTCAAGACCCGGCAACATGGACAAACTGGATAAAAAACTTTGGGATGTTCCGTAAGGCTACAGGTTTGGCTTTAAAATCAGAGGATCAACAGGTGAACATGTTATTGTACTGCATGGGTCGGGAAGCAGAGGAGCTCTTGACATCTCTGGGACTGTGTGAAGAAAATCGAACATCGTTTGATTTGGTTGTTAAGACTTTTGACAATTATTTCTCGACTAAGAAAAACATTTTTTACCACCGGGCTACTTTTTTGCAGAGAAATCAAATGTTGGGGGAAAAAGTTGATACATACATTAATGATTTGCATAAACTGTCTGAGAAGTGCGAATGGTCTTGTAATAAATGCAAAAGTAGGCATTTTAATGATGAGATGATACTTCTTAAGCTTGTTACAGGAATAAATGATAAAGGATTGTCCAAGCACCTGCAGTTGAAGGAGGGCATGACCTTGACCAGGGCGGTTCAAGCAGTGCGGCAGGCTGAGGCGATGGATCAGCAGAGTAGTAAGTTGGAACAACAGGGTAATAAGTTGGAATCCGGTAACGATACGTCCGTGTTGGAAACGAAGAGGAGCTTCACACCAAAGTTCGGTAGGACATCTAAGTCTAACTATAAGAATCAAAGATGTAACTATTGTGGTTCAGAGCGGATTCACTTAAAAGAAAATTGTCCTGCAAATGGAAAGTTTTTTTTAAATGTGGTTTGAAAGGACATTTCAGTCATGTATGTAGATCTTCAAAGTCAGTTCAAGAAGTAGAGACTGAATCTTTGGCTATTAGTGGGGATAATTCTTTTAAGCTAGGTGCTATTACAATTGAGGAAGGGGTTTGTGACAGTCGATTATCTGAACCATTTTATGTTAAACTGTTTGTAAATGGTGAAGCTTACGTAAAATTTAAGATAGATACAGGTGCTGACGTAAGTTGTATTGGTTATGACGATGCCAAAGCTTTACATTTTAAGATTGAACAAACAAGGGCCCAGTTAAAGGGGCCAGACAATGTACCTCTGAAAGTCATTGGAAAGTTAATCGTTAACTTGCGGAAGGGTGATATCAATCACAAGGAGGAAATTTTTGTTCTTAGCAACCAAAGGGAACCCCTCTTAGGTCGTACAGGGATATTAGCATTTTCATTGTTAAGGGAACTTAACGAAGTGAACAGTAGTACTAATTGGATAGCAAAATATCCAAAATTATTTTCCGGGCTTGGCAATTTCAAAGAACCTTACACAATCAAACTAAAGAAAGATTATGTGCCAGTCTCAGTTGAGACTCCCCGAAGGATCCCTTTGTCTTTAAGGGAGAAAGTTAAGCTAGAACTAGATAAGATGGTTAAGGCAGATGTAATAGCACCTATTACGGAACCAACAGAGTGGTGTTCTCCTTTGGTTGTTGTCCCGAAGAAGTCTGGTGCTGTGAGACTGTGTGTTGATTTTACGGCTCTTAACAAATATGTGGAAAGAGAAAGACTTATTTTACCTTGTGTAGACGAGACTTTAGCTCAAATGGCAGGAGCTAAAGTTTTTTCAAAACTAGACACAAATAGTGGTTTTTGGCAAGTTAGCCTTGAAGAGGACAGTGCCATGTTGACTACCTTTATAACGCCTTTCGGTAGGTATTTTTTCAAACGCCTCCCTTTTGGTATTAGTTCTGCTCCCGAGCACTTTCAAAGAAAAATGCTTGAATGTTTGGAGGGGTTGACTGGGGTAGTCAATATGACAGATGACATTTGTGTATTCGGCCGCACAAGGAAGGAGCACGACGAGAGGCTTAATAGTGTTCTTTCTCGTTTGTCTGGAGTAGGCATAACTTTAAATCGTGACAAGTGTGAATTTACTCAGCCTAAGGTAACTTTTTTGGGGCATGTAATTGGAAATGGACAGCTTATGCCAGATCCAGAAAAGGTTTTGGCAATCGAGAAATATCCAGTCCCAAAAAATCAAACAGAACTGAAACGGTTTCTAGGGATGGTCAACTATTTAATGAAATTTGTTCCGAACCTTTCGGAAATTACCAAACCACTGAATGACCTCTTATCAAAAAAGAATGAATGGTACTGGGATGTTACTCATGAGGAATGTTTCAAACGGGTAAAAGGGAATTTAATAAAGGCTCCAGTGTTACAATTGTATGATCCACGGCGGGAGACTAGAGTCTGTGCGGACGCATCCAAATTTGGACTTGGGGCTATTGTGGAGCAACGGGTGGATGGCCAATGGAAGCCAGTACAGTATGCTTCGAGAACTATGTCCAACACCGAGTTGAGATATGCTCAGATTGAGAAAGAAGCTCTTTCTCTAACTTGGGCTTGTGAGAAGTTTTCTTCTTTCATTTTGGGGAAGAAGTTTGAGCTCGTTACAGATCACAAACCTCTTATTCAGATTTTAGGACAAAAGTCTTTGTGCGATCTATCTCCTCGGTTGCAGAGATTCAGAATGAGACTTATGTTGTTTGATTATGCGATGAGGTATGAAACTGGGAAAAGCTTCTAAGTTCCTGATGCTCTTTCAAGAGCTCCATTGCAGACTATTCCAACGACAGAGAGTGATGTTTTAGAGGAAGACGTTGAAGTGTTTGTCAATTCGGTTATTTCCACACTATCTTGCACAGACAGTAAGCTAGATATTATTCGCCAAGCTGTGAAAGATGACAAAGTTTGTAATGTATTAAAGAAGGCTATAGAGAATGGGGATTGGTCAGAACTGAAAAATACCGAGTTCTTCAGGGAACGTGGAAGTTTAGCCTTTGTCGACGGGCTAATTTTAAAAGGAATGAGAATTTTCATCCCACAGAAGTTAAGGGATGACACTTTAAATCAAATACACAGTGGACACTTGGGAGTAAACAAGTGCCTGGCTCGATCAAGGGAGGTGGTTTGGTGGCCAGGTATATCGGTCGACATAAAAAGAATGGTGGAAAACTGTTCTAGTTGTTTGGAGAATCGCACTAATCCAGCTGAACCTCTGATCCCACCGCTGCCACCAACTAAAGATACTACGATATATGCATTTAAATAAGTTTATTAAAACAACAACTAGTTCTATTCTTATAACATCAAGCCAATATAAACAAGTCAACATTTGGTAGCCATGGAGATAATAAAGAACATAAATCATATGATAAGTCCTTCCTTTACAATAACGGATAGTTTCTTGTCTTATCTCTAAATCACACAGGACAGTTCAGCCATAAGGAAAGCAAGTGATGAGGTTACCGCACAAAATGGACATGGTGGTCGTCTTCCCAGCGCCGTTGTGGCCCAGGAGCGCCGTGATCTCTCCCTCATAAATATCCAAGTTTACTTTGTCCACCGCTACTTTGGGTCCAAAAACTTTGCGTAGGTTTTGTATGCTGATTCCAATTTTGGTATCTTTTGGAGGGGGTTCGAAGTTTTCCTGTTCATCTACTTCAAAAGAACTAATGTGGTCTTTACTGGATTGTGGCCATAACTGAAAGTAAAAAGTAGCATGGCGTCATTTGGGGGTGCAAGGGGAGGTATTTATTTTATAATACTAAAAATCGCCCTCTGATCAAAGTTTGATAAAAAATTCCATTGATCTGAACCATGTGGATCCAATTAATTGAAACATATTTTATAACCAAGTACCAGGAGGACCGAGCTTAAGCTCGGTAATATTATTATTTTCGTTCTCATACAAAGCTTGTTCGCTCCGCTCACTCGCCCTCTTCGATTTTAAAGACGAGCTCGTTCGCTTCGCTCACTCGCCAGGCCGAAGGGTGCTGCACTTTGGTATAATTTTCCTAAACCACAGGTTAAAGATGTAACTCATTGGTTTATATCTACAGTTATCAGCTGATTTTTGTTCAATTTAAAAATCTCCATAAGGATAACATGGAAACTTTGAAGGGCTCTAGAACGAAAACCGGATTTTTCCCAGACATGGGACCAGCTCCAATCGATTTCTGGTGGTCAAAACCCCCATATTCAATCAAAAAATCAAATACCCCCCGTCGCAGCAGACCTGCGTACTCAGCGAATTTCCAAATTAGTAATATTCATTTTGACCAGCTAAACTTGTAACAAAATTTCATCACGTGCTCATAAATAGGGAAATAAATGTCTATTCTCCTTAAGGTAAATATAGGGAAAGAGTATGCAGGTATGCTGCCATGGGGGACACTAAAAGTAGGTTTTTAGCAGAGAAAAAAATTATTTCGACCATATAAAATCATATAGTAAATTTCATCAATATCATCTGTCCATAAATAAAAGAGTTTGCCTATTCTCCATATGATTAACATATGGGAAAAGAGTATGCAGGTTTGCTGCCATGATAAGTAGGCCTACAAAAACCAAGATTTTTTACCTTAAATGGATGAATCTCAACCAAATGAAGCTAAATACCAAGTTTCATCCAAAAATATTGGTTAATAAGTGAAATATTAACACATCCTTATTCTCCATAAGATTAACATTGGAGCCCCAAAAGGCAATGTAGACTTTGTAATATCTCGGTAACCAATGGAGATAGAGCAAAGCTTCAAAATACTAAATTGTGTGTTTTTTTTTAGCTAAATCCAATGGTCAAAATAAAAATTTAAAATTTTTCAAATTTACATATGAAAAATGCAAAAAACCCATTTTTGGGGTACAAAACCCCCCCAAACTACCCCTTCCGGTAGGTCGATATGTCTGGTTTTCGAACTCATCCAAATAAACGTAGGATTACACATTTCTACCAAATTTGGTGTCGATTGGACCATTTTTACGAGAGTTATCGAGTCTAGGGACACATATATACATATATATATATATAAAAATTTTAATGACTATTATTTTTGGTCTCTGGGCACCTCAAAACGAAAAAGTAACATAGTCCCCGGCTTAGGTCTTACCATGATACCTACGGTAATAGCTTATTCCCTATGGGAAATTCGCTAAAATCCTTGGAGTGAAAAAAAAGTTTGCCTGAACAAACGGAGCTTGTTTTAGAGTATAAGATAAGATATAAATAATACATCTCTTCATTCCTGTTTTGTTTTAGCCAAAAAATCTTTTTTGTCTAAAACTAAGTTTAAAAACTGTAATTTTTTAACATTGGTCTTATGGGTTGCCATTAACCCACGAAATAAGAAGTAAAGGTAAACAAAAATAAAAGAACTCTACTTTTAAGCATTGGTTTTAAAATAGATGTCACCTGTATACTTCAAATTTTAAAGCCTGATTACCATGACACTATAACAAAATTGAATTAAAACCAACAAGGGCAAGGCTCTGTTAACCCAACTACTAATGTTTCAATCAATTATCATTCCTCCATAAGACTAACATTTAAACTTTAAAACCTGCAAGGGCAATGAAACAATAATTGGTTTAAATCCCTGAGGGCCGAGGTAATGGGTTATAATGGGTTTCTGCTTATCTACAGGACACCATGGTAGGACATCAGGACACTACCTTTCAAACGGTAAGTCTGGACTTCTATGATGCACAAAACCTGAGATAAAAGGAGGAAATGTTTTGTGCTTGCCTATTAAGACCAGGTCCACAAAGTCTAGCCCTGATTTCATAGCTTTGGTACAGTCACCATTATATTTAATCTAGTTTTTTCTCATTAATTTGTTAACACCTAAACTTCACTGATTTACAAAAAAATGCAGTTTATTTATAATGCACTACAAAAACAACCGTGATGGCCCGTTTAAATAATCACCTCGTTCACTACATACAACCTATCTGTGTGTAGAGGTTTGTCAAAGATTTTCCAAAGATTCTTCCCCAGTTCCTAATTTAGAAACTATAAAAGGAAGAATAATGAATGCAATGACGTCCATTAATTAGGTATAAACAAAACTTTTGTTTAAAAAAATTTCATCTAGAAAAGGTGCAGGTAGCTTAAGGTGCACAAGTAGAAGTGTATTTAAAGCCACTTGTTAAAACTGAAAATAAAACGCTATCTTACCACCAATTGTTTTCGTACTATTCAGTTTCAAAGTCAAAAAAGTCAAAAATATCTTTATTATACAATTCTTCAAGAATTACAATAGTGTCAAGTGGTTTGGTTTAAAATTGGTTGATTGTTGGTTTACATTAGGTCTTCTCTCCTCTCAAGAAATTCATCTAGGGTGTAGAAAGGCCTTGCTGTCAGCCACATCTTCAACTCCGTCTTGAGGTTGTTCCCAGTAAGGTCTATCATGGATGCAGGTAGGTGGTTTCGTAGCTTGCAGCCGCTGTATGATGTTTTTTCTCTGCAAGAGTGGTATGGTGAACTGGCAAGTTGAACCTTGAACCATGATGGGTGTTGTATGAATGGAAGTCTCTGTTCCTTGGTGGTTGAATTTCGTCCACATGCAGGATACTTTCTTGAATGTACAGAGATACAACTGTCATCATTTTGAGGTCCTGAAATGCCTGTTTGCAAGTTTGTTGTGGTGCAAGGTTGGCAAGGATTGTGACAGCTTTCTTCTGCAGGAGGAGGATCCGGTTCATGTTTTGTGATGATGTTCCTCCCCACACTAGTAGACCATAGCGGATGTGGGATTCTACTAGTGAGAAATAGGCAGTGCTGCTAGTCCTGCAATCCACTTCACTCTTCGAACAACATAAATACTTGTGCTGATTTTTTTTTGCACAACACATTTATGTGTTCGGTCCAGGTGAGCTTACAATCAAGCGTAATGCCGAGGAATTTGGTCTGAGTTGCTTCTGTGAGATATGCTGCATTTTGTACTGTCTTTCTTTGTCGAGAAGTGCATCTGGGTTGTCTTGGATGGAATAATGGCCAGATCATTTTTCCCAAAATATTCTATTGCAATATTCATGGCCCTTTTAATGCTTAGTGAATGTTCATCTGTAGTATTGTTACTGATTAAAAGGGTAGTGTTGTCTGCATACATTACTGTGGTTGTGTTTTGGGTCAGCATTTCATTTGGGAAATCGTTTGTTAGTAAAATAAAGAGTATTGGGCCCAAGACAGATCCCTGAGGTACTCCTCTTGTCAGAGGTTGAGCTTTGGAGCGATAAGTGTGTGCCTGGTTTTCTATTGAGTGTTGTAGCTCAACAACTTGTGTGCGGCCCTCAAGATAACTTTTAAACCAATTATTAGCCAAGTCAGTCACTCCCAGGCTCTCCAGCTTGCTACACAGCAGTTTATGTCTGAGGCAGTCAAACGCTTTGCTATAGTCCAAGAATATAGCAGGAAAAACTGTTCATTATCAATTTGTTCAATAACAAATTCAATCAAGTCTGTCAGAGCCGTGGTAGTAGATTTAGTTTTTAGGAAGCCATGTTGTTTTCCAGTTAGCAAGCCATGTTGTGTTAGGTGTTTCATAAGTCTGGCAAGAACGATTTTTTCTATGATTTTGGAAAAGGTGGAGACTAGAGTTATTGGTCTGTAATTTTGGAACTCTGTAGTTGAACCTTTTTTGTGTTTAGGTATACTTTGCTAGTTTTCAGTGTTGAGGGGAATCCACCCTTTTCAAGTCATTTATTTATTATGCTGACTAAAGGAGCAATGAGTTCGTCCATGCAGTGTTTTACCATTTTGGATGAGAATTCATCAATACCAGCAAAGATTTTGGCTTTACACTGTTTATGATATTTTTCACTTCCTTAGCATTTGTTGGAGTTAGAACTAGAGTTGCTGGGCATAATATTTCTGGGGAGTTAGTGTGTTCTATTTTGTCTTTAGTATCTGTGTTCAGCATCAGAGTTGTATCTGCAATTTTGGAGAAAAAAATGTTCAAGTGTTCAGCTATCAAAACTGGGTCGCAAACTTTTTTCCATCTATTTTCATTTTCATTTCTGGAGCTTTTTCCAGTTTTGCTCTTCTGCCAGTGTTGATTACTTGCCAGAGTGCTTTTGGTTTGTTATCAGATTGTTAAATGAAGTTGTGAGTTGATAACTGCCTAAGGTTCCTTAAGTTTAAGTCATAGCTTCTTTTTTTGTCCACCATGTCTATTTTATCATCAATTTTCCCAGTCATCTCAAACTTGTAAAGGGCTGTTAGGTATACACTCTTCAGTGTTTGGGATTCCTAATCGTTAAACCTTTTTTGTTTCTTTTTGTTTTTATTTTTTATTTTCCTTAGTGGGCAAGTTGTGTCTAAGGCCAACTTGAGCAGGGGATTGAAACTATCAAATGCAATGTCGGTGTCAAATGTACTGTTTTCCAGTTTTGTTCTGAGAGGAAGTATTTCAGGTTTTGTAGGTTTTGGTTACTTATTGTTCTCCTTGTAGTGGTTTGAGGTTTCCTGGTTTCATGCATTAGTCAGTTTCAAGTACTGATACTGAACTGGTTTCTGGTTTTGGAGTACTGAACTGATTGAACTGGTTTCTGGTTTTGAAGTACTGAACTGATTGAACTGGTTTCTTAATCAGTTCAAGACTTTATGGACACCCGGTATATAGGCAATAGTTACACTGTATATTAATAACGTAAAGAAGAGTCGTTAGTCATATTATTAGTCATATTAATACAGCAATATTAATATTAGTCATTACAGTCAAAATGCTGAAATGATGTACAAGGGTAAGGGAATGAGGGGAGTGATCGACATGAGTAAATAATCTCATGAAACTTTTGTACCAAACGCAGAAGTCAAATTTACAAAAACTTTTATTTTGCGATTCTCAATAAAAAAGATCACATAAACAATAAATATTAAAAACCTAAGGCTGTGATATAAACTGTATCTGAATATTTAACGAGTTTTAATAATTTTTTTTGTGATATTCAATGCTGCTTGGTTTTAAAAATAATTTAAAAATCAAGTTTTTTGAGTTAAATTTTCTTACCTTAAAGGGAAAATAAAATGGTTTTGCTCTTCCATAGGGTCCTGGCTTTACAGAATCAACATACCATGTGATGAGGGAAAAGAAGAACCAGTCAAAATAAAACATGAAGATAACGTGTGCTAGGGACATGCCTCCCGTGGTTCCCTTTTCAAAAAAATTGCTCCACTTCCAAACTTTACCTGCAAATAATCAATAATCTGTATCTACATTTTATTAAAGATGATGTTTATATATATTTATATGTATATATCCAACAATAGTATGGTATCGATCATATATATTTGTAATCGGTGGACTTGGAAACCACTGGACCATTTGCCACAAAACTTTGTAAGTATATAAATACATTATATGTATAGAAATTTTATGGAAAAGTTTGTAAGCCATTAGTTTTTGCATAGCCCTCAGTGCTTAGACCCAGGACTGTCATAAACGTACCCATGTCAAGGGTTTTTGAAGTTTTTGATCTGAGTTCTTTATGAACACAACATATGGCAAAAAATATTTCTTGGTAATTAACTCTATTTTACTATTATTATTATTATTATTTTGTGTCTGTCTACGCCAAAGGCATTTTTTAACGTTTTGACGGGGAACGGTCCAAACCCCAGTCTTGTTACTATCTTACATCAACCAGTTGTTAGAAAGCATCATTAATTAATAACCCAATGGCTATGACTATGACTATGACTGATGGCAAATGGCAACTGGGTCCGAAATCAATCCTTTAAAAAGCTACTAAATTTCCTCAGGATCGAACCGGTAACCTTTGGATTCAAAGGCGAGCACTACAACCACTCAGCTATTCAGCCATATAAATATAAACATAAGAATGCATAAGGACTCCCGGACACAGCCCCCTCCCCCTGCATTCACAACCTAACAAGGACAGAACTAAGTTATTATATTTTTATTATGTTCACTTTTGATCTGTAATAAGAGTACCTGCATTGTAAAGTAAAAATATAAACCACTGCCACTTGATTTTTTTACTTATTTCACAAAAAAAGTGATTCTATATGATTCGTACAATTTATGATAAACGATAAAACCAAACATAAATACAATGATATTAAAATAGTTAGCAAAATCATATCAATAAACTTATTGACGAGCCAAATGCTCAATAAGTGAGAGGTTAATTAGATATAGTGTTACAAAGATTGGGAGGTTTGTCCCCTATTTATTGGAAGTTTTCTTGGCAACCACTCGGTTGTTTACATTTTTCCATCTGTTATTTGTCATATCACCCGCACCTTTCCGATGTTTCTATGGTAAGAACTCAATAGCCTGTTCACAGCCCATCAAATCGGTTTTAAAAACAAACAACAAAAAGTAGCCGGCCCAGGAAAATGCACTTGAATATTCAAGATCATACGGATCGAAATGGATCACATTTTAAAATTAAAATCCATAATTGTTGTATTACATTTCTAAAAACATTTCTTTCGTAATCATACCTGATGATTGTTTAATTATGACAAATCAAAACATATTAGTATTGAATGAAGATTGCTTAACTATTTGATTTTACAGGAGCCGATATCACCGATATGACTCTTGTCGTTAACTCGTTCATAGCTTATATTATCGGATCTAAGTGACGATCGGACCACTGAAAAGCAGTAGCTAATTGTTAGCTACTGTAATGGCCAAAAATGCCAATTCATTATGTCGATTTCGTCGGTGAAAGACGTCCGCAGCGCATAAAAGCTGCCGCAATTTCGGCAGATTCAATTCTAATGTTTATACGTTGCATGAAATATCTACGAAGGAGACGCAAAAAAACCTGATATTATTATTTTGTGAGTCACATGTTGCAAGTACGAGCGCTGTAGCCTCATCCGGATCAGTGTTGTCTGGAGTGTGAATCTATCGGGAGTCGAGGTTTTATTGTAATTTGAAAGGAATTTCATGTAAAAAAGGTTATGCTTTGTAACAGTTTTAAATGTATTTCAATATTTTAAGTTGTTACAGAAGAATTTAAAATTGAATTAAAAGATATTACGTTTTCATCAAACCTCTATGACTTGAAAAAGTGTATAACCTAGAACATTGATGATCCATCAAATTTCAAGACCCATTTATTAATCAATGCTCTGTATTTTATTTTTCCTAAGTAATTAAATCCCAGCATATTTATATCAAATTTTGGTATCAAAATAATTGAAAAGAAACTTGTTATATTAACAAAGTTCAATAAATGTTGAATTGGATTGAAAATGACATAACAACACTGGGTTTCCTGGTTACTTGGCGTCATCGTGTGCAAAGTAAAGCGAACTAGCCGCAGCGAGGGACAATCGGGACTCATTAACTCACTCACAAGGACATCTTGTGTGGAACAAGAGGGACAGTTTGCAGTCAATATCATGTCCGGGAACAAGCGGGTTCGGACCAAGCGTGGCGTAACTTCGGATCACCGAAAATATTCATGCAGTACGTTTAGTTTATTATTAAACGTTTGGTGAAAAAATAATTACATTATAATGAAGAAGTTTATGAGTGGAGTGTGGATATTCTTCTTAGCGTCCATCCATTAAACATTTAGTAGAAAGATGACTGTCAGAATCAACTTCGTCCCCTGTTAACGCTATGAAAGGTTTAGAGTTTTGTTTACCTTCCGGATTTAACCCTCCAATGTCCATTTTATTTACAATACATAACACTTCAATTTATTATATAGAAACAATAGCATCCATTTTGTGAAACAGGTTAATTTCATTTCTAGTTGTAAAGCAGCACATATTTTCAAATGCATAGTTCTAGTTTAAAGGTGGCAGTAAAATAACAAAACAAAACCTGGGACAAGCATAAACTAATGACATTATTTAAGAATTGCTACGGTTTTAAAACAGAACACATGTTTGATGGTAAACATTTCAGATTATCTCTTAAGACAATGTTTATTTTTGCTTTCTATATAATTATTTTGATAAGACAATGTTTTTAGTTTAGTCCATACATCTGGGTGAATATTCAATTTGAATGGCTGGATTGTTATTACATATGATTGTTTACTAATGGATCAAGTGCATTCTCGTGAGCCGGTCACTGAAAAGAATAATGTGATTTAAAGATTGTTGTGACCAATAAGAATAGCTAAAACTGGTAACCAAGGAAACAAGGGTAAAGTGTGGAATTATTGCCAAAGAAACATCGTGAATTGTAGGTAAAATGGTGCAAATCAACAGGGAAGAAAAAAAGTTACTATTATGGATTTACCACTCTAATTTTGTAGGTTAACTTCATTAGGTGAGATATGTGTCTCACGCATTTGAACCAAACAAACTGATATACAAAGAAAGACAACTTTGTCAACGATCAAGTAGCAACACTCAGTACGGTACACAAACAGTGATGAGTCATATGAGTGAGAGACGAGTGTGAGGAGTATTCCATTGGCGCGCGATTTGAAATCTTTTCTTTTGCTTATGCCCAATAAACCTAAAGCATTTTGCGCAACTGGTCCCGGGCCCACTGGGCCCATTTACAAAATCGGCCCTGGTATCTAGGTCATAAGTTGCAGGTAGAAAATTATCATACCAAATTAAATCCAAAATCTTCGACGATTGTATCTCTTAATACAGATGCCAGATACGGTGACCCAGCGACGCTGCATAATCATAAGGAGAAAACTTGCACACGCGCTTGCACGCACACAGCAGAGGTATTTGGGCCTTCTACGTCACCCCCGATTAACCAGTGCTGCCACAATGAAATACAATTTTCCCACCAGAAAACACCTTTGTTATTTCTTGTTTATGTGGGTACACTGAACCTTTTTGTGCATCGGTGATCGTAAATTATATATATTATATATATATATTATATTATATATATATTATATATATATATATATATATATATATATATATATATATATATATATATTATGTATATGTATTTTTTATTTATTTATTGCTAAAAAATAAATTCAGTGATAAATTCCAAGTTTAGGTGTTACTGTACACATAAGGCTTTCCAGTGATTTCTTATATATATTTATGATAAGTAATATAATGATTTCTATTCCTTATTAAATAGGTACTATTTTAAAATATGTACAAGTTGTAATTTTTATTTGTAATATTAGCCAACACATAGCGTTTAATATATTGAGTTTTGATTTAAAAAATTTTGATTACATAAATGAAGAAAAATAAATAAAAAGTTCTCTCAAAATTATATATTTTTTATACCTTATCAACTGTTCTGAAATAAAAACACAAAAGTCTGCTTTACAAAATTAAAATACACAACAAATAAATCAAGTGAACAGCTTTTCTTTCAACAACCATTAAAATGCAACTGGATATAGGAATAGGCAATGTAATGCATACAAAACCAAAAGTAGGGACATCCTTGTGCAGGGGCGAACCCAGGATTCAATTTCGGGGGGGGGGGGGGATATCTTTTGCAGAGGGGTAATACCCGGGGGTTGGGGGGTATGGAATAGCCCCCCCCCCCCAGAACATGGCGGGTCCGGGGCCCTCCCCCGGAAAATTTTGGAATTTTTGAAACTAGATGGTTAGTTTTAGTGAATTTCAGAAGTAAAAATTTAACTTTATGCAGACCTCTACTCCGTCAGAATTTGAAGTGAAACTAATTGGTTTCGAATATGAAATAAAGGGATCAGACTATTATTTAAACTTGGAAAAAATTTATTGACTTTATTTTACGATGGGAAATAAATAACATAAAGGTAAATGCACGATTTATCTATGAGACACAGAATACAGTATCAGAGTTATTTATATTATAAAGATAATATATATTTAATACTTACAATAAATAATATATTTCATTTCCAAAACTAAAATGACCTGTTTTGGATGTAATATTACTGTTTTATCTTTTTTCATTGTGCAATTAAACCCCTATTATTCTTTATATCAAGTTGGTGTTTGTATCTGTTTATAAAAGTCTGGCGTATGAAAATAATATTTTACCCATTTGTCACAGAATGTTTTTATTTTTTGAGCATATTTTTTACTCTCCAACATTTTGGGGGGGGGGTATATCCCCTTTATCCCCCCCCCCCCTGGGTTCGCCCCTGTCCTTGTGGGGAAGTGAGAACGCCACCCCCGAAACACAGCACCACCAAGATGGTAAGGAATATGCTGACTGGTTGAATCGAAACAGATGACTAGAATAATTTTACAGAAGTTTGTTATTGTTTTGATTTTTTTGCAAACAAAAATGCTCATTTTGACATTATTTTTTGAGAGATAGAAAGAGCGCTTTCTGTGACAGTAAGGCTGCGTTCACACGAGACGACTTTTTGCCGTCCGCCGTGGACGGCACGGCGCCGTACATTCCTCGGCCTCAGCCGTGGACACCACGGCTTGTGTCGTAAGGATTGTACGGCTCGCGCAGCGCCGCGCCGTGTCGGCCGAATCTTCAATAGTAAACATAAAAAGTTGTTAGTTTAACCTCTTATAATAGTAAAATCAGTTAAATGTTTTGATTACAGTCCACACATTAAATAAAGACTGCGATTATGATACTACCTAAATGAGTGGCGATGCCAAAGGAAAGTTTATTAATGCATAAATTGTAATAGAATATGTTTAAGTTTTAATCATCTACTGTAAGGTGTTTACCTATATTTTGTAAGAATGGTTTTAAGAAAGGATGAAAAAGCTCCTCTCAGAAAGTCATGCAGTGCTTGGCCTGCTCAGATTTTATGTCTTTATTTAAACTCCGATAAATATAAATAATAATACTATGACTTTAAGTAAAGGGAGATCAGCAATTAACTGATAGTTCTCCTCGCCTGAAATGCCTGCACTTTTTTGTTTTCTATGCAGGTGGACCAACGGCTTAACGTGACTTCCGAACCACGGGAGCGGCCGAACGATCTTTTTGTCCCCGAGCCGGGATTTGAACCCGGGCCCGCTGGGTGATGACCCAGAGCTCTGAGCTCTGATACCACTGAGCTACGGCCGCTGCCTAACTCCGATAAAACTTGTAACTCGGATAAAAGTGAGAGAGAATTTGAATGAAATATAAAGACTTTCTTGGACTTTTTGATTCGCTTTTGAGTTTTATTATATTTTGAATCCATATTACGCTATAAAGGGTCAAAGTTTAACAACTTTAGACCATCACAGTTTAATGTGGATTCCAAGTATTAAAAATTCTAAAAGCGAATCAAATAGCCCAAGTCTTATCTTTTATTTAAAAACTCCCTCATTTTTATCAGCCTTAATTAAAGGCGCAAAATGGGAGCAGGTGAAGCACTGAATAACGCTCTGGGGGAGGGGGTCCTTTACCCCCTTCCTTTAAGTGTAAATAATCTATCGTTTACTTTTCTATAAGATATTTCTGTTTATATTATGCAAACTGGTTACAATAGTTGAAGTGGCAATATTAGTACTAATACCAGTTTCAACATGTGATTGAATTGAAATGGTCGTGAATGTGCCGTGAAAGAGCCGTGGCCTCGAATTTAGCGCCGTCCACGGCCGCCGTGACGGCCGACGTGGACGGCACGGCGCCGTATTCGACGGTCGTCGTAACGTGTGAACACTTCCATATACTCCAATGTAATTCAACCTCCACGGCGCCGTGCCGTCCACGGCGCACGGCGAAAAGTCGTCTCGTGTGATCGCAGCCTAAGGAGAAGTAATCCTAGCATCAGTGCTTTATTATCCTCTGGTTTTTGAGGGAAAAACAAAATATTTTAACATGGGATGTCCCTACTTATTTGGTTCTGTATACATTCGAATAGGCCAGTTTAGAAAATGAGAGTGGAAAGGGTTAATCATTTTTATTCATAAAATTTATATTATTTATACTACATTATGAAAATCCCTATTTTATCATATACGCCTGTTAAATAACAAAGTTTTTTAACAGCATTTTACTATACCTTCTCTGATAAAATGGGTACAGTTTTAAAGACTGTTCTAAGAAAAAAGATAATTTTTTTTATAAAGGAAATTTATACTTTCAATAGTCAGTTAAAATAAATAACTAACTTTTGTTTTAACTTTTTATTTATATTGAAAATTTTAAGGAGATTCCAAAAATTTTATTGGATTTCAACACATTTTCCTCTAGGCTATTCTGAGAAAATTAAGATTCTACGATAAGAGTACAGAATTTAAAAACTAGGTAAAAAATACCTTTGTCCATACCTTGTTGTCCATCATTTTTTTAATAGAAAAATTTTTAATACACAGTTTAATTACATTTTGTGTCTTTTTATCCCCCTTTCCCCCTTACAAATTTACACTAACTCCATTCCATCCTGTATAAAACCTTTTATTACTAATTTTCTTGCCATTAAGTAATTTAACTTTTAAAACAAATGTATTTATAGAATGAAGTATGAATTTTGGTTTCTAAAGAGATTTTCTTATGAACTATTCTAACCATCAAAATATATTCCAACCATAACGAAATAACAACGAAAGGTATACAAAAATAAAGGAACAGTAATGTTAAGCAGTCTTTTTGAAGTAGCTGTTTACTGTGAAGAGGTATAGTTGGTTGTAGGTGGAAATTTAATAGCTTTATTACCATGACGTTATATCAAAATTGAATTAAAACCAACGAGCAAGGCTTGGTTAACCTGGTACTTCAAAACAATTGGCACAAGGTTATGTAAAAACATAAATGATAATTTTGTTCATTTTGTCTGTTTTTCCTGTTTTTCTTGTTGGCTTTAGTTTGTTGTGGGGTCTTAGATAATGATGATTGATAAATTGCTTTTTATTGAAAACACTGAAAAGTATTACAGAGATCAAATTTTTGTGCATTAGTGAATTCCTGCAAGAGACTGTATGTAAGATTGCAAGTATGGTTGTAGTTGTGAGTTGTAGTAGTGAGTTGTAGTAGTGTTGGGTGAGTCAGTGGCGTAGTGGTTAGCGCGCCGGACTTTGGGACTATGGCAGCGATTTGGGCTTGAATCTGCGTTCTGCCAGTGACTTTTATCAGTACCTTTCACCTTGTACTGTAGAGGCTCACCACCTTACTTTGTCTAATACTATCCACGCACAGATCAATAGTCTATGTGGACGGGACAAAGTAAGGCAAAAAGAGGTTTGCCAACCTCTTTAAAAAAAAGGAGAAGTATATGGTCGTCAGTTGTAAGAATTTGTTACGCACCTTTGTGTTGGTAGTTGATGAAGATGGAGAACGCCCATGAAAGACAGACCGGGGGAGAGAGGCAGGATATCAGCTGAGCTGACTTGCTGGCTGGCGTTGTAGAGGTGAGCATATCCAACATAGAGAATGGTGGAACAATCCACATCAAAGTACCGACTATCATGGCTGTGTTGGCTGCAACATTGTGTACAATCAAGATATCAGCTTAATACAATGCTAAGCTTATAATTTGTTCGGAAATGACTTGATAGCTGATGAAGTGGAAGATACATGAAAAAGAAAGCGAAAGAAAAGTAATCTTTTTCCCCACTAAGGAGAGTCGGCAAGCACCCTTGGAAGTCTCTAGACCCTTCACTTACGACGAGCTGGAAGTGGCGATTGATGTGATGCCAATTGGCAAAGCAGCAGGCTTGGATGACATTTTCCCGGAGTTTATAAAACACTCGGGTAACAAGGCTAGACAGTGGCTTCTTGAAGTTTTTAACACCACTCTGAAAACCGACGACATGCCTGGGATATTTAGAAAGTCCAAAATCATAGCTATCCTGAAGCCCGGAAAAGATCCAAAACTGCCTGAAAGTTATCGGCCAATAGCTCTTTTAAGTGTTTGTTATAAGCTGCTAGAGAGGTTGATTTATAACAGAATCCTCCCTATTCTCAATGCCAGCATCCCTGTTGAACAAGCTGGATTTAGGCCTGGTCGCAACTGCTGTGACCAGGTTCTGGCTCTGACTTCTTTCATTGAGGATGGGTTTGAGCGAAGACTGAAAACCTCTGTGGCTTTTTTAGATCTGACTGCAGCATATGACACTGTCTGGAGAAAAGGCCTCCTCGTTAAATTTTACGACCTTATTCCTTGCCCTTTCTTGTTGCGTCTCCTCAACTCAATGCTCTCCAATAGGATGATAAAAGTATATCTGGGACGCAGAGAAAGTACGTTTAGGCAACTAAAGGATGGCCTGCCACAAGGGTCAGTGCTCGCCCCACTGCTCTTTAATGTGTATACTGCCGACATTCCTGTAACTCGGTCCTTGAAATTTATATATGCAGACGATATTGCATTGGCATATCAACACCAGCATTTTCGACAAGCAGAGGAAACACTAACAAATGGCCTCACGACCCTCGGTGAATACTTTGAAGCCTGGAAGCTTAATCCAAACCCAACAAAAACTGAGGTTGCTTGCTTCCACTTGAATAATAGACTGGCCAATCAAAAACTTAAAATCGTATTCAACGGTGTTGAGCTAAAACATAATGACCACCCACAGTATCTGGGAGTCACTTTAGATCGGTCTCTCACGTTTAAAAGCCACTTACAAAAAACGGCAGCTAAGGTGAGAACCAGGACTAACATTGTCCATCACCTTGCTGGCTCCACATGGGGAGCTAACGCACAAGTTCTGCGAACCACTGCTCTGTCATTGGTATATTCAACTGCTGAGTACTGTGCTCCCGTGTGGTTAAATAGTGTGCACGTTAGAGAGATCGACGTCCAGCTAAACAGGACCATGAGAGCTATTAGTGGTACCCTCATGGCAACCCCTGTACCCTGGCTCCCCGTGCTGTGTAATATCGCTCCTCCTGAAATAAGACGAAGGGATGCACTCATTAGGGAATACACAAAGATCTTATCTGCTCCACAGCTGCCCATCCATGATTACCTATCCCAGAATGCGGGTCGATTGAGGTCCCGAAAACCACCGCTACGAACAGCCTCCCAGTTGATGGACACGAACTTCACCATCCATACTAACTGGACTTCCTCCTGGGACGCTTTTCAAGGTCGTAATCACTTCTTGATAGCTGACCCGACCGTAGCGGTAGGTGGTATGAATCTCCCTCGGAAGCAGTGGACTATACTCAATCGTTTCCGCACTGGAGTGGGAAGATGTAATTATTGGAAGTATAAATGGGGAATGACACAAGACCAGTCATGCGACTGCGGAGCAGAGTATCAAACTATGGAACACATAGTCGAAGAGTGCCCACTGAGTGCCTTCCCCGAAGGATTGGCCGGTCTGCATAGCTCAAGTGAAGCTGGGCTGCAATGGCTGAGCGCCCTGGATTTAGCTCTATAAAGAGAGATCTGATTTTTATTTTAGTGTTTAGATTTTTACTTATACTGACTCAGGTGCTCTGCACCGCAGAATTTATTTATTATTCTTAAACCATGGTGGCTGGCTAAATGAGCCATACGATATATATCCCCACTATTGCATTGAAATTAATGGAAATCAAACAAACTAGTGGAGTGTAGGGCCAAAGGCCCCTAAAAATCTAAATGGTGATGTCTCCAAAAATAAGTTTCAATTTATCACCTCCTTGCAGTATTAGGCCTACTGTATTTTTCTCAAGCTGTAGTGTGAATTTACACATTTGGAATTTCTAATAAAATATTTTCTAATTTTGACGAAACCTTTTGGCGGTATCAAATCAGTAATTTACTAATAATTTCCCCTGTATTAAAATACAGTAGTCAATTTTGTGGAACAAAGAAAAATATTGCACTATTATGCTACCAAACATAGTAAAAGGTATTACACTACCTTATTTTATTAAGATTGAAAATAGTTTTAACCTTAAACATGTTCATGATGAGTTTGCAACTCAAATAAATAAAATACTTCAATACAACATAAGCCCATTAATACTGTACACTCCCTCACCCTGGACCCCTGTGCCCCCCATTCCCCCACACTTGACGTGACCCCATGCCTCCCCGTGCTCCCGTTCACCTCTCCTGATCCGTGTTTCCTGTACCCCCTGTGCCCCGGAGCCCGAGTACCCCCCCCATGCTCCTGTAACCCCTTGCCCCCTCATAACCCTGTGCCCTTCAATCTCTCTTGCCCACATGCCCGCAGTTCATCCCCGTGCCCTCTATGTTCCTCATTCCTCCCCAATGCCCCCCATGCCCAACCAACTTCCCTGCCATCGACGACGCCTCTAGTTGGCCCCACTCCTTGTGCCCCAATTCCCATGCATCCATACCCCCGTGCCCTATGTCCACCATTCCTCCTCATGCAACCTATATCCCCATGCCCATAACTAACCCCAGTGCCCCCGAAAACCCTCGTGCCCCCGAAAACTCTCGTGCCCCATGTCCCCGCAACCAGGTACTCCTGTGCCCACTTGCCCACCGTTCTTTCCCGTGGTCCCCATGCTATCTATCTATGTCCCCTAAGGCTCCCCAGTGTCCCCATGTCCATCTGCCCCCCGTGCCTCATGCCTCGTGCTACCGACGCCCCTAGTGGCCATTGTGCCTCCCAACTCCCGCTCCACCACGTGCCCCCGTACATCCTATGTTTCCGAACCCCCATGCCCAACGTCGCCCCCCATGGCAACCGTGTCCCCCATACCCCTTTTGCCACCGACGCCCCTAATGCTCCTTGTGCCCCATCACCCCCTCCGCCACATGCCCCAGTGCATCCCCATGCTTCCCCAGAGTGCCCTCTATGCTTCCGCACCCTCCATGCTTTTGTACCCTAATGCTCGCCGTTTCTCCCTGTGCCCCTATGTTGCCCATGCCTCCACCGAGACCCCCCTGCAACCCTGTCTCCAGTGCCACCGACATCCCTCGTGCCCTTCGTGCCCCATATCCCCGAACTCCCCTGAACTCCCCGTGGTCCCCTGCTGCCATCCCCCCCGTACCTCCATGCCCTCCTGTGCCCCCAGCCATTTCCCCTATTTCTCCCATGTCTCCCCCGTGCCCCCATGCCTTCTTACGCTCCGTGCCACTGACGTCCCTTATAGGTACATTGATTGTAGTCGATTTTGCCTGTTCATCAATTAAGTAGAACACTGATTGATATAGTGTTAGTTTTCGCACACTATCATTTACATAAAAAACTCCCTTATGGACTGACGGGCGTTTATTGTTTCCCTTCGACCTACGTAAAGAAAAAAGCAGAGAATGGATAAAACCAAAACAAAATATTCCTCATACGGAGGTTATCCAAAGTTAGTAGTTTACAATATAATGATTCAGTCGAGAATAAATAAACACACAACAAAGTAGATAGAGTTGAAGAGTTGAAAAGATTCAACTCTTCAACTCTATCTATTGATAGCCAATATAAAGTAGTACCGTAACGTAATAACTAAACGACATTCACTGACTAAAGACAATGAACCATTATATCATCCATGCCATGTCTAATATAATTTTAACTTTTTTTATTTTTTATGCTGAATATACCAATCATTATACTCCTTTTTCCTTAATGACATAGATGGGGTCACGAAAATGAAGTCTCCTGTGGATCCATAATCCCTTCATGACTATTAGTGTTCTCCTTTTTTTATAGTGCATTTCTAATTTTAAAAAGCTATAAATATGAGGTTATCTTAACTCAAAATATCTACTCAATAACCAGCTGAGTTTATGATAAACCACTGGAACATCCACTTAAACACACGTGTACATCTAAAAATCTTCTTCCCTTTATAAAAAAAAATTTCCCTTTATAAAAAACTCATAATAAAAAAATTTTTGAAAATTTTATTTTTTGTCCGCCATATTGGGAAGAGATTAGTTTATGCGTAAATGAGAATTTTTATGAGTGAAATGTTCTTAAAACATTAATTTAAGAGACATTTTTATCTTTGAGCATTTTTTTTTTAATCAATGGTTTCGGAGATATGGGCAGATAAAGTTTGCCCCATGTTATTCTTATGGAACTAAAAATGAACTTTAATTGCCTCTACTCCCTAACCGTTAGGTTTAGAAAAAAATTGCAAAGAATAAAAAAGTCTTAAAATCACATAGAAATTTTAAAAACACCATAAAATGTAGGGTGTTCCATAAGAAATTTTAAAGTTGGCCGCCATATTGGAAAAATAGCGAGAAATTTTGAAAAGTGAAATACATACCTGAAAGCAAAATAAAAAAGTAAAGGGGGTCACCCTTAAGAAGTATACTGTCAGATATATATTAAAAAAGTTAGCTATTGGATCACTTTAGAAACTCACCCTGTTTAGGCTGAGCGTGACAGAGAATAAGCATAGCAAGCTTAATTACCTATAAAATAAATTCAAGGCAAAGCCCTGACGGGAATCAAATACTGTGATTATAAATTAACATAATAATATAAGCAAAATAATAATAATATAAGCTGGTTTTCCAGCCCAGAAACTAAAACCTGCTGGCTGCAGGTTTTGTCTACTACAATGAAATTGAAATAGATTCAACTATACTTAATAAGCTAAAAAGCTTTTTTTACAAAAGTAGCTTCAAAAGTTATTTTTATCAATAAAAATACAAAACGACCAAAATAATAAAAATTGACAACAAAAAAGTTGTTATTGGGAAACTTGCTGTTGTTTCTTGTTCATCCAGAAAGACTCAATCTCAGGACTAATTAATAACTGGGACTAATTCTACTATTCTCCATATAAACAACTAACTTTCACGATAAAAAATCAAACTATTTTGACCTGGGTTTTACCAATCGGATACACAGCTTGTTTCAGTGTTACCATGTGATACACTTTAAACTCTCTGCGGATATGACCAATTAAATTTTCCCTCAACTTTTATTGTTTCTGCAGAGTGTGCCTCATAACTTGATAGTACAAGGTACATCTTGAACTTGAAATAATTCAAGTTTAGACGAGTACTGGACACAAAATTATTATTTGTTAGTATAAATGAAATGTGCTCGGAAACAGAGAGTGTAAAATAATTTACTTTGCTAAGTTGGTACGAAACTGCTTTAGCTAGGAAAAGGTGCTGAAACCTAATGGAGTTCCACAAACCACAGTTTCTAAAATAATTATTGGATTTCTTGCCTCAAACTTAGTGGAAATGCATTTTAACGCAGAACTGGGGTGACAAAAACAGCTCTCTGTGTCACATCAATCAGAAACTATTTTAATTTTCTGTGCATTTAATTTTTTATGTCTTTTATTGTCTTTTGCGTACCGCCTCCAATCCTCTCCCGTACCATCAGTGGTATGTCTATCACATGTTGAGAAACACTGGTTTAAAATATTGACATTGTCAATAGGTGTATTTTAGCTGAATCCTATACTCTAATATGAGTAAGGTATATTCGTAAGTATATATGTATGAATGCACACAGATCTTGAAAATGGCTTGAACGATTTTGTTCAAACTTCTATTATTCTTCTACTGGTGGCTATAAATGTTTGGATAAATAAAAGTAAAGTAGGTCTAAAAGGACAACTAAGAACTCTGTAGTATTGCAATTGAAGTTAAAAGCAAAAAAAAAAAAATTAGTAACAATGATGAAATAAACTGTTAAGCAATAGAATTAGAATCCACGTATTGGAACCACCGAAACTAGAATACCCTAACCGTAAGTGACAACCACAGCTGTTTCCAAAGGAAAAGCACCAGAAAAGCACCAAGTATGTCACATTTTAATTATTTGACAGTTGCTATCAGCTAAAGCACCAGCTACGTCACTGGTGCTAATTACATTATGTTATTTGTTGTCGTTGATATCACCTACCTTGGTTTGTTTTAGATACATTGCCTGTTACAGATTTAATATTTGGTTTAAAAAATATACACCAGAGTGCAGCACCCGTTTTCCTACACTAAAACCATCTAAAAGGCAAGTGACCGAAGTGAACAAGCTCATGGTGAAAGCAAGTGAGCAGAGTGAACGAGCTCATCTTGAATAGAAACAAGCCTGTTTGAACTTGGCATTTAAGCGCATCTGTAACTGATATTACTAAGAAGAATTGTTTAAATTTACCGAGCAAATTCTCTGCTCCCAGGTACTACAAATAAATGAGGATAGTAGAATGGTTGTTAATTACCATGTCCAGCTTTCTTGACAGTAAAAGGCTAGCTGATTGATTTATCAGGATCATTAATTAATAGCCCAATGAACAATGCTATTTATTTGTCTAGGTCCAGTTTTAAAACTTCAAAGAGTAGTGCTAACTTTTCTCAAGATCACACGGGTAACTTTGGGATTACTATGCAACCTATATAATCATCAGCTACCCGCTTTCCATGTTGTAGGGGTGAGCATGTACAATAGTATGAACTTCTTTTTTGCTTTGTCCCAAAAATGGTGTGCAGGCGAAGAACCTCTCATATCCGACCCCTCCCAATATCCGACCATCTGATATTTAAATTTTAAATTGTATACAGTTTTTAGAAACCTTCCACAAGCGGTAGATATTTAATGGAATGTTCCTAAGGAGTTTATGTTTATAGAAATAACAATGTACTGGGCCGTTCTGGAACATATAGATGGCTTGAAGTTTCAGAAAATTCACCGCCACAAACATATGTTAAAATATAAAAATGTCAATACCAAATTCAAGTCCTCTGCTGAGTATAAAATCAAATGAAATTATTAAAAAATAGTCTATTTGTTGCTCGAAATTAAGCAATTTATTTTGATACAAATACAAAAGTAACATTTAGTTCTAAATCAACAACATCCGACCAATCCAATATTGTGAACATCAGTAATCACAAAAAAATACATGTATTTACAGCTGTACATTAACAGAAGTTTAAAATGTTCAACCCAATGCTATTCTAATGGGGAAATTATATTATGTCCGATTTTCATCAATTTTTAGTGGAAACAACTACAGACCAAGCCCTATTCAACAGCACCAAAAACTTGAATATCAATTGAAAATTGTAGGAGTTCCAAAAAAAGAGTTCCCCTTAGCGTATTAAATAAGTACTAGAGATAACCTCCTGGTTGAAATTCAACCAAAAGTTTTTCAGTTCGTCTGGACCAACGAGGTTAAATAGATATAGAGTGCTCATCACATGTTAATTTTTTGTCCCTTTTTGATTTGCGCCATTTTACCCATAATTCCCGCCATTTCCTTGGCAACCATTCCACACTTTACTCTCGTTTCCTTGGTTACTAGTTTTAGCTATTCTGATTGGTCGCTACAAGCTTCAAAAATTACTGATGATATTTTAAAAACATATGTTTATTTGTTGTTTGTTTTAAAATTAGTTTCATTTGATGGTCTGTGAGCAGGCTATTGAAGTTGGTAAAATGGTAAATTACTGTTGGAAAAGTGTAAACAAAGGACTGGTTACCAAGGAAATGGCGGGAATCGTGGGTAACATGGCGCCAGTCAAAAAGGACACTTTTCCCTATCAGGTGAGCACTCTATATCTATTTAACCTCGTTAGTCTGGACCAAATTAGTTAAAACAATATGTTATATCTGAAACATCTGTTCTTTCTGATTTGCAACCATTTGTTATTAAAACAGCTGTCTAATGATTCAGTCAATTATTTTCTCCCATAAGATTAACATTGAAACTTTGAGAGCCTGTAGGGCGTAGCCCTGGGGGCCAGTGTGAATTAAAACGTGATTCTGCTCATCTACAGCACAATACCATTTTAACAGTATGCGCAGATTTCTTCTACGATGCACACAAAAAGGAGGAAATGAAACATGCTTGCCTATTAATATATAGATAGATGCCACATAACTTAAGTTATTGGATGATTTGACCTGTTCCATAATTATTAACATTAATTTATAAGTCCTGCCCCATACCTTGACAAATGGATTTGCACAATGATTCAGTTTAAAGTTGTTTGGATAATCATCTGTTCGATGAATTAGTGTGCGTATTACATAAGCCTGACGTTTTTGGAAAAGTACCCCCTGTCCCCCTTGCCAATCCCAGCTGTTTTTCTTCATTCCTCAGCTTACGTGGGGACACCTACTTATAATGTGTGCCTTATGTTTTTTTGAAAACTAATTGAGCTCAACCATGCCAATAAGAAAATAATTATAATGTGTGTTTTTTTGTTGTTGTTATCGTTAAGTGCATATTATATTGTATTGTATTATATTGTTATTGTAGCCTATCTGTATTCGTAATATATATAAACATAGTTAGTCACATATATGAAAAATTTGATTGCTTGTTGTTATATTCTTTGTCTTTTTTATTGTTGTTGACATGTTTGCTATGTTTTTGTTCCTGTATCGTCATGTTGTTTACATTTCGTTAGTAATTTATATTGTTATTAGTTCATCACACTATTGGTCATCGTGCATGATATAGACTCTTAAGACATTGTTTAAGTACTGTAAGTCATTTATCATTACTTGTCTGCCAAATATTGTACATTTGCAAAATGGAGTTTTTCCGTAAATAAATAAATAAATCTAGCTATTTTAAGGCATTCATAAAGTTTTGTGGCAACCTTTGTAATAAGAGTTTTGAAGTACGGTAATATGGATACTTACGACTTTTGAAAAATGTGCTCACAGCAAAGCAGTACAGGACCATGGTCACTATGAACAATATGAAGAGGTACCATATAACCAAGCTATCTACTTGGTAAAGCGGTTCGCAGCGATCTTCTGTAAACCTGTCGGTGAGTATCTCACAGCGATCTAACCAAGGTATCCTGCAAGGTAAAATAAACAATTAAAAATTTACTCACTAAAAAATGGTACACTAGATATAAATATAGTATATTATTAATGAATATAAATGCATGAATATTTTTAAAAGGCCCTAGTTGTGTGGGTAACACAAACAGCTCACTTTTCTAATAAACTAATTCAGCTCCTATATTTTAACATGAAAGGGTATAAAATCATTTTTTTTAAGAAAGATCCTATTTCATTTTTATTGTATAAGTTTATTCAAGTGAAATATTTTTTGACATATAATACTGATGATAAAAATGTATGTATAAATACATAATTATCATAATAATCATTACATTATGCATTATAATCATGTTTCCAATAAGTTATTAATCGTATGGAGGTAGTTTATTACTGTGATTGAATTCATTTTTGTCAGTTTATTTAACCAATTGATAATTCACAGAAATAATCCGATAATCAATCGTTAAGTCAGTCTAACTTAACATGTACTCCAACACAAACATAATAATACCCCCGTCGCAGCAGACCTGCGTACTCAGCGAATTTCCAATGGAATTTCAGATTTTTTACTTTCTCCATAAAAACACCATAGGACCGAGTATGTAGGTTTGTTGCCATGGAGTGTTATGGAAAGTCTAAGTTAATCAATAATTGGTGAAGTTAAACACAAAATTGTAAATAACTTCTTGATTAGCATACGTGCTGGTACTGATATTCAGGTTGAAGTAATAAAACGTCTTCCAACACTACTCGATATATTTACACTTATACTGTAATTGTTTACAAGACAATAAATATATATAAAAGATCTTATAATGACGATCGATTTCGACCAGTCACATCGGTCATCATCAGGCCCAATCCGGTCTTGCATGAAATTGAACGAATGGTGTTTTTGGCTTATGGGGACCTCAAAATGAAAAAGTAACATGATCCCGGGCTTAGGTCTTACCATGGCTACTACTGTAATAGCGTATTCCCTGAAGGGAAATTTGCTAAAAAGAGTTTGAGAGCCATTTTTAAAGGTGACAACAAGCTGTAAAATCTGGTTTTGTTTGATATTCTTTGTTTTGTAAAGTAGCTAGATAAATTAATTGAGCAGTATAAAATGAAAATTAGTTCATCATACAATTTTTCGCTTTTAAAATCTGGCTCACTTGGCAATTTTATGGCTTGGGCCTCTGCGGTTGTAAAAATTACACTTGATATGTTTTAGAAGCTCTGGTGTTATGTATAAACATGGGCGTGTAATATGTATTCCATGTACATAAGATTAATAACTCTTTCTCGGAGTTCTTCTGTACTGCTGGATACGACCAACTTCGTGCAATTAAAACAGATGAATACGATCCCAAATGCAAGAGGAGTATTTCTCAATCTGATCTTCTCTTCTGATGCCAAACTCTTGGTCTCTGCCTTTGAAGAACCTTTGATTAAGCCTGAAGACAAGCATCCGCCTCGCCAGTTTGAACTTGTGACAAGCAATCAATTATCACTAAGACCTCCAATCCTTATACCGGATATCCGACGTTGTAACCTGACGGAAGTTTTCATTTATATTCAAGATATGGAATATCCCAATCTATCACCCTCCGCAGATCTTGATATTGTTTTCAATAACTTCTGCCTAAATCTTAGAAGCAAGATTAATGAAAGTTCCCCAACTAAGCAACTTGGTTACGGTCCTTTCCCTCCATGGTTCTCAAATGAACGTAAACACCTGATAATTGAGAAGAAAAGGTTACACAAGAACTACAAGAAGTCAATCAACCCACATATTCTCGACAGATACAAAGAAGTCTGTAGGCAAGAGGCTTTCTAGAGAGTGTCACCTGCTCCACCTTTCAGGAATAACAAGTCTTATTGAAAATCCAATGTATTTTTGAAAACATATCTGTGGCCTCAAGAAGAACAATACTCAACCTGACAGCCTTAACTACAATGGTCGAGGGGCAACAAATTCTCCAGGCGAAAAATTCCCAGAGATTAGTGAGCTCTTTGCTGACTTTTTTCCTCTATTTAAACCACTCCATCGGGCAAAGTACCATCATACTCTTACAACAGTAATAGCTGCCTGTCATCTTTTCACATATCTGCCGTTGAGGTGGAAGCAAGCTTGAAGGCTCTGGACATTTCAAAAGGACCAGGCCCCGATGAAATTCCCGCAGCAGTTCTTAAGCACTGTGGAATTATTATTGCACCGCATCTAGCTCTGTTCTTCAACTTTTTCCTGAACAAGGGCTTATTTCCCTCTTCTCTAAAATCTGGCTTTCTGATCCCAATGTACAAGTCTGGAGAGCACTCTTCTGTTCAGAACTACAGACCTATAGTATTTCAACATGCCCTGGCATAAGTGTTTGAAAGCATTGTACTTGATTGATTAACTTTCACTTTCAAGAGTAGTATAATCCCCCAACAACATGGTTTTCAGCATGGGAAATCGGCACAACTAACTTGCTGGTGTTTGTCAACAGGATTCTGACTGCTTATGAGAGAGGATCCCATTTTGAGTTTTCATATTTAGATTGCCCTAAGGCATTCAATAGAATTAATCCCCATCGAAGAACCTCAAAGTCCTGAGTGTATCTGGACCATTTCTTATGTGGTTTGGTAGTTATTTGCATGGCCGAACATTACAAGTCAGGTACAGATCATCCCTTTCAAGACCTTATCATGTGACGTCAGGTGTTCCCCAGGGCTCTCATTTGGGCCCTACTTTGTTCAGTTTCTATGTAAACGATTTTTCTGGCATGGTCTAAAGAGTGATTTTCTGTTGTTCGCGGACGACAGGGAACTTCAGGGAAGTCACATGTATATAGGATGAGATGTACCTTCAGGAAGACCTCGACTGCTTGATTGAAGATTGGTGCACGACAAACAAAATTTACCTGAATATTGATAAATGTGTCTCAATTTCTTTCACAAGGACAAGACAAGCTATGCTTCACAACTACACACTTTGTGATTTACCATTGAAGAGAGTGGACAAGGTGAAGGACTTAGGGGTCTTACTTACAACCAACCTTGATCCAAGCCAGAATATCCTTGGTGTGTGCAGTAAAGCAAACAGGACCCTGGGACTCTTTGGTCATACTTGCCGTCAGACACTCACCAAAAACACCTTGAAAACTCTCTACTTGGCTCTTGTAAGGCCCACTTTAGAGTACTCAGTTGTTATGTAGGCTCCTCAACAGATTGGTCACTGTGCTCTACTCGATGCCGTGCAGAAACGATTTCTTAGGATGGTTGGAGTGAATAAAATTCCCAATAAAGAATTTTATTGGGTGTCAGATATAATGAGAAAGACTGCCAAGCAGTGGAGCAGTTTCTCCATATGCCTTCACTTAGTGCCAGAAGAAAACTGATTGACATACTATTCTTATACAGACTCTTAAATGACCAAATTGAATGTCCTGAAGTTTTGGATCGGATCGATTTTCATGTCCCTCATCATGCTCGCCATCACCAACAGTTCTCGAAGTATCATTACTCCACAAACTACATATATCACAGCCCAGGCCTACGTTTGATGAAAAATGGAAATGGTGTATGCGGTTAATTGGAATTCTTCTACAGGAACATGGCCACCTTCAAGAGAGCTTCTAATTGCAGGCAACCCCATGAGCATGTCCGCCAGTTGAAGCCAACCAGATAACCTATTTTCACTTTTTTCCAAATGAACCTGTTTATCCAATTATTTGTTATCACTACAATGCATTTTTATTGTTATTTATTAATATTTATAGAATATAGAAATAGATTAGTTAGTAGACTATTGTTACTTCCTGTTAGAAGTTCAGCATGTCGTTAGGCTTGTCTTATTGTATTGTTGTTAAATCAATATTTTTCTTGTTATTACAATTTCATGGTTTTTCTATTATATTGTTGTGGACTTGTTAATATTATATCGGTTATTGTTATCTTTTAATGGTTTTTGTTGCTGTTAATGATTGATTTTTGAACTTTTGCCATATTGTAAATAATCATTCAAGTTATGTTATCTTCACGTCTGCATAGTGTAATTGTCAACTACTGTAAAATGGTGTATTGCAGTATATTGAATAAATAAATAAATAAATCTATATCTATAAAAGAGGAAGTATTATGGTTGAAATTTGATGAACGATTCTCTTTGCTCATAGGCGCTCACTAAGAAAAAGTTTTGCAAATATTGTTTTCAAGCTTTTTAGGGCTCTGCCCCACTGGACTTCAAAATTACTTTAGGGCCACCGGGGTTGAAATTTGATGGACGAGATTCTCTTTGCTCATAAGTACTCACCAAGAAACGATTGTGCAAATATAGTTTATAAG
The DNA here is from genome assembly GCA_030545055.2 of Neoaliturus tenellus. NCBI lineage: Eukaryota > Metazoa > Arthropoda > Insecta > Hemiptera > Cicadellidae > Neoaliturus > Neoaliturus tenellus. The sequence goes on along the minus strand of CM061533.1, from coordinate 117,859,467 downwards.
CAGTTTTGGGCTTTGCCCCACTGGACCTCAAAGGTACTTTGCTCATCACTAAGAAACGGTTTTGCAAATATTTTTTCAAGCTTTTTAAAGCTCTGTCCCACTTGACATCAAAATTACTTTAGGGCCACTGGACTTGAAATTTGATAAACAATTCTCTTTGCTCATAGGTACTCACCAAGAAACGGTTTTGCAAATATAGTTTTTAAGTTGTTTAGGGCTCCGCCCTACTGGACTTCAAAATACATCAAGGCCACCACAGTTTAAATTTGACATGGACGTGCCTCTTTGCTCATGCTCATGATTTGCCTCTTTGCTCTGTTGCTCACTAAGAAACGGTTTTGCAAATATTGTTTTCAAGGTTTTTAGGACTCTGACCCACTGGACTTCAAAATTACTTTAGGGCCACCAGGGTTGAAATTTGTTGGGCAATTCTCTTTGCTCATAGGTACTCACCAAGAAACGGTTTTGCAAATATATAGTTTTTAAGCTATTTAGGGCTTTGCCTTACTGGACCTCAAAGGTACTTTGCTCACTAAGAAACGGTTTTGCAAATATTTTTTCAAGCTTTTTAAAGCTCTGTCCCACTTGACATCAAAATTACTTTAGGGCCACTGGACTTGAAATTTGATAAACAATTCTCTTTGCTCATAGGTACTCACTAAGAAATGGTTTTGCAAATATAGTTTTTAAGCTTTTTAGGGCTCCGCCCCACTGGACTTCAAAATTACTTTAGGGCCACCGCAGTTGAAATTTGACATGGACATGCCTCTTTGCTCATAGGTACTTACCAAGAAACGGTTTTGCAAATATAGTTTTTTAAGCACTTTAGGGCTTTGTCCCACTGGACTTCAAAATCACTTTAGGGACACCAGGGTTGAAATTTGATGGACGATTCTCTTTGCTCATATGTGCTCACCAAAAAACGGTTTTGCAAATATAGTTTTTTAAGCACTTAAGGGCTTCGCCCCACTGGTCTTCAAATTTAATTGAGGACCTCCGAGATTGAAATTTGACATGGACGTACTTCTTTGCTCATAGGTACTCACCAAGAAACGGTTTTGCAAATATAGTTTTTGAAGCTCCTTAGGGCGCTGCCTCCCAGGTCTTAAAAATTACTCTATGGCCCAAGGGGTTGAAGTTTTACATGGACGTTCCTCTTTGCTCTTAGGTGCTCTTGCACTTACAATTACGATCAATAAGGCACAAATGCAATCTTGGACTGTTGCGGGTTTAAATTTAGAAAATGCCTGTTTTTCTTATGGCCAATTCAGTACGGCACAGGCACTCGTGACGTGCTCACGAGTTGGTACGCCTGAAAATTTGTACATTTATACACCAAATCGAAAGACAAAAAAACTTGTTTATCCTTTGGCTTTACAATAAAACTAATATACTAACTTTCTATTCCATTGCCTTTTTGGTTATATTAAAAAACTATTAAAACATATTTCTGTAAAAAACTTAATGTTGGCGCAGAAACGCGCGCCGGGTAACTGCTAGTAAATAAATAAATGTTAAAACAACCATATTTTTTGTAAATACCCAATTAATTAGTCATTTTTCAAAATGATGCTGTTTCATTGCCGCATTATGTAGTAGTCTATTCATTGTTACCTAAACATCATGGTGATGATGCTGACTGATATGCTGTGGACCATCAGAGAGTGGACCATCCAGCCGGCCCACAGCATCCACCCGTGCAGCCCCATCATCTTCTGTAGCTCCTGTTTGTATACATCATCACTTTATTGTAATAAAATACTTTGTAATAAAATTGTTTGTGATAAATTATTTTTATTTTTAGTTAATTTTTGGAAGATTAAAAATAAAAGTACCTGGGGGAGGAGCATTTGCTCAGTAATCTTAAACAATTCTGTATAGTAATATCAGTTACAGACCGTGCGCTAAAATGCCAAGTACCAAAAGGCTTTAGACGAGCTTGTTCGCTGTGCTCACTCGCCTTCACGTTGAGCTCGTTCGCTTCACTCACTCGCCTTTCAGACTGTTTCAATGAACGCCTACGAGTTCTGCACTCTGGAGTATATTTTTTAAACCACATGTTAAAACTAACACGAGGATTCTAATTACCTATTTGATTAACTGCTAATTTCATAATAGTTATTAATTATTTTATTTAGAAACAAAATTGCAATTCTACAAACTGATTAGTTCTTTAATACTTTTTCATAATTTTTATTTATGTCAATATCCTTAATCAGCAATATAAATTACAATCTATATATATAATTCTGTACGCAAAATTTTTTGAGCAAAGTTGTGAGCGTTATACAAATTGCAGGAAGATGGGACCGGTCTCGAATTAAAGGTCTCGGTCCCATGTACGAGGGAAAATTATCGACGTGTCCATAATATTACCAGGAAATGAGAAATAACATAAAATATAAGAATAGCATGGGGATCGAAAAACGTCTGCTTTGTGTGCATTAAAACATGTGTTTTGGTTTGATTTTAAAAAGAGAGCCAGGTGGAAGACAATGAGTGAAGAAGATGTTATATTATACTTATCATCTAAAGTGGCACTACTTAATTATAATAAGTTAATGCTATAATAAAATTGGTTTTTGCATCAAATGACTACAAAATTTACTAGGACCGTAGTTATAATCTTGCAAATTATTACAAATTTACAGCTGATTTTTAAATCATCATTTAAATAAAAGAAAACTTTAAAGTCTAGCGTATGTATGCAAATGAACAGTAAAAAAATTTTTGATCATCAGCTGGGCTTACGAAAACTAACAGTTAGTTTTCGTTTTCGTAGGCCTCATCATGAGACGGGTACAATGAGCGATGAGTTATGGTTCAAGCAAAGCTTTCTTTGTTTGCATTAAAACATGTTTTTAGTTTGATTTTAAAAAGAGAATAAAATAATCAAATTGAATGAAAATTCAATATTAATTCAAACGTATAGTGTGTCAGCCAACAAAGTTTGGTATTAAAAAAAAAAAAAACGAAAATAAATTTTGGATCTTTTACAAATTGTAGAATGATAAGGATGAAGAGAGTTTAAATTAAAGAGGTTTGTTCCAAAGACAAGGAAAAACAGCAACATGCCCCAAACCTTCCAAAAAATGAGAAAGAAGAACAGGGAAAATACACCATAAAATTTATAGGGATTAAAAATGTTTACATTGTTTTTACGAAAATAAGTTATGTGTTTTTATTAGGAGATTCGAAAATTGACAGTGAGTGAGGACTGTCTAATTTGAGATGGTGTGTTAAAATTTTGTGAGGCTAAATAATAAGAAAATGTGGAAAGAGCAAAAATACTATTTCATCTTATGGACAAACAAGATACCGGTAATCAAATTGTTGAAAAAAGGATGGTGTCTGATGAACACTATTGAACGTGTTTTAATCCTGAAATGGGTGCTGAGCATCCACCACGTTTATTTTCTTATTGCCACTTTTCTACATTATGTTAATTTTTTGTATTAGCTCAAAGACTATGATTTCTTTAAAAATCCATTTCCAAAATCGACATAGATTTTAACGATAGACAAAATTAAGCTTTCATTAATGACGTGTGTATCAAGATTGTAAAGAGTGATTTGGAAGTGAATGGTTTATGCAAACGATATTTCTAAAATATTATTGATAAAAATGAAATATACTTAAAACTTTCTTAGTAAAGTACGGGTAATCCACCAAGGTCTACATTATTTTAATTTTATGATTAGGGGTTTTTGCCCCAATAAGCCACTTGTCTTAAACTATTTTTATTGTAGTAAAATTAATTTTACTAGAGATCGCCCACTGGTCGAAATTCGACCAAAATCTCAGTTCATCTTGAGCCATTTAGATTTAAAAGGTTTTATAACTGAAACATCTGTTCTTCCTGGTTTGCTATAATTTATTATTATAACAGCTGTCTAATGATTCAATCAATTTTCCTTCTCCCATAAGATTAACATTGAAACTTTGAAAGCCCATAGGGCGTAGCCCTGGAGGCCGATGGAAATTATAATGTGATTCTGCTCATCTACAGGACACCAGCTTTCTAACGGTATGCGCGGATTTCTCCTACAATGAACATGAGCTGAGAAAAAAGGAGGAAAAGAAACATGCTTGCCTATTAATATATAGATAATTTACTAACTGGCTTGCAATCCAAAACCACATTTTGATACTGTAACACGAGGTCTGCACTTTGCCAGTTCGTTCAGTTGTTTTTATTATTTGTTTATTTTGATTTTTAACTCCATAAGGCCAATGTTAAAAAATTTTGAAATTTCAATTAATGATTATTATAAAATAAGATTTTTCCTGGCATAGAGACCTGTATTTATATAGTTTTTATCCCAGAACTAAGGTATTTACAAAGTTTTCGAGCCGTTTTTGAGATTCCGTGTACATACTTACATACAAATACACCTTACTCATATTAGAGTATAGATTAGTTTTCTGTATTGAAAATAAACTGATTATTAGCTGAAATTGCTTCTGAAAGTAATACCTCTCTAAACTATATAGACCTTTTAAGTAAATAATCATCTAAAAACAAGCATATCAAAATCTTTCCTTGGGGCATGTTTAAAGTAGGGGAGATTAAGGCCCCCTTCACATGATATGAATGTTTTCCGTGCACCATGTATGGCAGTATGTCAAAGAGTTAGAATAATAACCTTATATTATTATCATTCCTGTTGAAAAAGTTATTTTTCCTACTCTTTGATGCCACAAAGTCAAGGCGCACAGAAATAAGTCCTATTGTGGTGGTGGTTTGGTATTATGTTCAACATTTTGACCATTATGAGCAATGATGTAGGTCTAAGAGGTAATAAATTACAGATGAGTCATAAAAACATCTCAGAATCATTAAAACTTATTTTCATCACTCCGTATTCGAAAGTGACAACTTGCCGTACAGCTGAGACCTTGGAAAGTAGTCATTTCCCAAACTGTCACCGTCAGCTGATTTTACTGACCTGTACGGAAAGTAATGTTTGTAAAAATTACTTTCCGTCCAAGGTAAACAAACTTTTCCGTACAGCAACAATCAGCTGGGTTTAAAACAAATTAAATTTTGAATTCCAGCTTTGTTTACTTTGTCCAATGGCGAAGAATTTACAAAAATAATCCTCCTTTAAAACTTCCACATTTATTAATAATTACGTTGTGATGAAAGGTATCGTTCACAACTCGTCCGGAAAGCCCATTTCCAGGCTCGATAGTGTTTTCCACGCTCGGCTTCGCCTCGCGCGTAAAACACTATCTCGCCCAGAAATGGGTCACTTTCCGGACTAGTGGTGAAATATACTATAAATATGTATGAGTGAATGGGGTTTTTTTATACAAAACATCCTTAGGGTATGAATAGATAATTATTTAGTTTTTAAAAATGAAGTGGATAACTGCTAAAAACGTGATAAGAATACAGATCTTACCTTTATTCCAGTTAGTTTTTCTTCAACAATCTTTTTTAAAATTGCTGGCATTATATAAACAAAACTGAAAGTAGTGACCAAAGGAAAAACATAATTTGACACACTCATTACTTCAAAGCCTAGGTCTGGGAATTTCTGAAGTGCCATCTGAAAATAATTTGAGAATTATAAAATCAATATAAAATTTGTGAAAAACACTTAAATTTAAAATAGAATATAAATCCCCACAATACCAAGAAGATATAGTTAATATGAAGTTACAATCTAAATATTTTTTATATGATAACATTTATTCCACTGACAATATTGATAACAATTTTACTTAAAACCATTTAAAAGAGCTTAAAAAACAAACAATTTAGTATTTTGAATTTTTAACTTGGCTTAACAGGTTACAGGAGCCATATCCCCAATTATTTTTAACATTTCGGAGTACTCTGCTGCCATCAGTCCTTGAAGCTTGTGGAATTCCTTATTTATTTTTTTACATTCATTGAATAGGCATACACCTCTTCCCTTATGCTACAGCTGAGACCCATTGAACATATTCCTTTTTTAGCGAATTTCCCTATAGATAATACGCTATTACGGTAGTAGCCATGGTAAGACCTAAGCCCGGGACCATGTTACTTTTTCATTTTGAGGTCCCCAGAAGCCAAAAACACCGTTCGTTCATTTTCATATATATGTATATTAGCGAATTTCCCTATAGGGAATACGCTATTACAGTAGTAGTCATGGTAAGACCTAAGCCCGGGACCACTTTACTTTTTCATTTTGAGGTCCACAGAAGCCAAAAACACCATTTGTTCATTTTCTTATATATGTATATACCTATATATATATATATATATATATATATATCTATGTGTCCATGGTACTGATAACTTTTGACCTCCGATTTTGATCCTTTTTGAGCATTTTTGGACCTTAATTTTTAAAATTCAACAATTTTAACTAAAACCATTTAAAGAGCCTAAAAAAAACAAAAAATTAGTATTTTCAATTTTTAACTTGGCTTAAAAGGTTACGGAGAAAAGCTAAAAATAGGTTTCCAATGTTAATCTTATGGGAAATCAACAAAACCCTGTATCTCGCTTATTTATTGGATTAACTTGATAAAACTTGTTATGTACATTCACTAGGTAAGGTTTAACTGATATTTGCTTACAACACCCACATGGCGGCAATCCTACATACTCACCCCCATGGGGTTTATGGGAAAAATGAAAATAACACCATAACTTGATAAAATTTGGTATGCACATTCCCTAGGTAGGGTTTAACTTATATTTACCAAAAAACCCATATGGTGGCCAAATTACATATACTCTCATCCCCATGACTTTTATGGGGAAATAGAAAATATACCTTAATTCCATTGGAAATTCGCTGAGTACGCAGGTCTGCTGTGACGGGGGTATATATATATATATATGTGTGTGTGTGTGTGTGTGTCCGTGGTACTGATAACTTTTGAAGAGGACCTCCGATTTTGATGAAATTTGGTATGAAGGTGTAAGATTAGGTCTGTTTTCATGAGTTCGCGAACCAACATGATCGGGTTATGGGAACGGGGTTTTATGGGGTTTCAAAAGGGTCAAAAATGGGTTTTTTTACATTTTTGGAGCATAATTTTCAAAATTCATCAATTTTAACTAAAACCATTTATAAGACCTTAAAAAACAAACAATTTAGTTTTTTGAATTTTTAACGGCTTAACAGGTTACGGAGAAAAGCCAAAAATAGGTTTTTCATGTTAATCTTATGGGAAATCAACAAAACCCTGAATCTTGCTTATTTATTGAAATAACTTGATAAAATTTGGTATGTACATTCACTTGGGTAGGGTTCAACTGATATTTGCTTACAACACCCACATGGCGGCAAACCTACATACTCACCCCTATGGGGTTTATGGGGAAAATGAAAATAACACCATAACTTGATAATATTTGGTATGTACATTCACTAGGTAGGAGTTAACTGATATTTGCTTACAACACCCATATGGCAGCAAACCTACATACTCACCCCCATGGGGTTTATGGGGAAAATTAAACGTGCCGAATATTGATACAGTTTGACATTTACCTAACGTAACTATTACATTTCCTAACAAAACTAACATTTTCTAATAACATCCCAAGGCAGCAAACCTACATGCCCATTTCTATGGTGTTTATGGGGAAAATACAATATCTCAAGATCGTTTGGAAATTCGCTGAGTACGCAGGTCTGCTGCAACGGGGGTATTTTTCTAAGTTCTTCTCTAATTATTTTCAAATTAAAATTTTCATTTAATTCCAAGTCTGGAATTTTCAACTTTTTCAAGCACTGTTTTATTTCTGCAGTAAAATTTCTATATTGCGATAAGATTGGATCATCTTGCCTATTTAAAACTTTGCATATATTTATATGTTGTATATATGCCTCCCAAGAAATTAGTTAGTATAGTTTTTGTCAATAGGACAGAGAGTGGCTTGTTCAGCATATTTCATCACACTGAAAAATATACTTTTAGGCATTGGTTTGAAACAGCTGTTAACCCTAGATGGGTATCACACACAAAATTCACGTATAACCAGTTGTTTTTTCGTCCCACTCGTTACCCTCTCCACCGAGGCTCCCCTTGTTCCAGCAGTGCTCTCGGCAGGCAGTTGCCGTGGGACAACTGCCGTGGTTAACTTTGTAATGTGTTTCTTTGAGTTCTTGCTGGCCAGTTTCTTGGAACGTGTACGTCAAACTTACGTGTCAATGCCTTTAAGAGGTATGCAAGTGTTTTGTTATATATGTTACTGATGTTGAAATAGCAGTGTAATTTCTGTAAATTTTGAGTTTATTGAACACTGGAGGGTTATTTACGAACAAAAAGAATATGAAGAGCAGCAAAAAATACGAATAGTTACTAAAAGCTGAAGCTAAATTTGTTTTTGATGGTATTCAAGGATTCAAGTTCCCCAATTATTTTATAACGTTTTTTTGCTGTAAAATATATGACACTAAAACATTTTCCTCGCCCTAGTACATATATAAACATAAATATATATATCGATATATATACATATATATATAAACACACACATATATAGCACAGAATAAAAAATTATCTACTGAAATAATGGTTTATTTTTTGCAAATTATCAGTTGGCATCGTCAACATTTATAGTTAAGAAACGTCAATTTGTAATATGTGTATATATATATTTTACTCAATGGAATAGGCTACATATGTATATTGGTAAACTAAATCCAAAGATATTTTAAATACAATTATAATAAGCAAACTTTATTACTAGAACATTTTATTTATAGCTAAAAAAAATAAAACTATAAATACGTCAAATTTACGTAGCAATACCTTTAGCGTCATGCTGAAACACGATACCTTTCTAGGGTTAAGTGTGAAAAGGTGTCGTTGGTTGTTGGTGTAAACCTCATCACCAGTTTTCAATAATACTTTAACATAAGTGAATCAAAACCAACGAACAAAGCTGCCAAACCTGGTACTAATACTTAGATTTCAAACTATGCAGTAATCAATTTTTATAAGATATTTAATGATTAATATTATTTTTTTAAGCTGTTCAAATTATGTAAGTTATAAAAAACAGAACTAAAAATTATGTATCATAAATAAGGTGACCACTTTATCATAGCTTGACATTCTATAAAGAATAATTTTACTGACAAGAATCTTGGCATGAAGCCTTCGGGGTGTCCTAGAGGTTAGTGACTTAGTTACAGATAACGCAGAATATCTTGGCCTCTGACGTACTCCACTTCTGGATTCAAATTGGTAAACATATGGCACTAAAAACAGTCTGTGACAATCTGCAACTTCGTTTGACTAATCTGCAACTACTCCAATTGTTTGAACTGTAAGCGATCATCACAGGCCAAGATATTCTGTGTTATCTGTACCATAGCATCTCTACTCAACATTCTGGTAAAAAAATGTTATAAAAAATAGCAAATAACTTACTTTAAAATTTCTTCCAGTCACATCTTTGATAAAATTTGAATCTAAGATCATTTGAATGACCATGAATAAGTTATAAAAGTATTGCCCTGAAACAAAAATTGGGTTATACAGAAAAATAATAATAATAAACTTTTGTGCCATTTGGTATCAATATTGTATTTTAGAGATACCACATAGAATTTACAAATTGGTTCTATGTGTGGTCATATTCTATGAATTTAAAGTTTGGGTAAACATTGACAGTCTCTATTTGTTGCAGAACAATTTGTATTCTATCAGTGCGGTTCATGTATTTGTCAAAGTATAGCCTGCTTGACCCATCTTAAGAACACATTTTTACCCCTTCTCCTCAAGATGGTATTAATATTGCTATTTATTATTACAGTTTTTATGAGTTTTGTGTTATTATTACAGAATTATTTATTACTCTTGATATTTTATAAAATCAAATAGTTAGAAAAGATTTGAAAAAAATGTTTTATATTGGCTATTCAATTTTGTACACTAGACTCTTTATTATTAGGACTATAGATACTAATCATAATCGGTGATCTGGAATTCATTTTTTTAATTTTTTAATATCAACTGTGTACGTTGTAGCAAATTCGGGATAGAGGGAAGAAGCTATTTACTTAGTCAGGTAGGATGTAATCCTTTGAATGACCCTTTAGTTTTAAGGTCCTAGATTCCAAAAATTCTGTTAGTTTAATTCATATCCACGAGTATAGTTATCATAGTTCATCATTTTGTTTCACACTGCCCCAAAAACTGCATTTTTCTTTCCAACTATTGCGAGGCTAAGGTAGTTTATTTATTTATTTTTGACCTTGGAAGAAAAATAAATGAGTTGGTGTTATCAGTTATAATATTACTATGGGTCCCGTGCACAAATTGCGCATTTTAAAATATATATTTCTATCCGTTTGTAAGAAACTCACCTACAGTACAATTCGATCTTTAGACTTTTCAAACAATATTTAAGTTGACTATTCAGTGACACTCAATCTATTCTTGTTTACAATCTGACTTAAAAATTCACCTGAAGGTTTTAAGTTCTACAGGACTGATTTACATGCAGGTTGGACCAAAACGAAGGTTAGTAATCCTTTATGTGCATGTTTTATTTGTATTTTGAAAATATTTATGTTGATTGGGTAAGAAATGTATTTAAAATAAAATTTAAATAGAAACAAATAGTTTATATATTACACATATTTTATTCCAGAATTTTTTTTCTTACTTTAATACCAATAATCTTTTTGAGTCAACCTCGATTAACGTTTTCGAATTTAGACTAAAGGAACTAGTTGAAGCTGTGCCTTATTTATATACCCCTTTTCGATAAACATGACTTTTAGGTTAGTTAAGAATTAAAAAAAGCTTAGAGGCAGGAAATTTTCATAACTACTATAGTTTTTAATCTGATTCCTATACAAGATACCAGTTTTGAATGGTTTAATATCTCAACCTCAAACCTACCTGACTCATAAGGGTACCCAAATACTTCATCCACTGGCGCTGCAATTCCTTTATAATTCTTGATTTTATAATGTAGTTTTAAAGGTCCCACGTCACAGACTATCCCCACCATTTTCGCAAGATCAGAAGGATCTATTCTGCTGTTCAGCCACTTATCTAGTTGGGACTCACTGGTAAATTTTGTTATGTCTGAAAAAGAAATATTATAGATCTAATTAACACGAAACTATAAAAATAACCATGTATACACAAATGCCCATAGTATTTGATTGACCATATTTTCTAGTCAACTAAGTTTTTATCCATTCACCTAACAAGTAGTAATTTAAAACTGAAAGTGAATGCTAATCGTTCTTAACAGCTAAGCTAGAAGTAGTAATCCAGGAGACTGTACAGAGTAGCAATTGTTTTGATATGTTTTATCAAATGACAAATTATGAAGAAGAATGGAATAAAGTACCATTAGACTAAATAGTGAATGTCTGTTGGTTTTTATTTTAGTTATTTTCTCAAGCCTAGGGCCAATTTACAATAAAATATCACAGTGAAAAAATTGCGCAACATGAATAATAAAATCACTATACTAATTGCAACTTCCCAAATTTTACAGTTAATTAAAACCCGTTACTTAATAAATTAATCAACCAAAAAGTGGTTAATTTATTCATTTAGTTCCTAATTTTTGCCTGATACTATGTATGATTTAATTTAGTTTTAGTTCACTCTTTAACCTTTCTTTAAAACATAATAGAGCAATAATTATAACAACTTTGTTCATTACAGTTATTTGGCCACTTATTGGTAAGACAGGCTCACTATTTTCTCTTTCAAATAAATAAACAAAAGCAGTACTTTAAAATAATATGTTTTTCAATTAAATTAGTCACAACAGCTTGACGTTTATGTAAAAATTTTATTTTATTTGATGGTGTTACAGTAAACATACTTACTAAATCTGCCTTGAAGTTTTGTTTCTGACAATTTCTTCTCAAATTCGGTTACAATATTGTCCGTAGCTGGGTTGAAAGGAGCAAACCCGATTTGATAATTCTGTTCCATCCCTTCCAGGTCATTCAGATGTAAAACTTCATAAATTACATAGTTTTGTTGTGTTTTTATTTCTTTTGGGCTATACCTTGTGAAAACGTAGAATAGAAGAAGTGGCACAAGTATTTCAAATGAACTCAGCAGCCAGTGTCTTCTCCGCAAGATAAGACTTTTCCAAATAATAACTTTAAACTTGTTTACAAAACTGCCCATTTTGCTGAAAATATAATAGTGCTGATTGTACTAAGAATAATCTGTAATAGATTGAGCTACTATAAGCTGTCAGTGTTGACTTCGGTGGAGGGGGGGGGGGTGGCATGGCATGCTAAATTCCCAAACCGCTCCTGGAGGAGCAGTGCGACCGTGACTAGCCTCTAAAAGTAGGCTACTCTATTCAAAAACTCATCATTAGAATAAAATGCCTTATCAATAAGAACAGTTTTTAATTTGTTGGACCATTGGATTAAGTGGGAGAGCCAAAATTATTTTAGGTATTTTATTGACAAATTTAATTGCACTACTGTTTACAATGCGATGTTTCCCGCCATAAAGACGACTCATCTCGCGTTTCACAACTCGCCCTACATTAAATTACACTAGGCCTACACTATACACTGACACTCAGCAACCTCGTGCTTTACAATGTCCGCGACCTTCTTACAAACTCCTAAATAAGTTTTCAGTCGTTGACTAGGTCAAGCTTACTGTTATGGTTTAAAATTTGTTCATTTTTTCTCAACTTTCTTATTTCCTGAGTGCTTGCCTTTTGAGCTGCAATATAACCATATAGTATACAATGAACCTGTATTTTATAGAAATTTTTCGTAATTGGACAAATAAAGAATTAAACTTTAGTTTACAAATTAACTTTAAATTTGAAATAAAATTTTACACTAATTATTAAAAGTCAAATTCTGTAAAGATGAAAAAAAGGAAAAATGATTCACAATTAGTGATAAAAGCGTGCGATCATCTTAAGTGCATCCAATAAAAAGCATGCACTTATTGGAAAATCAGTTGGCATCACTAGCTAAATAGAATAGCTGACTTTAAATCGTTGTTTTGGGCATTCAAAAGATGCAGTTAAAACAGTTGATTTCAGCCTACTATGATAAAAAGCTGGTTTTCCCTTTAAAAATTAAAAAAAAAATTATAATAAGTCAAAAAGTATAATAAATTTTGATTAAGTTTATTTTCTGTGAGAAAAATTTAATGCAATACATGTTTTACATGTTGACAACTTACAGATTTGTTTGTCCCTTCATTTTAGCGAATTTCCCATAGGGAATAAGCTATTACCGTAGGTCTCATGGTAAGACCTAAGCCCGGGACCATGTTACTTTTTCGTTTTGAGGTGCCCAGAGACCAAAAATAATAGTCATTAAAATTTTTATATATATATATATATGTATATATGTATATATATATGTGTCCCTAGACACGATAACTCTCGTAAAAATGGTCCGATCGACACCAAATTTGGTAGAGATGTGTAATCCTACATTTATTCGGATGAGTTCGTAAACCAGACATATCAACCTACCGGAAGGGGTAGTTTTGGGGGATTTTGTACCCAAAAAATGGGTTTTTTGCATTTTTCATATGTAATTTTTAAAAATTTTAAATTTTTATTTTGACCATTGGATTTAGCTAAAAAAAACACACAATTTAGTATGTTGAAGCTTTGCTCTATCTCCATTGGTTACCGAGATATTCAAAAGTCTAAAGACAGTACATTGTATTTTGGGGCTCCAATGTTAATCTTATGGAGAATAGGGATGTGTTAATATTTCACTTGTTAAGCAATATTTTTGGATGAAACTTGGTATTCACCTTTATTTAGTTGAGATAAATCCATTTATGATAAAGAAATCCTAGTTTTTATGCTTATCATGGCAGCAAACCTGCATACTCCTTTCCCATGTTAATCATATGGAGAATAGGCAAACTCCTTTAGCAATGGACAGATATTGAAGAAACGAAGTATAAGGCTTCATATGGTCGAAATATATTTGTATTTTTAAGCTATAAACCTACTTTTAGTGTTCCCCATGGCAGCATACCTGCATACTCTTTCCCTATATTTTTATCATAAGGAGAATAGACATTTATTTCCCTATTTATGGGCATGTGATGATATTCGGTTTACAGGTTTATCTGGCCAAAATTAATATTACTAATTTGGAAATTCGCTGAGTACGCAGGTCTGCTGCGACGGGGGGTATTGATAAGGGTTAGATTAGCAGTGAGGGGTGACTTTGTGTATAAGGTATATTAATTTTTTTTAGTTCAATTTTGCAACTAAAAATACTTTGTACAAAGTGTCTAAATGTATGCATGCGAAATTGATTTTTAGTTGACTTAGTCTAATTAAAACTATATGAATATTTAATTGAATTTTTTACTATATGGAACATAGTGTATAAAAATTCTTTTAGATCGACTTTAAATTTCTCTTAGGCGAATTTTTGACCCCCAAAAGGCTTTTTTATTACTAATTTGATTTCAATGAAATTCTCAGGTTAGATTTTAAGTATTTTAAACTAGGTAATAAACTATAATCGAGCAATTATTTTCAAGTATTAAAAAAGCTTATTTTCCGGAATTTTTGACAGAACTTTAGTTGTTTAGGCTACATGGTTTGACTAATGTAGTTGCTATGATCAGTTTATTTTCCCCCATCGCAGCTGAGTTGTCGCTGTATGCTGAAAACAACATAACATAACCTTTTCTTGTTTATATCTGCTCGCCGTTATGTTACGTTTTTAAATAAAATTTAATTGATATTTTGACAGACCTGTTTGTTAAATTAAATAGATCAACATGTTTACTTGTTGAAGTTATAAATTATACCAAAAGATAGGCATGTTGATGTGGACTGAATTGATGTCGTACGGAATTATGCGATTAACTATAATTTATGGGATACAACTAATATCTATTTGGGAGAAAGATTTAAATTGAACAACTAATTTGAATGTGTTGTGCCATTGTAGCCTATGTCTCAGGTAACAAAATATGCATTAAGTGTTAAGTAAGCGTAATTCTACAATACTTACATTACTTGATTTTTATTAATTTTGATTAATTAATCATGGATTTTAAATTGTATTGTTTTTTTTCGCTCTACAATCTATTTACCTTTAATATTGTAAGTTAAGCATAATTATTATTAAGTTACTTGCTTGTTTTGAGGTCTTAGCTAAAATCATTCTTTGTATGTATTTATTTGTAGGCTAGGCCTAGGATGTACGCCGGTTGACTTCGGACGGTTAGATGACGTTCCACTCTTCACATTCGAGGAGATGGAAACCTCCGTTCTCTCCCTAAAGAGCAACAAGGCTCCTGACCCGGACGGGATTCCCAGCGAGGCTTTAAAGAAAGTATTTTCAATTAATGCTGACTTGTTGTTGAGAATGTACAACGCCTGTTTGGTAGAAGGGGTGTTTCCGGCTCCCTATGGAAAACCGCAAGACTTGTACTGATCAGCAAGGGCAAAGGTGATCCCGAGCTGTCGTCGTCCCACAGGCCTTTCTACACGTTGGACACGGCTGGGAAGCTGTTCGAGAAGCTGATCCGTTCCCGCCTGACCTCTGCCGTGGAAGCTGCCGGGGACTCATGCCCCCGTCAGTATGGCTTTAGAAAGGGACGGTCAACGATTGACGCTATCACCGAAGTCCATGGAGAACTGTGAAGAGAGTCGAGAGCCACAACCATTTCTCTCGCTGAGTAGTGCTTCTTGTTACGCTTATGTCAAGAATGCCTTTAACTCGGCGAGGTGGGTCGATATGTTGGATGCGCTTCGCAACACCTTTCGCGTTCCTGCATATCTGTTGCGACTCATTGAGGATTATCTCCGCTCTCAAAGCCTTATTTACAACACAAGGGACGGAACGTGGACGATGGAAGTTACTTCTGGTGCCGCGCAAGATTCAATACTCGGCCAGGATCTCTGGAATGTTGCCTATGACAGCCTCCTGAGGTCGGAGATGCCTGAGGAAACCACTTAAACCACTTTGGTTGGGTACGCCAATGATGTCGCAGCTCTCATTGTCGCACGCAACGTTGAGCTGGCCCAACTAAAGTTGAACCGAGTCATACGTGTGGTCAACACATGGATGTCCGATCACGGTCTCTCGCTTGCTCTCCGTAAGACGGAGATTGTGATCCTTACGAAGAAGAGGATAGACACCGCCATTCTGTTCCAAGTGGGAAGGGAGGTGGTCCAATCAATTCGTGCTGCTAAGTACTTCGGGATTATGGTGGACACCAAGTTACGCTGGAGGGATCAGATATTCCGTACGGCGGACAAGGCCGCTAAGGTAGTCACTTACCTTAGTAGGCTGATGGCCAATGTCGGGGTTCCACGATCCAGCAGAAGACGTCTGTTGATGTCCGCGGTTCAGTTCGTGCTTCTTTATGAAGCAGAGGTGTGGACAGACGCTCTCGATAAAGAGTAGTACAGGTTGCGACTCGCTCGGGTTCAACGTTGAGCGGCCCTCGGGGTGTGTTCCGCCTACCGGACAGTGTCCGAGCCTGCCGTCCTGGTGGTCGCCGGAGTTATCCCTGTCAAGCTCTTGGCAGGAGAGAGGAAGGCAATTTATCAGAGACAAGTCGAGATTGGCAAGGACACGGCAAGAACAGCAGAGCGCTCCCGAACCTTCCAGCAGTGGCAACACAGCTGGGAGCACGACACCCGAGGACGATGGACTGCGCGACTTATCAAGCACGTCCAACCATGGGTGGAACGGCTACTAATTCTTTATTTATTGTTCGGGCGTTCCCGACGATGCGGAACACACATTCTTCTGCTGCCCCCGTTGGGAAGGGTCCCGCCTGAAGGCCACACAAATTTTTGGTGCATTTTCGGTGGACTCGGTTTGCCAAAAGATCTTGGAGGATGAGGGCAACTGGGATTGTTTATCACAGTTCGTGCGGGGCATCCTCCTGGAAAAGAAACATGATCTGGACCGCGAAGTGGCCCAGATCCCTTGATCGAGTGGCTGGATAAGGAGTGAGCCCCACGGGCATAAGCCAAATTTAGGCCTACCCCTACGTAATGTGATAAACAACTCCAGGTTAGAATCCTAAAGAGTAGAGGCGAGGTTTTTTAGTGGGTAAACCCGTTTTTAGGGGAGTCCCACACTACAGGCTTGCCACCTGTGTGCGTAATGCATTTTTCTTACCTCTCCCTCAAAAAAAAAAAAAAAAAAAAAAAAAAAGTGTCACCTAATAACTCAAAAAGTGAGTAAAAAATTCTTGTACGGGACGGACATCGGAGCGTATTCCTAGTAATACATAATTAGCTGATAATTTAAAATAGTTTAAGTTGAAAAATAGGTAATGTTATCCTGAATCGCAATAAAAGAAGCAACCGGTACCTTAGAATTTAGAAAATGTGCAAAAAATATACTATATAATAATACTTCATCTTTTTATGTAGTTAAATTTCATAATTCAATTTTAGTTCAATCACACCTCTATTGCTTTTAGATTAACAAAGTAATAGCCTAAAAGAATAAGTAAAACTACCAGAAATAAAGTCATTCATTACGGATAATTTCAGTAGATAAAGATTATTATTTCAGTACTTGTTGGCTTGGTTTATTTAATATACATAATGAGAAGTTAAGTAAATTTGCTTTGACTAAAATATATCAACCACTCTGACCCCTAAACATTAGTCTATGAGTCTATTAATCTATGAGTGCAGTGTTTTTGACCTCATGCTACTAACAGTGCTGTACATAAATGTGGTCTTTAAACTGAATGCAACTTATTGTTTTGGTATTTTTAATATAAAAAAAGGGTATAGAGATGAGAAATTAGAACTAAGTGTTGAGAAAAAAGAAAAAGTGAGGCGTATTGGGCTTGAAAGAGATTTGACAATGTGACGCCTCTTTGGTAACAGAGTGACAGTGAAAACATAGTGATTCAGGATGACGAAGATGAGCCGGACAGTTTGGAAAATAGTGAGCATAACTACAGCACAGAGACAGATTTTTCTGATATCAATCAAATCAAATCTTTTTATTACCATTGAGTAACAACAAAATTACAATAGGTAAGTCAATTTAGGCTACAGTCACCTTAACTGGTCACTCTGTCAAAATAACAATGGATAATATTTTAATAAAACTAGACCTAAGTTATACAGGTCATAAGGTTACGATATGTAATATTTGAGCGATAACAATCAATAAAAGGTATACATAAAAAACATAAGGATACAACAAGTAACATAAGTAACTAGAAAAAATATGAAAAAAATAACAATCGTTAAAATTTTATGTCAGCACTTTTTAACGTCATAAGTTCATCAAGGGTATAAAACGTGTTTAACAAAAAGGCAGTCGTGAAATTTATTCAGGTGTTTTTTTACCTTTAGTAACATTAAATATATGGCAAATTTTATTAAAGACTCTAGATCCAACAGAGAAATGAATTTTTAAAGATTTACTTAGCCTACAAAACTCATAATCAATACTGTTCACATTTCTTGTATTATGACTATGCACATTTTTTCTTAAAGTAAGGTTTGGATACTCATTTAAGATATATTGTACTAGTTCAAATATATATATATAGGTTAATTACTGGTCATTATTTTAAATTTAATAAACAAAGGTTTACAATGTTAAAATCTACTTGAATTGGTTATCAAGCGAACAACTCTTTTTTGTAGAACCAGAACATCTGATATTCTACTGGAGTTGCCCCACAACACTAGGCCTATATCATAACTCAATACACATTGAAATGAACGGTATCAGATAACTCTGACACATACTTTCTCCCAACAATATAAAATAGGTGTTAAAAGCTTCAAACATTAAGAGGGGGCTAAAGGGTCAGTCCTGGCGGACGTTGTTGAAACTGCCTGAATACATTTATTTACAAGTGTACTGAGAGCGAGAAACAATATCTAGTATTTGGTGTAAAACACTTTGGATAAAGATACGCTGCTGCAATTGAGCATGTGTGAGGCCCAAAGTTTAGGTAGATGATGGTGAGGAAGGAGATTTGGCCGCGGAAGGTAGACCTTTTACTTTAGAGTGGCCAAAATGGTCCCTCTCAAAACGTCATGCAGTGCTTATTCGCCTTCTCCAAGTTTCCGAGTTTATTTTAAGTCCGATAAAAGTGGGGTTCGTTTTAAATGAAAGATAAAGAATTGGGCTATTTGGCTAACTATTTGATTTTTTGATATTTTGAGTCCACATCAAGTTATAATGGAACAAAGTTTATCGAATCTCTTGTTTCATTTGGATTCAAATTTGAAAAAATCAAAAAGTTAGCCAAATAGCCCAATTCTTTGTCTTTCATTTAAAACCAATCCCACTTTTATCAGACCTAAAATAAAGCTGAATTCTTGGAGAAGGTGAACCACTGCACGATGAATTTTTGGTCCGAGTGACCCCCGATACTGACAGCCTCTAGCGGCAGCCGCCGAAACTGACGGGCGCTCATCTACTTCCAACAGCTGATTATAATTTAAAATGAATTTACATGTCACATGATCATTATGTTATTTATTGTTTACACTTTTCCATTCTGCACATGGTTTCGACTTCGACCCTTCGAATGTTTTAATTTTGTTTTTCTCTTCAACCTTACAAATTTTAATTAGCCTACGGCAATTTAATATAACCTTTAAATTTATATTTTTTGTTTGAATTGAAAAATTTAATACTGATAACGGCTCCAAACAAACAAATTCATGGTGTAAGGAAGCAAAAATATCGCAGAGGAGAATTTCTTACGAAATGGAGAATACTTCAATCTTGTCAGGTATTCCACGATATAAATGTAAATGATTGAAAAAGATGTTCTTATAGTATTACAAAATATTCTGACGTCTCTATGGTAGTATTTTGAAATAGTAC
Organism: Neoaliturus tenellus; assembly: GCA_030545055.2. Lineage (NCBI taxonomy): Eukaryota > Metazoa > Arthropoda > Insecta > Hemiptera > Cicadellidae > Neoaliturus > Neoaliturus tenellus. Next base: position 117,839,665 of record CM061533.1, on the reverse strand, counting down.
AATATTCTTTTATAGCTTTTATTTCAAACTAATAATAAGTTGTATGCAAATTAAAATACTGTAGGCAATCTGCGCGATCAAATGATTTTTAAAGGGTTCTCTAATAATTTAAAATACTAATTAAATAAATAAATAAATAAATAAATAAATAACAAAATTTATTGCGAATCAAAAGAAATCAATTTCCCCATTCGCTGGGAAAATTACTGCTGTTAATTATCATAAACACTGACTTATACCGGGTGTCCCAGACCACCCGTTCAATCCTTTTAAAATCTACACAATTAATTTCTCACAAAAACAAATTGTGCCATTATAGATAAACCGGTTGCGCTCTATCCATTGATGATAATTTCAATGTACAGGGTGTACCAGAAGTAATCTATCCAGACCATAAGTAATAAATTTTAAATACGAACCCCCACTTTTTATGGTATTTTTGGATTCTAGACATAATTTTAAGACTACTTTGCAATTGAATGTGTATCCCTAATCATAACGGTTTGGGAGATAATGGAAGTCGAAGTTTGATTTTTTTCCCAAACTTGAGATTTTTAATTGAATGTGCACGAAGGTGTTTGAGGTGATTTTGATTCGTCAAGATTTTGCAAAGCCGCTTCCTTCTGTTAATATAATACACTTAAATAGTTTATTCTGTACAACAAACGTTTTTGAAAGTGTCCTTGTAACTAGGGAGGATAAGGTTAGTAAATTGTATTTAAAATAATAATAGTAATAGTTAATATTGCTTGAAAACAACGTAACATTTCCCTTTTGCGTTTTTACTATATATATATATATATATATATATATATATATATATATATATATATATATATATATATATATATATATATATATATATATATATATATATATATATATATATATATATATATCCTATACTCTTATACGAGCAATGTTTGCTTGTTTGCTTGTTTGCTTGCTTGCACAATTATCTCAAAAACGGCTCCGACGATTTCCTTCAAATTTTGGAATATGGGGGTTTTGGCCACCAGAAATCGATTGGAGCTGGTCCCATAGCTGGGAAAAATCCGGTTTTCGCGCTAGAGCCCTTCAAAGATCCCATGTTATCCTTATGGAAATTTTTTAACTGAACAAAAATCAGCTGATAACTGTAGATAAAATAAACCAATGTGTTACATCTTTAACCTGTGGTTTTAGGAAAATCATACCAATGTGCAGCAAACCTTCCGCCTGGCGAGTGAGCGGAGCGAACGAGCTTTGTGTGAGAAACGAAAGTAATAATTTTACCGAGCTTAAGCTCGGTCCCCCTGGTACTATATCTATAATGGCACAATTTGTTTTTGTGAGAAATTAATTGTGTAGATTTTAAAAGGATTGAACGGGTGGTCTGGGACACCCGGTATAAGTCAGTGTTTATGATAATCAACAGCAGTAATTTTCCCAGCGAATGGGGAAATTGATTTCTTTTGATTCGCAATAAATTTTGTTGCGGGACGTTTAATTTATGAACAATCGAACAACACTGCCACAAAATCACGCTTCTCAATGCGAATATTTACTTCCGCAGTGGACCCAAAAAGTTGAGCCTATATAAGTGCCATTATAAGATGTCGGCAAAATCGGTTTAATTTTTTTATAAACGAAGGGAATTACGTCATTGTGCTTGTTTACCTTATGAAATATAGGCTAATAGTAGGTGTAAGCTGTTACACGAGTTTCTTTGTTCTGAGAACGTAGTAGGTTAACAAAGTAACAAAAAACATCAACCAGTAGCAACGCATTTCTAATAAGCATGTTTATTAAAAAGTTGATGTTAGGCCTAAAGTTAGTTTTTGTGAAGATTTTAACAAAGTGCCCTACTAATGACTTGGCTCGACTATGATTCAAATAATTACGATTGCAAAAAATAACAAAATTTCAGTATATACCCTAGATTATTGAATTGCTAAGTGGAATATTAACAAAAACATTTGCGAAGTTTCATAAAAATCATTCATAGTAATAAAAACACACATGCGGTAATTTATACTAGTATTTTTTACAACAATTTCATTATTTTTTAGTACAATTCAACTTTAGGCCATAATGAAAATTTAAACAGTTTTACCGTAAATATTTGTTCAGAATATTATTGGTGTCAACATTAAATTCGCAGAAATAAGACCAAAAACAATATAATATTTTTTCATCTATAAAAAAGTTTTAACAAATTTTGTAAACAAATAAAAATGAGGCTTTTATTTGTGGACATTTTGTATTAAAATTTAAACAAAGTTGATAGACAACTCACGTGAAAACTCTTCACAGAAAACGGTTGACGTGAAAGTCACTTATGAAATCAACACAAACAAAAACAAGGCTCGGAGTTATACCTGCAGGAGGGAGAGAGCCCCGAGATGGGGGCGGGGAGACTGCGGCAGTGTTGACCAGTTAGATCCGATGCGGACGGTCCAGTTCGATATCAAATATTTCGGTGTCGACCTGGATTCTGATTCGACACATTCTGGATTCTAATCAAGTTAAATGTGATTTCCGATGTAAAATCACGTGTAATATTTTACACGTTTCCCTATAGTAGGCCTACCACGTGATTTGTTTTATGTAAAACAGTTCATCCAATAGTTGATTACCAATTAAAACTTATTTCCACTAGAAAATGATATGGGGAGCGTATAACATTCAGTTCTTCAGATTCATAACTTTTGAATGTCGACAAATATTCAAGTACTGTGAAATACCTGAACGTTGAAAAGTTTTGTTTCTATGCGAATGTCAATGTCTCTTCGTTTGTTATTAACAAGTTTGTTTGTTAGTAATCAAAATATTGCTCCTTTTATTTAGTTGTTTAATTTCGATACATTTCGCTCTCTTTTTGGCAGATATTTTTGCTGAAATGATGATCTCCATGGACGAAAAAGCGAGAGCGATTGTCGAAGGGACCCGAGCGATGGATCGCATCGACCTCACTGCGGCACGGCGCGGCGCGGGGCGGCGCGGCGGAGACACACAATCGAAGACTCCGGCGCCACACTCCACCCGTCCCCCACAGCACACTCGCGGCCGAAATGCCAACCCTTTGTTTACGACTTGGTATAACGCCGTCTGTCCGTTATATCGTATTATGTAGAAATTTTACTATAATGAAACACTTTTCTTGGGACAGGGGTAGTTTGGTACAGAATAATTCTGACGAATTTCAGCAACCCAGTTTATAAAGCAAAGATAAAATGATATGATTCGTGCGAATAATTCTTCTATACAATCACTCCTCTTCAAATCCAGCTAAAACAAATTATTTCAACAATTGATGATTGACCACTCAAAGATAGTTATAGAGTGGATGCATTTGTAGGTAGTTCGCAGGGTGGAATAGGTCTAATCATGCTTGAAGCTCGGCGAGTTAAAAACTAGATCAAATTAGGGGCGAAAAGCAGTTACCGGTATAGAAACTTATGACATAATAATAATTATTATTATAAAACATTCATAACCCATGCATTATATACCGGTACCATTCGGCTGGTAAGGGGAGACAACGATTACTACTAAAGAAAACAACACCGATCACTGAAGATGAACTCTTGCTTTGGCCACGGGTCTCATTTGACTACCGTCATTATTCTTTGTATTCATTTGTTTAATAGTTTTATTCTTTGACATTGTTTTGCAATGTACCTATAGAATTTACAAAAAATATATATAAATACTGACAAGACTAAAAAAAATACCCCCCGTCGCAGCAGACCTGCGTACTCAGCGAATTTCCAAAGGATCTTGAGATTTTGTATTTTCCCCATAAACACCATAGGAATGAGTATGTAGGTTTGCTGCAATGGGATGTTGTTAGAAAATGTTAGTTTTGTTAGAAAATGTAATAGTTAGGCAAGGTAAATATCAATATTCGACACTTTTAAATTTTCCCCATAAACCCAATGGGGGTGAGTATGAAGGATTGACGCCATATGGGTGTTGTAAGCAAATATCAGTTAAACCCTACCTAGTGAATGTACATACCAAATTTTATCAAGTTATTCCAATAAATAAGTGAGATACAGGGTTTTGTTCATTCCCCATAAGAATAACATGGAAACCCTATTTTTGGATTTTCTCCGTAACCTGTAAAGCCATGTTAAAAATTCAAAATACTAATTTTTTTGTTTTTTAAGCTCTTTTCAATGTTTTTAGTTAAAATTGTTGAATTTTAAAAACTAAGGTCCAAAATGACAAAAACCCATTTTTTACCCTTTTGAAACCCCATAAAACCCCGTTCCCATAACCCGATCACGCTGGTTTGCGAACTCATGAAAATAGACCTGGTCGCAACCATGACTATTTTCATGTAAGGAGTAGTTACACCTTCATACCAAATTTCATCAAAATCGGAGGTCCTCTTCAAAAGTTATGAGTACCACGGACACATATATAGATATATCTATATATAGATATATATATATATATATATACATATATATGAAAATGAACGAACGGTATTTTTGGCCTCTGGGGATCTCAAAATGAAAAAGTAACATGGTCCCGGGCTTAGGTCTTACCATGGCTACTACCGTAATAGCGTATTCCCTATAGGGAAATTCGCTAATAATAGCTGGTTAACCAAATTAAGTAGTTTATTGTGCCAATCCTTCGACTGAAGGCCTATATAAACAGTATCGGCTACATTGCAACTACAATCTCCAATACAAACGAACGTTCAACCGAATATAGGAGCGAACGTTATTTAATTGAATTAAACGCTGGTGTCTGATTTGTGGAAATGTTTTTACTGATTTGGCGCCATTCCCAAACTGGATTTAACCATAAATTAAGGAATTAACGTTCAGTATAGCTGAATTTTACCTCTATTTCCATTATATACTATATTAGGCCTACATAACATAATATAGACTAGCCTATCACTGTTTGATATGGATTAAGGTTAAATCTAAGAAATTCATAAAATTTGCCTTAAGCTTGTATACTAAGTCTATGTTTGTGCACATATTCTACACGCGAGAGTAGGAATGTAAATTCAATATTTTTATTGTTTGGCGAAAAGTTAAATCATATTTCCAAGCTGTGATATATTTATAGACCTGGGCCCTAGGACCCTATTTTTCCTGATGAAATGGTTCAGAGTTTCGGGAAAATACCGTGACTGTTAGGTACCATATTATAAACTGTTGAATTAACAGTGTTCAAAAAATCTATCTCGGCAGTGCAATGTTTTCGCTTAAGTTGCGTGCTCAGTTTTTCGGCAGGGTCTGTAATGAAGCCTTTTGTGCTTAAATATTTATGAAGCTCACTGTAGCCAGCAGTCGTGCCATTATAATTTGATAGCGTTGTTTTGCTTCGTCGCCGCCTATATCCTACATTCATCCGCCTACATGAATATTCGTTGCATCTGTGGCTATTTTTATTATTATTATTTTTTTGTATATGTAATTAGCAGGCTCTTTTTGATTTACGGTACAATAATATACAAGACCACTCACGGTGAGTGCCCCGAAGCGAACGAACGTGTTATGAATTAAAATGATCAATTTATATATTTTAATTAATTTATAAATCAATATTTGTTGTGTGGAGCCAGAGTTCAGATCGGGGCAAAACCTACCACGCTTTCCTAAATACGGAATCCACAGATTCATAGTGTGTACCAAATTCCAATTCCCTAATATAGTAGTCTAACCTGGGGAATTGGTGGTAAGTGCGATTGAGCGAGTAAGTCATCCAGGGCTTTGCCTTTAATTTATATACAGTTATACACACATATATATGGATTTGAACGAATGGCGTTTCTCTTAAAAACTCTAAATTAAAAAGTTTCATGGTCCCGGGCTTAGGTCTTACACCGTGACTCTGTAATCACGTATTCCTTATAGTGAAGCTTCACTACAGCATAGTTCCTTCTAATTTATAAAGCTACAATACAATCCTCAAAAAATTAACATTTTTGACTTCGACTTTGTAACAATAAAAAGTTTACCCCATGCTAATAATTACGTACTTCATCTCGGGGCTTTTGTTGATTGGCAGTTCATTCTTCTTTATTTATTAATTCTTTTTTAATTAGCCTATAATGTTTCGCACCATCGTCTTTCTTTTGATCACACGATCTCTCATTGTGGAAGATGTTCAATGATCCAAAAACATGGGTCATATGACCGAAGAGTCTAAAGGAGCTCTGATCTCTTTATGATTTCCTGATTAAAAGTGTCAATGAAATGGAAACGTCGTCCCTGGCGATCGCAAAAAACAAACAAGAGGAATTGATGTTGGATGAAGAATGCCCTGACATCTTCACAGAAGCTTTGCCAACAGAGTCCAAACGAGTCTTTTAATGCCACTACAACAAAAATATCCCCGTCGCAGCATACCTGCGTACTTAGCGAATTTCCAATGGTAATCTTTACATGCCTGTGCCAAATTTCATGATGATCAGACAATTTTTGCTTTAGTTATCGTGTAAACAAACACTCATAATTGAAAATTCTATTTCCTGTATAAGCCCATGTCAAGTTTTTTAGTAAATCGTTATTTGTGCAGTTTTAAATGTGTTTCCGACAAAAAACCACTATGTATCCAGAAAGTACACATAAAAAGTTACAAATTGATATAGGCCTACTAATTAAGTAATGGAAGGGGTGGCCCTAAACTGTATAAAGTGTTTTATGTGGATTTTATTCCCATTTTATTCGGGGCGGATTGGATTTTTCTTGGGGATTGCTATTTTTCTTGTGATTGCTCCCATGAAAACGGGTAATAGCTTTATTCCAAAGGAAATTCGCTAATGTCTTGGTAACCAGTGGACTTGGAGCAATGATTCAATATACCAAATTCTTTGTTTTTTTCGAACTGAATTTAATGGTGCAAACGAAAAGTTAATCAAATAAAAATATCTATGTAAAAAATAGCAAAAACCCACTTTAGGGCGGTAAAATCACTTTCCCTACTGAAGTTGGGCCGATCTTACTGGTTTATGAACTCATCCAAGAGACTCCAACTTAACATGCCTGTAAAAAATTTCATGATGATCAGACAATTTTTGCTTTAGTTATCGTGTAAACACTCTAAATTAAAAATTCTATTTCCCATATAAGCCCACGTTAAATTTTTTAGTAAATAGTTGTTTGTGCAGTTTTAAATGTGTTTCCGACAAAAAACCACTACAGTACATATCCATAAAATACACATAAAAAGCTACAAATTGATATATAAAATTGTGTAATCGCAGAGGTGGCCCTGAACTGTACCAAAGTGTAGCTCCCATGAAAACGACGCTAATAGCTTCATTCCAAAAGAAATTTGCTAAAATTAGGCTTGTTGTTTTTTTTGTGTTTCAATTTTAGCGAATTTCCCTATAGGGAATACGCTATTACGTGTATTACGGTAGTAGCCATGGTAAGACCTAAGGGTACGAACAGAACGAGTGGGTCGCGGTGGAGGTGTAGGTCGCGGTCGCGGTCGCCGTCGACATCCATGTAAATCAAACACATTGTAGTTAACGAGGCCTTGCATAACGAGTAAGTCGCGGTGGAGGTGACTCGCGATGCCATCCAGGAGGTTTACAGCGATGCTTTTAAAAATCAAAATCATTTGATTTACATGGATGCTTACCTCGCGGTTTACCTGGATGCTTCGTTGTGATTGGTTCGTTTGGTGGGTGATGTTGTTCGCATCCGCAGCATTCCATTAAAGCTGCACGTACTAAACCACACATTTACAAAAGCTGCACATTAAAGCCGGGTTGTGCTAAACGAACAACAAATTTTGGCAGCTGAACTATTACGCAAGTGATCTCTCAGCTATGCCAGCTGTCAGACCAAATCCTAACGGCCCGATCCCGGGCCACTATTAAATGTACTGACGCAGGTGCTTTGAACTGCAGAACATATTTTATTTATTTTATTATTATTTAAGATGGTAGCTGGTCATTATGGTGATAGCCATACGATACATATACATATTGGTTCGTTTAAAGTCGAGCGTCCCCCGTCGCGTACGCCTGAACCTTTCCCACCCCTCAAGGTAACCACAAACCAGTTATTACTTTGTAATTCTCTGTTAACTTAATTGTTATACTTAATTTAATTTTCAATTCTCCATCCTGTAATAGTAATAGCAACCCAAAATACATGTAAATACGAGGTATGCCATAAGTGTAACTCTTAATTAGATTTAAGGTTAAAATAGTTTTATTTGACATCAAAATTAAATCAATTTTAATTTATTAATTTAAGGCCCTGGTGGCCCTTTCTTTTAATTATTGAACTGGTAGTCAACACAATATGTAATTATTGTACATTACTAAAGAAATAAATCTGTCCTTACATATTGAACATTTACGGTAGTTATCAAAGTTGTACCTCTTATTAGATATCAACAAAATGTATAACATCTACGTATAACAACGTAAATATCGCCATTCCTGTAGTGGTAATCACAAGTTATGACGCTCTAAGGTACTTATACTTTTTTCAAAATATAGGATTATTTATTTTATTTAATAAGCACGCTACACACATCACTCTCCAATGGTCTGAGCTGCACTGACAGCGCGGGTGACCTCCTCGCTATGTGCGGTCAACATCGACCGCGACCTAACTTGTGGCATCGACCGCGACCTACACCTCCACCTCGACCCACTCGTTCTGTTCGTACCCTAAGCCCAGGACCACTTTACTTTTTCATTTTGAGGTCCCCAGAAGCCAAAAACACCGTTCGTTCATTTTCATATATATGTATATATATATATCTATATATATATATATATGTGTGTGTCCGTGGTACTGATAACTTTTGAAGGGGACCTCCGATTTTGATGAAATTTGGTATGAAGTTGTAAGACCAGGTCTATTTTCATGAGTTTGCGAACCAGCATTGTCGGGTTATGGGAACGGGGTTTTATGGGGTTTCAAAGGGGTCAAAAATGGGTTTTTGGCATTTTTTTACCTTAATCATCAAAATTCATCAATTTTAACTAAAACCATTTAAAAGAGCTTAAAAAACAAACAATTTAGTATTTTGAATCTTTAAAATAGCTTAACTGGTTATAGAGAAAATTCAAATAAAGTTTCCCATGTTATTCTTATGGGTAAATCTTTAAAAAGTTATATGTCGCTTATTTATCAATATATCTTTTAAAAATTTTTATGAACCTTCACTAGGTGGTGAGTAATTAAGATTTGATCAAAAACCCACATAGCAGCAAACCTACATGCTAAATCCCATCGTGTTCTCATGGAAAATAAGTGTATAATGGGAGCAAGAGAGATGGAGATAATAAGGTATCTGTTCCTAATCAGCTGATCAGCTGTCTTCTGCATATCTGTCAAAATTGAAATGTGTATGTTTTGTTATTTGTAAACAAATCATTCCTTTTGCATGGAAGCTTTGGATATGCACTTTTATTACTGTTAAATTAAAAAAGTCATTGATTGCAATATAAATATTAATATATAAATTATTAAATAAAAATAATTTACTCAGAAATATAATGCCATTAAATATTATTATTATTATTAATATTTTATTTTATGGCCAGCATTGGACCACTTAAGTCAATATAATGGTCAGGTTCTTCTTAAATTCTGTCTCTTCTTCTTGTCCGCCCAATACTTCTTCATTCTTTCCGACCGTTGTTTTCTTTCTTCTTCCGAAACCACTCTTCCTTGTCTCTGATTGTTTGCTCCTATTGGCAGGATGATATTTTTGTCTTTTAGTACTGCGAGCGCCTCTGACTTATTTTCCAAATCTTCTAATGACATTTTCAATCTTCTCATGTCCTCCTTAATCTCTGTAATCCACCTAAAGTCACTCTTGCTATTCCACAACTTTTCAATTATTTTCTTACTTATCCTATTTTCCGGTGTCCTCAAAAGATGTCCAATGAATGAAATTCTTTTCTTTTTAATTATACTTGTCAATGGCTCTATTTCCTTATATACAGTTTTATTTGTGGCCAGTCTCCAAACTCCATCTTTTTGATATTTTTTGTTTATACAAGTTCTGATGATTCTTCTTTCTATTTTCAGTATTTTATCTATTGCTAGAGTGTTGGTTGTTTTAAATATAGTTTCACTTGCGTATGTTATTTGTGGAAGTATGTGACTGCTTTGTAGTGTTTCAATTTTGTTGTTATTGATAGACATTTTTTGTTGTATGTGTTTTTAGTAATATGTTGCATTCTGATCAATTTATTAATTCTATTTTGCCATGATGGATTTTCTTTAAGATTGTATGTTATAACTTCACCTAAGTACTTAAAATTTTCTACAATTTTGATGCAATGTTCTCCAATTTTGATTTTGTTAGCCAATGGTGGTTTTGTTAACATTATTTCTGTTTTCTCAAAAGAAATTTTTAGGCCTATGCTCTGGGCTATTTCCTGAAGTGATTTTATTTGTTGCTTGGTTTCTTGGATGTTATTAGCTAGAAGAGCCAGATCGTCAGCAAATTCTAAACAGTTTAACTTTATGTCATCTTTTTTTGTTCCAACAGTAATATTTTTTGGGTTTGTTTTAAGCCATTCCCTCATAATGTATTCAAGTGCACAGTTAAAAAGAAGCGGTGAAAGACCGTCTCCCTGTCTTAAACCAGTTTTGACCAGGAAAGGTTCTGATATTTCTCCTCTAAATTTAATTTTATTGAACGTATTTGTCAAGGTAAGTTCTATAAGTTTTATTAATTTTGGGTGGAGTCCGAAATGTCTGAGAATCTTTAACAATGATGGTCTGTGGATGGAATCGTAAGCTTTCTTAAAATCTACAAATGTTATTGAAAGAAGTTTGTTTCGTTTTCTGTAATAATCCATAATCAATTTCAGCGTAATTATTTGTTCTGCACAGCTCCTCCAAGGTCTGAAGCCTCCTTGGTATTCTCCTAGTTCATTATCAAGTTGTTGCTTAATCCTATTGTATAATATTTTTGAAAAAATCTTATATGTGCAATCCAAAAGTGAAATTCCTCTCGGAGTTATCCGGGTTGCTCTTATCTCCTTTCTTGTGAAGTGGATTGATTATGGCTGTGGTCCAATTTTCTGGGAATTTCTCGGTTATCCAGATTTTTTGTAAGATCATATTGAGAGATGTATTTGTTGATTTGCCAGTATATTTCCACATTTCTGCATAAATTTGATCTTCACCAGATGCTTTATAATTTTTCATATCTTTTAGTGCTAATTCTACTTCTTGTACTGTAGGTGGGTTTAAATATTCTGGTTTTGTCTTTATGGGAGTGTTTGTATTTATTGTTAGAAGATTTTTAGGTTCGTCACAGTTTAGTAGTTTATTAAACGCTTCTGCCATAATTTCTGCATTTTCCTTGTTATTATGGGCGATTTTTCCATCTTTATTTTTCAATAGCAATGTAGGAGGGGTGTAACAACTTAACTGTTTATCGAATGATTTGAAATAATCTCTGGAATTTGTTTTAAAGTAGTTTTCTTCTATTGATTTCAAAAGATTCTTCTGATATTGTCGTTTTACTTTCCGGATAATTTGGGAGCATTTCTTCCTAATATTTTTGAGATTCATGGCATTTTCTTCTGACTTGTGATTTTGAAATCTTACCCAGGCTTTATGTCTTTCTTCAAGGGCTTCATCACATTCTGTGGTCCACCAAGCATGTTTCTTACGTCGATTTTTTGGGGCTACTTCTTCAGCATGTTGTTTTAAGATTGGTTTTAATTCTTCTAAATTATCCGTTAACTTTATATTTTGTGTCATCTTCTTATATTGTTCATTTTTTATTAATTTACGTGGGTCATATTTTCTTTTATTCTCATTTACATTTTTTATCTTTTTTCTTAATGGGGTGAATTTAATTTTAATTTTCACTAGATAATGATCTGAGCCTGTATCAACTCCTCTTAACACCTTAACATTTTGAATTTCTTTATGAAAGGATTTGTCCATGCATACATGGTCCAGCTGCCATTCTCCTTTGGTCCAATCAGGATGTTTCCATGTTTTTAATTTACTAGGTTTTCTTTTAAAATATGTAGACTTATTGATAAGTCCATGAGTTCTGCAGATTTCAACTAGTCTCTGTCCATTTCTATTGGTTTGTTTCTGTGGAGCATAATGAAATGAAATGAAATGAAATGAAATGAAATGAAATGAAATTATCTTTATTTATCTTTAGAATGTAAGTACATCATTGACAATGTCATGAATACAGCAAAAGCCAAGTCAATACAATAAGGATACATTAAGTATATACAATAAACAATAAGGAGAAAATTATAACAAAAGACTAATTACAAAACTGAAAATCTACATTTGTTGAACTGAAGAATTCGTTTAAGTTATAAAATGGGTTTTCCAAAAGCCAGGAGTAAAATTTCTTTTTAAAAACTTTAAAGGGATATGAATTAATTTTATTTTCTAAAAAGTTATAGATTTTCAGTGAAATAATAATATGACTATTAATTGTTTTACTTAGGCGTGTGAACTCTATAACAGCATGATCCTTCCCACGAGGAAGGATCATGTTTTTTCCAATATATTTTTCCATATTTTCCAATAACATCCCTGTATTTCTTTTCTTTTCCCAACTGTGCGTTGAAATCTCCAATTAAAATCTTAACGTGTTTCTTGTTAATTTGGTTTACTGTCTGATCCAAAAGATCCCAGAAATCTTCTACTTCTTCCATCGTTTTTGTATGAAATTTTTTCTCATTTGTAGGGGCATGAGCATTAATAATAGTGTAAATTTTATTTGTTGTTTTTAAAGTTAAGGTTGCAATCCGTGGTGAAACAGCATTAAAATCAACTATTGAATCTATTACTTTCAAACTTACTATGAATCCTGTTCCAAATTGGGGGCACTGTTTAATTACTTTATTTCCTGGTTTTCCATTGTAAATCCTATATCCTTGAGATTCAAATGGGTCTTCTGTTGTGTTCCTCATTTCTTGAAGTTCTGCTATAGGACTTAAATATAGCCATTAAATATATTATATTTCCTTGTAAAGACTATTAATTATATAAGATAGCCACAAAGTTCTTTGATGTTGAAACAATAATTCTTTGGAAATTCGCTGAGTACGCAGGTCTGCTGCGACGGGGGTATTTAATTGTTTTAATTTGTTATATTTTTAATCTTTGAAATTAAACTCAATGTTTTGTTAAATTACTGTTTTTTATTTATAATAACTACAATGGTTTACACTTTAACAAATTAAAATTTTGAAGTACAATTTCAAGAAAAATAAAAGCCTACTAAACCATAGGCTAAAAAGTCCATCTAAATCAAAATTCAGATCACTAAAAAGTTCATGTTCATATGTATGATTAAAAAAATATGGGTAATCTCGAGAATGGCTATGAAGATAAGTAAAATTCAAATTTAATTCGCTGAGGTCTGTACGTTTTAGGCTTTCGGATAATATCATACAACTATATTCTTTAGTTTTAAAATTTTATTATTGATGTATAATCAAACTCATTTATTATAAGTTAACATTGCTATAAAACTGCTTCAATTTGAGTAAATCTATATTTATAAAAGAGGATGTTGAATGTTGATATATAAATATAATCAGGGCCACCCCGACCCCGAGGGTAATAGGGGAGGGTGAGGGTAATAGGGGCCCGGGGCAAGGTTTTCATCTGCGTCCCCTATATTAATTAATTGGCCTATCTTGTGAACTGCAAAATGTTAAATTACAGTCGTAATCATTAAATTGGATGCATGGCTAAATTTCAGTGCTGTTAGTTGTTACTTTGAATATAAACTAATTGTAAAAAAACCACTTTGTACTGTAAAGCTTTGTTGACACATCCATTTGTTGACAACACATGGTCTGGGAAGGCTGAAGAGGGCAACGCCCTAAAACAGCCGCAGTGGGCTCTTCCAGCTCACTGGAACCTCACGACAAAGCAAAGCAAGAAAGTCTGGGCCTGAGTCTCGTCATGTAGACTGTCACACACTATAACCAAAGACGACCTGCACCTCAAAACTGTTGATTAAGTACTATATTTAAAAAAAACATAATGAATCTATACTTATTTAATACGCTAAGGGGTTTTTTTGTGTAGAGAATTCCTATAATTCTCAACCGATTTTCATGTTTTTGGTGTCGTTGGATCTGTAGTTGTTTCAGCCAAAAATTTATAAGAATCAGACTTAAAATAAGAGCGCTATCCACAAATTAAATTTGAAACTTTCCCATTAAAATAACATTGAGATTGGTTTGAGCATTTTAAACATCTGTTAACGTAGGCCTACAGCTGTAGTTTTTTGTGATCACTGATATTCACAACATTCAATTTGTCGGGTGTCATTGATTTAGAACAGAATGTAACTTTTGTATTGTATCAAAATAAATTGCTCGATATTATCGAGCAACACGTGCACTATAGTTTTACTAAAACAATTGTGATTCAAGAATAGTGTTTAACTGGAGTCGAATGCAACCATAACAATATTGTGATCTCAGTGTACAAGTAGTAAACTTAACTCAGCAGTGTTAATATAGAATGGTGTTTTAAAAGTTGGATGAGCTCGTTTGCTACGTTTATCTGCACATCTATAATATCCTCTATTTTTTTTATTTTTTTTATTAACAATCCTTTTCAATGAAAACTTATCCCAATACTTTAAATGAGCACAGATGTTTATAGAATTATTTACAAAGAAACATTTATCATATATTATTTCAAATAACTCAGATAGAAAACTCCCAAAAAACCTGGCATGGGTTCGTTTATGATGACGCTCCTGGGGCTAAGCCCTGGGGGCTATAAAAACTAATGGCTTACAAATCTTTTACATATATATCAAATTCCATGTCAAACAGTCCAGTAGTTTCCGAGTCCATCGATCACAAATATATAAATACGTTTATATATACACCACATCCTATTTTATAAATAACTAAATATATATATTTGTGATCAATGGACTCAGAAACCGATGGACCTTTTGCCATGGAACTTGGTATATATATGGTACATTTGATAGAGAAGGTTAAAAGGCCATTAGTTTATAGGTATAGCCCTCAGGGCTTGGCCCCAGGACCGTTAACAAAAATTATTTATCAGACTACGGGACTAACTAAAATCTCAAATAAGATAGGCCTATTTATTATTACTAGAGATCGCCTCCTGATCGAAATTCTACCAAAATTTCAGTGGATCTTTACCCAATAAGTTGAAAACATTTTATAACTGAAACATCTGTTAAAACATCCTTTAATTAACACGAAATTAAAGGAGAATGAGCAGGCCGCCTTTAAGCGCAGCTCAAAACTGCAGAGGTCTCCGACCTCGAAGACTGGGACGCCGACGGGGGGAATTAAAGCCTCCCCTCCGCCGATCCCGTTCAAAGCTGCTGGTGTCGCCGGATCGTCGGTCGTAACCGGAAAGGAGAAGGATGAGGTTAAGCTGGGTATGGGGGTGACTGAGCCGGTAACACCTCTAGCCGAGATGCAAGGAATTCCTCCCAGGAAGAGCCCTCTTCGTCCGGCATTCGAGATGCAAATGCTTCGGCAGCAGCAGGACGATGCCAACGAGGAGGAAAACCTGTCCCTGGAGAAAATGAACGATCTTTTGAAGGAGATGGCAAAGGCTCTCCTTATTCAGAAGAACGTCAACAAGGCGATTAAGGACGGAATTCCGAAACTCGAGGATTTCCTTGGCGAAATCGAGGAATGCCGGAAGATCAGGCTGAAGGCAATGAAGCAGGAGCGCGACGTTGTGAACCGAGTTATGTCTGCTTCGCCTCAAGTTCATCTGGCTGAGTCCCAGACTCAAGCCAGAAAGCGAAAGAAGAGGCAGAGCGGCTCTTCGCCGGGAAGCCCTGAGCTTGTTGAGGTGGACTCGGTGCCGAGACCGGTTTTTGTCACTGCGGCATCGCAGACATCTCCTGTCCAGGCTACTGAGTCCGCCCCGGGCGCTGCCGTGATTCCAGCGGCTACTCCTGCAGAGGTTCCTGCTCCGGCGGCTAATCCTGCCTTGGCAGCAAACTCTGCCTCAACACCTTTCGGGGGCTGGAAGACGCGCCTGTCTAAGAAAGAAAGGAGGAGGCAGAAGCAAGCGGAGGTGGCTTCGAAAAGTGCGTCGAGGGTGGAGCGGAGCAAAGTCTCAAACCCGGTTGGGGAGGCCTCTGGCAAGTCTGTCAGAAAGCCTAAACAACCCAGGCCTAAGAAGCCCAAGACGGAGGCAATCTTGATCAAGCCCTTAGGGGGGCGATCTTTTGCCGATGTTCTGGGTCAGATTAGATCGCAGGCCAAACCGGAAGAGACCGACACCGTTATCAAGTCTATTCGGCGAACCCAGAACGGGGATGTCCTCCTCGAACTGGGGAAGTCGAGTGACAAGATTGGTTTTGCCGCTTCCCTCAAGACTGCACTTGGGGACAAAGGCTCAATCAAGGCCCTAGAACCGAAGTGTTCGGTCGAGATCCGGGACCTTGATGCCCTCTCCACCGAAGAGGAGGTGACCCGTGCGATCCAGGTGGCACTCCCGGAGATACCGGCTGATGGAGTGAGGGTATGGCTGACTAAGCCCAACCGAAGTCAACTCCGGATGGCTGTTGCTGAGATGGGCGAAAAGCACGCCAATAAGCTGCTTAGCCTTCAGCACCTCAGAGTCGGTTGGGTCAGTTGCAGGCTCAAACGGAGGGTGGTAGTTTCGAGATGCTTCCGCTGTCTCGGTTTCGGCCACTCCTCCCGAAACTGTAAAGGGCCCGACAGGAGTGCCAACTGCTTCCAGTGTGGAAGCCAGGGCCACAAACGTAAGGAATGTTCCTCGAGCCCCGTTCCTCGAGCCCCTCCTGCTTCCTCTGCAAGGATTCAGGCTCCAGTGCCCTCGGTCACTTACCCGGGTCTGGTCAGTGCGGTGCCTTCAGAGCCGCACTTGAACAGGCAAAAGGCAGCGGCCGGTAATTCGCATCCTCCAGGCCAACCTTCATAGATCCTGGGGAGCTGATAACCTTCTAGATCAGCTCGCCCGAGAACTTGGTGCTGACGCGCTCCTTATCAGCGAACAGTATCGGGATAGAGACCCAAACATTTGGATCTCGGACAGCCTCGGTACTGCTGCATTTTGGGCACGTAATACACGAGATGTCTTGGTGCGGAGTCACGGGCGCGGCCGAGGATTCGTCTGGGTTCGGTGTAGGGACGTGACTATCTTCAGTTGCTACCTCACACCCAACGAGGCCGTCCAGGACTTCCGCGACAAGATAGATAGCCTAGAGGAGTGCGTTCTCGGCACCACCGGGCATGTCGTCGTTGGTGGCGATTTCAACGCCAGGGCCGTAGAGTGGGGAATGCCCTCTACCAGCTCCCGGGGGAAATACATCCTGGATTTCATCGCCAGGGCCGGTCTTGTCGTCCTCAACCAGGGCGACACACCTACTTTTCGGCGCCCCGGGCAGAGAGGCACGATCCCCGACGTCACCTTTGCGTCTGAGTCGCTCCTTCCGAGGATCTCTGGCTGGAGGGTTGTGGAGGACTACACGGGTAGCGACCACCAATACATCGTGTTTGACCTGCATGATCAGGCAAATCGTCGAGTTTCCGCATCTCGGGAAGGGCCACGCCGGTGGAACACCAACAAACTGGACGTGGTCAAGTTCACCGAAGTCATCTCTCGGGGAGCGCAGGGGAATCCTGGTGAGGCTGGAGCCGAGGCACTAGTAACATCCACGATGGAACTTATCGTCTCGGCCTGCGACCAGTCTATGCCGCGAAGGAAACCCCGACGCGACAAACAACCCGTTTACTGGTGGACTGAAGAGATTGCGGAACTCAGAAGAACATGTTTAAGAACTAGACGAGCCGCCACTAGAGCGAGAATTCCCGCAGACAGAGTTCGTAAGTCGGAGGCCTATAAAGCTGCGAGAAAATCTCTCCGCCAGGCGATCAACAGGAGCAAGGCGAATAGCTGGAGGAGACTTCGTGACGACGTTGATTCCGACCCGTGGGGCCTGGGTTACAAACTTGTAACACAGAAACTCGGCGCCCGCTCTCCACCTTCCATCATGGAGGGCGCCACCATGGGGAGGATCGTCGCTGCGTTGTTTCCTGAACATCCACAGCGACCGCTGGTTGACTTCGGACGGGTAGAGGACGTTCCACTTTTCACTTTCGAGGAGCTGGAAACCTCCGTTCTCTCCCTGAAGAGCAACAAGGCTCCTGGCCCGGATGGGATTCCCAGTGAGGCTTTAAGGAAAGTATTTTCAATCAACGCTGACTTGTTGTTGAGAATGTACAATGCCTGTTTGGTAGAAGGGGTGTTTCCGGCTCCCTGGAAAACAGCCAGGCTTGTACTGATCAGCAAGGGCAAAGGTGATCTCGAGCTGCCGTCGTCCCACAGGCCTCTCTGCATGTTGGACACGGCTGGGAAGCTGTTCGAGAAGCTGATCCGTTCCCGGATGACTTCTGCCGTGGAAGCTGCCGGGGACTTATGCCCCCGTCAGTACGGCTTCAGAAAGGGACGGTCAACGATCGACGCTGTCACCGAAGTTCAGAGAGCCGTGGAGAGAGCCGAGAGCCACAACCATTTCTCCCGCCGAGTAGTGCTTCTTGTTACGCTTGATGTCAAGAATGCCTTCAACTCGGCGAGGTGGGTCGATATGCTGGATGCGCTTCGCAACACCTTTCGTATACCTGCATATCTGTTGCGGCTCATCGAGGATTATCTACGCTCTCGAAGCCTGATTTATGACACGAGGGACGGAACGCGGACGATGGAAGTCACTTCTGGTGCCGCACAAGGTTCAATACTCGGCCAGGATCTCTGGAATGTTGCCTATGACAGCCTCCTGAGGTCCGAGATGCCTGAGGAAACCACTTTGGTTGGGTACGCCGATGACGTCGCAGCTCTCATTGCTGCACGCAACGTTGAGCTGGCCCAACTGAAGTTGAACCGAGTTATGCGGGTGGTCAACAACTGGATGTCCGATCACGGTCTCTCACTTGCTCTCAGTAAGACGGAGATCGTGATTCTTACGAAGAAGAGGATCGACACCGTCGTCCCGTTTCGAGTGGGAAGGGAGGTGGTCACATCAACTCGTGCCGCCAAATACCTCGGGGTTATGGTGGACACCAAGTTAAGCTGGAGGGATCAGATCTTCCGTACGGCGGACAAGGCCGCCAAGGTAGTGACTTACCTTAGTAGGCTGATGGCCAATGTCGGGGGTCCCCGATCCAGCAGAAGACGTCTGTTGATGTCCGCGGTCCAGTCCGTGCTTCTTTACGGGGCAGAGGTGTGGGCAGGCGCTCTAGATAAGGAGTGCTACAGGTTGCGACTCGCCCGGGTTCAGCGTCAAGCTGCGCTCAGGGTGTGTTCCGCCTACCGAACAGTGTCCGAGCCTGCCGTCCTGGTGGTCGCCGGAGTCATCCCTGTCAAGCTCTTGGCAGGGGAGAGGAAAGCGATTTATCAGAGACAAGGCGGGATCGGCAAGGACACGGCAAGAACAGAAGAGCGCTCCCGAACCTTCCAGCAGTGGCAACACAGCTGGGAGCACGACACCCGAGGACGATGGACTGCGCGACTTATCAAGCAGGTCCAACCATGGGTGGAACGGCGGCATGGGGAGGTGGACTACTACCTGACCCAATTTTTGACAGGTCACGGCTATTTTCGGTCGTACCTGAACCGGATGGGAAAGACCGGTTCACCGGACTGCATTTATTGCCCGGGTGTTCCCGACGATGCGGAACACACATTCTTCCGCTGTCCCCGTTGGGAAGGGCCCCGCCTGGAGACCACACAAATCTTTGGTGCATTTTCGGTGGACTCGGTCTGCCAAAAGATTTTGGAGGATGAGGGCAACTGGGATTGTTTGTCACAATTCGTCCGGGGCATCCTCCTGGAAAAGAAAACCGATCTGGACCGCGAAGTGGCCCAGATCCCTTGATCGAGCGGCTGGATAAGGAGCGAGCCCCACGGGTGTAAGCCAAATTTAGGCCTAGCCTGACGTAATGTGATAAACAATTCCAGGTTAGATTCCTAAAGAGTAGAGGAGGTTTTTTAGTGGGTAAACCCGTTTTTTAGGGGAGCCCCACACTACAGGCTGGCCACCTGTGTGCGTAATGCATTTTTCCGCCTCTCCCTCAAAAAAAAAAAAAAAAAAAAAAATTATCAACTTTTTTTACAACAGCTGTCTAATGAATGAATCAATTATCCTTTCTCCATAAGATTAACATTGGAGCTTTGAAAGCCTGTGGGGCGTATCCCTGGAGTCCGATATGAATCAGAATCGAATTCTGCTCATCTACAGGACTATATACCTTTCTAAGGGTATGCGCAGATTTCTCCTACGATGAACACGAGCTGAGAAAAAAGGAGGAAAAGAAACATGTTTGCCTATTAATATATAGATTTCTTCAATTCTATAAACTTAATTCATTAAAAGTAGGACTAAATAAATTAAATCTTTAGCAAAATCAGTAAGAAAAGTAAGATTATCAGTAAGATTATAGTCTCATGTGTGAGTGACGCTGAAATCAAAGAACGAAACCATTGTTTATTCAAGATATACAAGATGAGGGAAAGAGTTTCAATACATAAAAGCTGTTTGCCAGGCTTGTATGATAATATAAGTTGTTTTAGCATATTTCCCAAAGGGAGGAAGCTATATTACTGTAGATCTCATGGTAAGAACTAAGCCTGTGACCATGTTACTTTTTTTTTAGGTGCCCAGAGACCAAAAATAATAGTCATAAAATTTATATATATATACAATATTTTACCATGTGAATTTATCAGCTGGTATGCAACATTGAAATAAAATCAAAACAATAAAACTAACAAAAAACCAAAAGACTTCAAGCTAATGAATATGTCAGCAATCGAACACTTCCCACCCCACCACTATTTCTGGCCCCTCCCACGAAGGATCGAGTTTAAAAAAACGGGCTACATTTAGGGCTACATCAAACTAGACAGTTTTTTAGCATTAATAACTTTATACAAACTCATACTAAACATTTGAAAAATAAATGTTTAGTTTAATAAATAAATAAAAATAAACTTACAAAAGTATTATATTGAGCTTTATTTATTAACAATAAAAACTATCAACTGATGATTAAAATTTTACCCAACCAATTTTAAATCAATATGTTTGGGAGAAAAAATTGACTTCAGTAACACATCGTCTTAAAAAAATCTATGTAGGCTATATTGTTCAGTAAAAAAAATTTTCCTGAAAAAAATTGTGTTCTTTCTCCTATCTGGACTAACAGCAAACTGTTAATCACAAGTATTAAATATGAATTTTTAAAAGCAGCAAGTGACACTGGTATTCTTATTAAACTGGGGTGTTTATTTGGGAGGTTTTCTGTGTGGTACAATTTCTGGACGGTACATTTTCTCAGTGTTGGTCAAGTGGGGTAAGTGTATGCCCGGGGCAAGTGGATTCCCAGCTAATAAAAAATTGGTTTATTATCAAAAATTTTTTAAACTTAGCCATAGGTATTTCAAACTATGCTCTTTCAAATTATGATCACTAAAAAATTATCTGGTTATCATTACTGTGTGTTTTGATGAGTTTAAAAACATCTTAAGTTTCTACTCTAAACGCAAGTGCCGCTCGGAAAATTTAAGAAATTACTAAAAATTCAAATATTAAGGTAATTATTTTAAAATTAGTGATCTGACTAATTTTTTGAAGAGAAATTAAAAAATAATATTTAGAATGCCCTACAAAGTCATTTAGGGGGAGTTAGGGGAGGGCGTACACTTACCCTGTGTTACATTGCTGTTGGGGCAAGTGTACTTTTACCAATGGGGCAAGTGTACGCTCCACTCAATAATGGATAAATTAGCTGATGATAAGAGAAACTGTTATCTCATGTATGAATGGCAAGATAAAAACTGCTTTTTGTAAAATTAAGATTTAGTTTTTGTTCCAGGAATAAAATAAAATAAAAATAACTTATTAAGGTTTCAAGTTACTTCACCAATTTCTAACTACCGTATTTTTCAAGATATTTTGGTAGATAAAAAAATCAAAATGAAGATAATTTTCTGCTCTTTAAGACCCATTAATTGTCAATTAATTGAAACAGTGTAATCTCTATGTTTTAATTTACTTTACAATTTCTTAAAAAAAAACTGAGTTTTCCGTTTTACCGTGCGGAGGTTCACAAAAAAGATCATAACTCCTGGACTGTTTGAGATATTTTGATAAATAAAAAGTCAAAAGAAAGCTCATTTTCTTCTCTATAATCCACTTGCCCCAACATCAACAAATATGCAATGCAAAGCTACATTGAGGGGGGGGGGGGGTGTACACTTACCCCAGATTCAAGGCAAGTGTACGTACGCACCAAACATCACTTTATAAAAAAATATAATTTTTAAATACAAAATTAACGTTTTTAGCAAAATAAAAATATTAATCATAATTTTATATTAATTAATATTAAGAATAATCATACAAAATTGTATTTTTATATCACTTACATGTGTTTATTAATCTGCGGTTAAAGTGGTACTATGTGATTTGGGGCGTACACTTACCACACTTGACCTACATGCAACTTTATTTTACATAAAACTTAAAAATTTATAATATTTAGGTTGGAAACGTCGATCCGCCAATCAGAACTGCTAGAATGTGACTTGGCAGGGACGTTCAACCAGAAGAGGGGTCCCGAAACCTGGAAGAGCAGTTCTTCTATCCTTGCTTCCGTTTCCTCATTCCAAAAGGTTTGCAATACAGTGGAACCTTGATATATCGAACTTCAATATATCAAAATCCTCGATATAACGAAGTTTTCTCATTCCCCTTGAACCTTGTTATCAATCTATGTTATTTCCACCTGTCTATATATTGACGGATTAGCCTTATCTTTGCAGTACTGTTCTTGTTTCCCGCGTTTGCAGTTACAGTAACTTATTGTGTTAGTGTTGTTCCATTCCATTACGGTACCCTAAGCGGCCGTTAGCATTTTGTTTTCGATGATTATTAAATAAATTTTGTATTTGCAGCACTGTATAGTTTTTTGTGTCACCCTCTACAGTCTTTGTCTGATTAGCTCGCGATAAAAATTCCATAGAAGGGTTTATAAATACTAATAGTGTTACAGTGGACTGTTATATTCTTTTGTGCAATAACAAAATGTTGGTTATGTAATCACCGTATTTACTCCTCAATTGCAAGGCCTATAGGAAAAAAGTACTTGTAATGGTATTAAGAGGTGGTTGCATGATGTGGGACGGGCAAATGCCCAGTGGGCAGGACATTTATAGATGGGCACTTGCCCAGAGCAGTTTAAGGGCCCAAAATCTGGGCATGCGACTCCAGGAGATAAAAAAACGTTTATGAAACAAAAACATGCAGTTACATTGTTTGTTGATCTGAAAAAACCTTTGATACAGTTCGTCATGATATTTTAATACAAAACTTATTTAATTTTGGCATAAGAGGAGTGAGTCGCTCTAAGCTGGATTGAATCATAGTTGGCAGATAGAACCCAAATTGTTCAAATTCCCATTAAGAAAACATTATTCAGAACTTTAAATAAAAACCACTCATTATCCATTCAGGAGTGACTCAAGGCTCAGTTCTTGACCCAATCCTACTTATTCTTTACATAAATAACTATAATCAAAATTTTAAATTGTCAAGTACTTTTTTGCTGATGACACATTATTATCGTTATCAAATAAAAATGAAGAAGATTTGGAAATTGAAGCTTTTAAAGAATCTAATAAATTAACAGAATGGTTTTTGAATAACAATCTGACCATAAAAACAACAAAAACAAAATTTATAAATTTTAGCATAACTTTTCAAGAAAAAAAAAAATTTAACATAATTATTGCAAATCAAATAATAGTAAGAACTAATATAATAAGTTTTTTTGAATAAAATTGGATGAAAATTTAAATTTTAAAAGTCATGGGAGATTCTGAGCAAGAAGCTATGTAAAGTTGTATTCATCATAAGAAGATTGTGCCAATTTTGCACAAAAGATATTCTCATTGCAGTTTATCACTCTCACTTTGTTTCCAAATGAGGTATGGACTGCCAATATGGGGAATAGCTAACTCTCATGTCAAAAAACATTTTTATATTACAAAAAGCAGCAATCAGAGCTATTTTCAAACTAAGACGAGGCCAGTCATGTTGAGAAATATTCAGACAATACTAATTAATTACTTTTTATTCTTTCTATACAAAGAGTGTCCAGTTTCACCTTCACCAACTTTTTCAGGTTATTTTGAAAATCCATATAATCGTATGTTCTAAAAACCTTCGTTAAGCCGCTAGCCGCCATTTTGTTTTTTACACCTAATAATTTATATTTCCATGACGGTTCGTTGTATTAAGTTCATATTTTTCATGGACCTTTATGACACCAATGTCCATTTTCAGGAAAAAAATTATTTATGTCCAATGTGTATTTTCAAAATGGCGGCCATTTTAAATTTTAAACTCAAATATCTCAAAACGGTAATTTTTTTAAATGTTACTAGAGACAAAAATTCAATCCTGAAGTATAAATTGATTTAAGTAATACACAGATAAATAAATTAATAAATTACAATATTAATAAACAACAAAATAAAAAAAAGGCGATTCTTCTGTTGTTCAGCGCAAGAACTGTGCAGTTGTACACGGTGAATACGGTACAGTACGCAGGCCGGCCGAATGAGCCAATTGCTGCTCTGACTGTAAAAAAAAACCATTTAGTATTTTGAATTTTTAACATGGCTTAACAGGTTACGGAGTAAATTAAAAAATAGGGTTTCCATGTTATTCTTATGGGGAATTAACAAAACCCTGTATCTCACTCTTATTTATTGACATAACTTGATCAAATTTGGTATGTAAATTCACTAGGTAGGGTTTAACTTATATTTACTTACAGCAGCCATATGGCGGCAAAAATACATACTCAACCCCAAGACCCCTATGGGGTTTATGGGGAAAATTTAAAATTTCAGAATTTGATGCAATCTAGTTACATGCACTGCGAATGGATTTTCCTATATCTATTTGCAATACCCCCATGTTAGCAAACATACATCCTCGTTCCAATGGTGTTTATGAGGGAAGTTAAAACAAAATTGAAACCTGTAGGAAATTCACTGAGTACGCAGGTCTGCTGCGAAGGGGGTATTTATGTCTTGTAATTGTTAAGAAGAGGATGAAACTGATAAATGCTGTGTTTCTTTACATTAACAACGTCGCACGTCGGTTCCTTGCTCCTGAGTCCCGGTTATTTATTTCCTTTTATAATTGATTTTTTTTTGTGAAAATGTGTTTTTTTTTGCCTTTTTGTTGAAAATTTTCAAATATAAAATATAATTCTAAAGTTGAACCATTACAGACTAATATGTATTCAATATATAAAATTTCAAAATCATATTGTTCAATACGTCTTCAATTTTGATCGAACACCTCTCTCAATTTTATAGTACTTTAAATAAATGCAAAAATGGGAGCAGAAAGAGCATTGCAGGATGGAAATTTTTGCACACTGCAATGTATGGACACCCAGACACCCCTTACACTAACAGCCTCTAGCGCTTTTTAAAAGTTTTTAGCAAAATAATGTTGTTTTTCCAGTAGATCCATGAACAGTCAAGATTATGTTTACTTTTAGATGATTTATGCAAATTTATATCTGAAAATGATATTAATATTCTGCGACTCAAACTTTTAATAGCCTAGTTGTAAATATTTTAATTTTTTTGTGGCTCATGTGACCTAAATAAATTAATAAATATCTCCGTCGCAACAGACCTGAGTAGGCCTACTCAGCGAATTCCCTACAAAATTTTGCTAAAAAAGTTCCACCGCATCTGATCTGATCATGCGGTACTTTAAGTTTCATCTTTAAATGTGCACCTAAGAGAGTTTGAGTGTCACAAGAAATGTATCAAACATTAATCCTTAAATTTTAGAGAAATTGCACTATTAAAAAGGTTTTAGCAACATTGTTGATTTTTGTCTTACATTGTAACCAATGAAACTGCCTGTATTTAGGAGATTGTTTTTGATTGAATAAAAACTTCTTGATTCCGTAATAAACTCATATTGTTCATATGATACGAAAGGTTTATATTACAACTGGTCATACTTGAGAATAACGACTAGAAATTCTAACAATTAGTGATATTCGTTAGTTTTTTCGGCTAACTTCTATTTTATTCATTAAAGAACTATTTTTATCTTTTAAGAAATAAAACTAATAGCAATCCACAATTGTCAATAAAACTTTAATCAACTTCTCTCAACAAAACTGATAGGAATGAAACGTAGACAAAATCATAGCTTTCTTAAGCTATATTATATTAAAAACTTATCGTAGTTTAGTCAATGCTCATTTACGCCTAAAGGTATGTGTTAAACAGCAGCATTAAAAGATTAATATTAGTTTTTTTTTAATTCCCATAAAAAAAAAATATTATTAGTCTTTAGGGAGTGACTGATTCAAAGAACTATTATTCTCCGAACTATAATTTTAAACCATTTTAAGTGAACACATCAGTTAAAAAGTAATAAAAAATTTTTTCAATTTATACATTAAAAACTATTTTCAAAAGGTGTAATCCAAACGGTATAAAAATCTATTAAGTAATACATACAAAATTGAGATCATACAAATTTATACAAGTTTTTGTAAATTACGTTATCTTTCAATCACCTTGTTGCCCAAAAATATTCCACAAAAAGTTTGCCTATGAACCAAAAAAAAAAAAAAAAAAAAAAAAAAATAAAAAAAAAAGCCTTTATGCAAATAAACTTCTTATATAAAATTAAGTTGATATTTACATATTTTTTTATCTAGTTTAAACTCAATAAACCGTTTAAATTAAAAGCTATACATAATTATACATAACGTATTTATTCATGTAGCGCAATTTAGAGTGATGTGGTAATACATATGTTAATAAGATACCAAAACTAATCTTGTACTAACGCTAAAAAGTATAATAATTATAAGCCCATACTGCGCCACAATGGAAAAGATGAAATTAGTGGCCGGCTCACCGACCGCTGCTGCCAGCCGGCAGGCCGGCGACGATTCTTACTGAGACTGTACAGCACGACTCGGTGGTCGCGTCACTTTTGGCACGGTTGATACCTGGGACTTGTGAAACTGGGACCTATGAAATGCACGTTGTTTTTCCTTTAAAATAATGCAACTGGGACATATGAACCTGGGACCTATGAAATTTTTAATACCTAATTAGTGATTTTTGAGCAAACTGGGACCAATGAGATGCTCCCGCTTCAATTATTAAATGTCAATGGTGATTGGTGACTTTATGGTGGCAATGTTGTAGGTTCGAATCCCGCACTGCCAGTAGTTTTTATTAACCTATACTGTAGGGGCTTATCCACTTACTTTGTATAATATATTCCTCTCACAATTTTTACTTAGTCACTGTAGGATAGGGGAAAGAAAAGCAAAAAATTTCATTGCTCAAATCAAACTAAATTTATTCACTTTACGTATGTATTACATGCATTACATACTGTTAGGCTACTTATAGTAAATTCAATAATATTTTCAAGTTTTTAATTCAGTTTTGATGACCAATAAAGATTTGAAGATTTGTATGTTTTGTGATTTTTTACAGGCAATTTGTTGATATATTCTTTTTCTTCTTACAGAAATATTAAAGGGAAAGACTGTTCTTCTGTTCAAGAAGAACATCTTTAAGGATTTCAAATCTTTTAATGATCACGATCACATTTCAAATTTTTAGTTTGTTTTAATACATTTTAATTTTTTGTGCTTCCTTAGGCGATTTTTTTTAAATAGTGCTGTTTTATGACTTTTGTTGATCTGAAGTCTTTCTTGCACAGTAGTTATATGGGTATTCCTTTAAGTGAAATGTTGCCATTAATTTACAACCAAAATACTCTCATAGTTTTATTGTTTTAAATAAATCTTAAAATTGTTAAAAATAACATACATTATTTATAATCCTGATTGCATATTTTTGTTGACTAAAAGTTTTTCTGGATTTGTTATAATACTGAAATACAGTAATTTAAAATGTTTTGAAAATATGCTAAATAAAACATTTTTATTGACACATTTTGAGAGGGTTCTCAGACAATTACACGCATAACACAATGTTAATTTCCTTAAAACATTTTAAGATTGTATGAACATTTTTCATAAATTTTCATACCGAAAAAATTATGCTGTTTTTATTAGTAACTTTTAATTTTCATAATAAACATCTTGTATATTATTTCATTTATGGTTTTAGCAATACAAAACTATGGTTTTTACAATACAGTAGACTCCCGATTATCAGTGATAATCAGTGGCTAGACGAATTGCTGATTATCAATTTCACTATTAATTAAACTGAAAACAGTAAACAAAATTGGCTAAATGTGAAAAAAAATCACTGAAAACAGTTTAAAGTAGTATATATTTTCTAGCAAAATTCATATTGTACCAAACTTACATATTCCCCCCAAGGTTTTTATG
Organism: Neoaliturus tenellus; assembly: GCA_030545055.2. Taxonomy (NCBI): domain Eukaryota; kingdom Metazoa; phylum Arthropoda; class Insecta; order Hemiptera; family Cicadellidae; genus Neoaliturus; species Neoaliturus tenellus. The sequence goes on along the minus strand of CM061533.1, from coordinate 117,811,251 downwards.
GGGATATTTAAAAAAATACCAAAATTTCATAGTAAATTCGCTGAGTACGCAGGTCTGCTTTGACAGGGGTACAAAAGCGTATTCCCTGTAGAAAAATTCCCATAATGTTATTGCTAAATGAGAAAAAAGATCGTTAAATGAGAAAAAACCAAATTTTCAAAAATTATAAATTGTGCTATCAATGTTAGTTAAGCCACAATGCTGATAATCAATTCACTAACGATCGGGAGTCCATTATTTTTCTTCGTTACAGTTACAGCAAAATCCATTTAATTTTAACCAGTAATTTATACAATCTAGAATAATAATAAAGAAAGGAGCAAGAACTATAATGCAACAATTTCTTATCGTGGTGAACTGGTGAATACATTGTTTTAAAAACACAGGACATTCTTTACATACCTCAGATAAAGATAAAAAATAAAAATTCAAACTTCATGCACTAATGTATGAACAGGAAGGCATGAATATTCTGAGTTCCACAGTATTTTGAGCACAGATTTACACAGTCATAAGATAACATTCAGTCTTTAATTTAACCTTTTTCCATTGCTTCAAAAATAATTGGAAACTGATAACAACCTCTGAACTTTGGTTTGTAAGTTATATTTTACGAGCAATACATGGATATTCATGCAGCACTCTAATAGTCATTTAATTCCCTGTTGTCCTACCTTATTGTCATTTTCTCTTCATAAATGAATAGTTTATGAAATTTAAACCGGTTGGAATCTACAAAAACGTACTAAACCAGTAAGATGTTTCAAATTAAAGAGCATTAAATTTAATCAAATTATACAAGTAGCAAACCAATTATTGCTTGAAAAAAGTTAACTCGCTTTTATTTTAGTAGAGTACATCAATTTAAGAGTTGGTTAGCTTGTTCAAATATTGATACTCTTAATAGTGCATGATCTTATTTTAACAGGCAACTGATTGTTATCACGTATAATTTTGTTTATTTATAATTGTTTTACTATTCCCATCTTATAAACCCTTAAGAACATTATTGTATAACAAAAATTTCAAGGGATTATGAAGTTATTAAGATGACCAACAGTTGGCTGCTCATTAATAAAAAATCTTTCCTATAAATTTTTAGTAACAATGTATAACAAGTAAACACTGTGTTATTACTGAACATTTGCATTTATTTGCAATTTTTCAGGTAAATTAATTGATGATAAAATTTTACTACATAGCTGAGTAACCCTTGATATCACACGTTGTTTGTATAGCTAATTTCTACCTGTGACTACCACCAAACAACTGAACTGTTTTAGCGAATTTCCCTATAGGGAATACGCTATTACGGTAGTAGTCATGGTAAGACCTAAGCCCGGGACCATGATACTTTTTCGTTTTGAGATCCCCAGAAGCCAAAAACACCGCCATATACATTTTCATATATATGTATATATATATATATATATATCTATATATATATATATCTATATATATATCTATATATCTATGTGTCCGTGGTACTGATAACTTTTGACAGCGACCTCCAATTTTGATGAAATTTGGTATAAAGGTGTAAGACCAGGTCTATTTTCATGAGTTCGCGAACCAGCGTGATCGGGTTATGGGAACGGGGTTTTATGGGGTTTCAAAGGGGTCAAAAATGGGTTTTTGGCATTTTTGGACCTCATTTTTCAAAATTTATCGATTTTAACTGAAACCATTTAAAAGAGCTCAAAAAAACAAACAATTTGGTATTTTGAATTTTTATCTTAGCATAACTGAATACGGAGAAAATCCAAAAATATGTTTTCCATGTTATTCTTATGGGAAATCAAGAAAACCCTATACCTTGCTTATTTATTGACATAACTTAATCAAATTTGGTATGTACATTATCTAGATAGGGTTTAACTTATACTTGCTTTTAAAACCCATATGGCGGCAAACCTACATACTCACCCTCATGGGGTTTATGGGGAAAATAAAAAATTGACATAGCTTGATACAATTTTGTGTTTACATTCACCAATTATTGATTAACTTAGATTTTCTAACAACACCTTATGGCAGCAAACCTACATACTCGATCCTATGGTGTTTTTATGGGGAAATAAGTAAATAATCTGAAATTCCACTGGAAATTCGCTGAGTACGCAGGTCTGCTGCGACGGCGGTATTTTGTTTTTTTCAAATCAAACAAGTATATTATCCAACACATCTTATGACTGTTAAAAAAAATAGCTTGTCATATGTAATGACGACGGCTTTGTTCAGGAGAGGTAAGGTGGCTAACCTGTACTGTGGGACTCCTACCACAAAGTTTAATAAACTACCCACTAAAAAAATCCCCTCTCTATTTTAGACAATAGCTTGGGATCGCTTATCGAATTACATCAGCACTAGGCCTACTTTGACTTTTGGCCTTTAGGGTTCACTCCGAATCAAGCCGTTCATTTTAACAAAGATCTAGACAGCCATCCAGTCTATATCGGTTTTCTTGGATCAGAGGACTGGACGAAACGCGACAAGCAACCTCAGCTGTCCTCACAATCCAACATTTTCAGGCAAACCGAGTCCACCGACACACTCCTTGATGTTGTGTGGTGGCCTCCAGGCGTGGTCGTTCCCAGCGTAGACAATGGAAGAATGTGTGTTCTGCGTTGTCGGGAACTCCCGGGCAATAAATGCATCCAGGTGAACCGGTCTTGCCCATCCTGTGCAGGTACGACTGAAAAAAGTCATAACCCGACAAAACTGGGTCAGGAAGTAGTCCATCTCACCATGCCACGGTCCCACCCAGGACTGGACCAGCTTAATAAGTAGGGATGGACGGGAATGCTTTTTTTATTCGGGACGGGACGGGACGGGAATTTTTATTTCCCACTCATATTCGGGACGGGATCGGGACGGGATCGCTCGTCTTGAAGCTATCGGGAAATATTAGTTTAGACTTTTATATTATGAGTGTTGTAATAAGGCAAATTAATGTTAAATATCAACTAGTTCTCCTTCCAACTTGTTACACTTGTTTTTGTATATGTTACAATGAATGTCCTTTTGTTGAAAAAATTAAAATATATAGTTTTGATATTTGCAGGACGCAATAAGATCATGGGAAAGTATAAATTTTATTGTAAACAAATAAATATAAGTTGAATCACTAAATACACATAAAGGAAAAATGTTGCCCAAGTCTTATTTAATACAAGTTTTGTTTAATGAAATATTAAACGTTTGGTACGAAGAATGAAAATAAACATTATGTACGATACCCGTACGTAAAAAATATAGATTAAAACAATTGGAAAAATTGGAAAGAAAACAATACTATATTACAATAAATAAGGCGTGCTCAGATAAAAAAGAACAAAAAAAAGCAACACAAATTGAAAACACTCAGAAAAGAAGTTGTTCAACAAGTCAATGCCATTTATAACCCTAAGAAATATTTTATATTTTTTTCAATTCGTTGATTTTACTGAGACAGTTTCTTACTAGAAAATATAAATAAGAAAATTGAACTAAGAAATTATAAACTATTAGACATTATACTTTTATTGTTATTTACATGAATTCATTTAACTACTTTTGCTACATCAGAAAAAAATAAGGAGTGTATGATGAAAACAAGTATAAAAAAGTAAATTTAAAGCTTTAAATCGTTGGCCGCGATCGCCGTCCTCGTTAGCGATATCGTTGGCCGCGATCGCCGTCCTCGTTAGCGAGACCGTCGGCCGCGATCGCCGTCCTCGTTAGCGAGATCGGGGCGCCGGAATTCTACCCCCAGGAAAAGTACCCCCATGAAAAAACGCTACGTCATTTTGACGTCACAGGTATGGGGGTAGTTTTCCGGCCGCGAACTTTGGAAGAGAATACATTATACTCTACTTTAATCATTGGTTACGCACTTTTATAATTTATTTCTATAATGAACAATTTAAGCAATGTTTTGTAAGTTTACTAGGGGTGGAAAACTACCCCCGGGATTCTACCCCCGGAATACTACCCCCAGCAAAACTACCCCCGGATTTCTACCCCCGGAATACTACCCCCAGGAAATCTACCCCCGGAATACTACCCCCAGCAAAACTACCCCCAGGAAAACTACCCCCGGAATTCTACCCCCAGCAAAACTACCCCCAATGGACTAGACCGGGAATCCTACACCCGCACAAGTACTTCCACTTACACAATTCCTTAAGTATTTAACAATTGTTATTTTATGTACGTGTTCTCGTATTTAAAACATTTCTATTATAAAATAATAATATGTTAAATTTACATTAACACAAACTCTCCCTTCGGGTGATCTCGTTCTCTACCCTCACTCGACGTCAAGTTCTATAATAGGCCTATGCTTTAGTTTGATATTACCAATCTTCCCTTAATCCTCTACAGGCTTTTAGCTGTGTGTTTTTGAAAATGCTTTTTTTGAGTGAAAATGTAATTGTGGGTGATGATGAGTTAATGTTATTGGTTTAATGTTATATTTTACAAAACAATATAATAAATTAATGGTATTGTATTATTATCTAAGGTATTTTTTATAAGTTGTTTGGAAAAATGTGTATGCAGCAACTGATAAAAGAAAGCAGAAATTTCCTTCAAAGTTCATTCATGTTCAGGTGTTACATAATATTTATTAGATGACAATGTAGGCCCTATGTGCTTTAAACCTGAAAGTTAAATAGAGAAAAATCGGAATAATAATATTCACAATAATCTGAAGGAATTTGGTTCACTCTGATCACTCGCCTCCGAGATGGACAAGATCTTTACTCAGTAGTAAAATTCTATTACCGTATTACTGGTTGTACTAGATATATTGAATTATATACTTTTCAGACTATCTAGATTTACAAAACGTGAGTTAAGTTACATAAGCATAAAGTGTATCCTATCCTATACTGTAATACGAGTAAGTTATATATTTGTATGTGTGTATGTTTGCACACGGATCTCAAAAACAGCTAAAACCATTTTCTTCCAACATTGCAGATAACATAGTTTTGGGATGAATTTAATATAAATACAGGTCTCTATGCCAGAAAAAATCTTATTTCTTTATAATCATTAATTCAAATTTTAAAATTTTTAATATTGGTCTTATGGAGTTAAAAAAAAAAAAATGAAAACAGTAGACTCAATTGTCAAAGTGCAGAATAGGCCTATGTGTTCCAGTATAAACATGTAGTTTTGCATGGCACCCAATTACTAAATAATTAAATGGTAGGCCTACTATTTTATGATGAATATAATCTATAATTTTTAAAATCGTACTTCATCCTGCTGATTATGAATAAGAATAAAAGTAATGTAAAAGTATATAAAACAACAAATCAATTTGTAGAATTACATTTGAATTTAAAAACAAAAGCACTAGAAAGAATAAAGCAAACACCAGCTAACTAAATAATTAGAATCCACGTGTTACACATTCAACATGTGTTTTAACAAATATACACGAGACCCATAGGCCTACATTGAAACAGTCTAAAAGCACAGAAAAAGGAAGCTGAAAGGCGAGTGAGTGGAGCGAACGAGCTCGTCTTGAACAAGAAATAAGCCTTTTTGCACCGGGCTGTCTGTAAATGATATTACCATATTTTATATATGATATTACTACCAAATATATTACTGTTTAAGTTTACCGAGCTAATGCTTGGCCCCCAGGTGCTGAAAATTATAAACCTAATATCAAAGTATATCATGGTACGGTAATGTAGGCTATATATTTTATTTGATGTCAATCAAACCATACAGCTAAAAGCCTGTAAAGGATTGAGGAATGATTGGTTATATAAAATGAAAGCATAGGCCTATTATAGAACTTGACGGTGAGTGAGGGTAGAGAACGAGATCACCCGAAGGGCAAGTTTGTATTAATATAAACTTAACATTTCTATTATTTTATAATATAAATGTTTTAAATAGCAGAACACGTACATAAAATAACAATTAATTGTTAAATACTTAAGGAATTGTGTACGTGAAAGTACTTTCGTGTAGGATTCCCGGTCTAGTCCATTGGGGGTAGTTTTGCTGGGGGTAGAATTCCGGGGGTAGTTTTGCTGGGGGTAGAATTCCGGGGGTAGAATTCCGGGGGTAGTATTCTGGGTCTAGTCCATTGGGGGTAGTTTTGCTGGGGGTAGTTTTCCGGGGGTAGAATTCCGGGGGTAGAAATCCGGCTGGTGTTTGGTTAGATATAATGTTAATTTAAAGCAACCAAATTAAATAATAATGTATTTATAAAACTGGGGGTACTTTTCCGGCCGCGAACCAAAACTCCATGCCACTTTAAGCTCCGCCCCTCGTGACGTCAAAATGACGTAGGGTTTTTTCATGGGGGTACTTTTCCTGGGGGTAGAATTCCGCTACCCCGCGAGATCATAGGCCGCGACAGCCGTCCTCGTTAGCGAGATCGTCAGCCGCGATCGCCGTCCTCGTTAGCGAGACCGTCGGCCGCGAATGCCGGCCGCCGTTCGGCAGTTCCCGTCCCGATAAATTCCCGAGTATAAAAAAATCCCGCCCGATGATCGGGACGAAAATTTCCCGAAATTTCGGGACCCGACCATCCCTATTAATAAGTCACGCAGTCCATCGACCGCGACTCTGCAGCTCCCAGCTCTCCTGCCATGTATTGTAATTCGCTGACGTTCCTGTGTTCTTGCCAGGTCCTTGCTGACATCCACTAATCTCTGACAGATTGGCTTTCTCTCCCGTGACAAGAGATGGTCAGGGATAGTTTCAGCGATTACTAGGACAGCTGGCTCGTACACTATACGATACGCGCATGGGACCCTGAGGGCTGCATGACGCTGCACTCGAGCAAGCCTCATCCAGTATATTTCTCTAGGAAGAACCTCTGCCAACATTTTGGAGCCATACAGGAGCTCGGACTGGACTGTGAATATCATCAGTCTTTTTCTACTCGATCGGGGATCCCCTTGCTTTTGAGATAACAGGGTGTCTACTTAATTTCACAAATGAAATTCCCGACTTTTCCCGGCCACGTTTCTGATAATTCCTTACCAAAAAAGGAGCCTCACAACCCTTATTTTTGTAAATTCTCCAAATTAAATTTTAAAGTTTTGTAAATTTTCCTGACTGAAAACAAAAATTCCTGACTTTTCCCGACCGGTAGACTCCATGCATAAGAGAGCGACGCTCCTAGTAGCCTTGTCCGCCATGTGGAAGACCTGATCCTTCCAGCTGAGTTTAGTGTCCAACATAACCCTGAGATATTTGGCAGCTCGTGTGACTGGATCACCTCATTTCCCATTTTCAGCAGAACAATGGTGTCAATTTTATTCTTTGTGAGGACCACAATCTCCGTCTTGCTAAAGGCCAGAGACAGACCACGGTTGCTCAATAATTTGTTGATTACGTGCATGACTAGGTTCAGCTTTAGCTGAGCAAGCTCAACATTTCGTACAGCAATCAATCAATGTCATCGGCATACCTAACTAGAACTGTCTTGTCCAGCATCCCAGATTCAAGGAGACTGTCGTAGGAGACGCTCCAAAAAGATTGGGGTCAAGTATCGAGTCCTGCGTGGCACCGGATGTACAACATCCATTGTCCACAGTAAGTCTCTCATACCATATAACAATGTTCTTGCCCACAGCTAATCTGCAAAGGAGGTGGAGAGGTAAGGTAGGCGCACCATTGTTTATATTGACCAATTGTTTTCAGTTAGACCATTTCTCTTTTAGTTAGTTATTTCCCCTCTTCCTTTCGCTTTATTTGGTCAAACTTTGCTTCATGACACAAAGCTTTGTTACCTTAGTTCCTCACCCAGACAAAAATTCAGTACCTAAAACTCAACGTAAATGATAGACAAAAATAGCATAGATAAGCACAAGCATAAATACAACCCCAACATATATTATCTAACAAACATGCTATGTGGCTTTGATAATACATTTTCAAATTTGAAATTTACTTTTACATTTTAGCGAATTTCCCTGTAGGGAATACGTTATTACGGTAGTAGCCATGGTAAGACCTAAGCCCGGGACCACTTTACTTTTTCATTTTGAGATCCTCAGAAGCCAAAAACACCATTCGTTCAAATTCATATATATGTATATATATATATATATATATATATATATATATATATATATATATGTGTGCGTGGTACTGATAACTTTTGAAGGGGACTTCCGATTTGGATGAAATTTGGTATGAATCTGTAAGACCAGGTCTATTTTCATGAGTTCGCGAACCAGCATTGTCGGGTTATGGGAACGGGTTTTATGGGGTTTCATAGGGTTCAAAAATGGGTTTTTTGCATTTTTGGACCTTAATTTTTAAAATTCATCAATTTTAACTGAAACCATTTAAAAGAGCTTAAAAAAACAAACAATTTGGTATTTTGAATTTTGATCTTAGCGTAACTGGTTACGGGGAACATCCAAAAATGTGTTTTCCATGTTATTTTTATGGGAAATCAAGAAAACCCTATATCTGGCTTATTTATTGACATAACTTAATCAAATTTGGTAGGCCTATGTACATTATCTACTAGATAGAGTTTAACTTATACTTGCTTGCAAAACCCATATGGTGGCAAACCTACATACTCAACCCCATGGGATTTATGAGGAAAATAAAATATTGACATAGCTTGAAACAATTTTGTGTTTACATTAATCAATTATTGACTAACTTACATTTTCTAACAACACCCTATGGTAGCAAACCTACATACTCGATTCTATGGTGTTTTTATGGTAAATAATCTGTTTGAAAGTAAATAATCTGAAATTCCATTGGAAATTCGCTGATTGCGCAGGTCTGCTGCGACGTGGGTATTTTTTCTTAATAAAACAGAAACTGTGTAATTTACACACTTAGAAGGTTTAAATGCAAAAATCAACGTTAACATATTAAATAAAAACCTTGCACATTTCCAACCTGAAAATGAAAATTCTTCATAAATATAACAACATTTCATGAAGGAAAAATACAATTATATTTACAAACATAGGTTAAACTTCCAAACACAAATATTATACTTCCCCATTATTATCAATGATATCGATAATATACATATTAAAATACAATAAAATAAGGGCAAACTTACAATAAAAAATACAATAAACGCCCTCCTAACCGACCACTTCAGACTAAGACTGTGAACAGTTAGTTAACAGCCGAATTTGACTACCGTACTAAACCAATTGTAGCCTATCTAATGAGGGCATTAAGCTCCTTAACTTACACTTTTATAGAGACTACAAAGAGAAAAGAGTATTTTAAGAAAATAACACAAAATTATTACTGAAGTTAATTTACAGCTTTATGGAAAAAATGCTAAGCACTGGATGAACAGCGCTTGCTGACATTTATTTCTATGAAAAATCACTGGTTACAGTGGTTATAAAATAGCCAGTTAAAAGAAAGAAGCTTTCCTGAAAGTGTGGGCTTGTTAAAAGGTGGCTGTTTAAGAGGGGATTAACTGTATTTAAAACAAAATCAGTCTTATTGTTAGTTGTTTAACAGCAAGTAATTTAACAGTATACTATGGTATCATTCAACCACATTTATCATATGGATTACCACTGTGGGGGGCTTGTGGAGAGTGCAAATTTTCAAGAGTATTTATTCTTCAAAAGAAGTCTTTAAGAATTTTGGCAAAGATAGGCAGAAGAGAATCGTGCCGATCAGCTTTTCGTAGTTTAGAAATTTTAACATTAGCAAGTCTGTATATTTATCAAACAATTAATTATTTTCTAACAAAATGCAACTCAAAATTTGGCACAAATTTTCATAATTATGATACAAGGAGTAAAAATTTATATAGATCTGATTTTCATAGACTTGAAATTTACCACAAATTGTTAAGTTATGCAGGAGCTAAACTTTTTAATAATCTTCCTGATGATATTAAAACTATCAATGATAAAAGACTATTTCAGAAAAAACTTAGAGAGTATTTGATAACTAATGCATTTTATAGTGTGGTAGAGTTTATAAACCATCCCCATGCAAACACTTAAATTAATCGTCTTTTAATAAATAAAATGCACTTTGCCACAATGTATTTGGGTTTAATAAACTGGTGGCTCTATCTTTTAAGGCATATATATAGTATTAGTCATAGTCAACACAATATGGAATTATTGTACATGACTGAATAAATTATAAATTATTACAAGTTTTGAAGTACAGTTTTGAATAATTGTACTTTAACACTACTTCATATTAACTAAAAGCATAAGATAATTTAAAATATATATAAAACAAAATTAGGAAACAAAACATTGGTTAAATTACAGTTAAAAAACATTCAAATCCTTGCTTTAGCTGATCTGAACTTATAATATGTATTACACCCACTAAATTGGATTCTATGCTGACTCTTAAAGCAATATAATACTCCGATGATCAATACAGAGCCTGTTAGTAAAGAACAGAATATATGAACTGTCTTATTTTCATTGGATAAATGCCTGTTTTTATCAAAGAGATGTTTTGTGTTTGCGATATTTTTAGAACATGGATTAGGGAGGGCCTACTGGAACAGGTTTTTAAAATCCAGCTTCTATTACACACTTTAATTTAAAATTATGCTTTGAAACATGAAACCATTGAATGGACATATTTCATTAAAATCTTAGATTGTGTTTAAAACCTAAGAAGGTAATTTAAAATTTGAATTCTACCAACAAAACAAGAGGCTAAGAGTTTTTGTTTGTTTATAAATCTTACAGATAAAAAATAAAAATAAAACATTATGAAAAGTTGTCTGCAACTATTTATGGAAATATAAACCTAACATGCAAAAAAACCTAAGGTCTAAAAAATATCACAGATAAAGAGACCTCAGGGGCGTTGAACCTCAGACTGCTTCAGCGCGGCAGCTGGGGACAGTTCTGTTTGACGATGTTTCTAGCGATATCAGTGTGTCCTGCAAAAGTGATGAAAATTATAATTAGTAAATCCTTCAAACATAATTAATTAAACTTTTACATTTTTGTTAGTTTTAGAAAACAATAAGTTAGACAATTATTCCCAAGAGAAAAATTAAATTATTTGTTAAGTTATATACATATTATAATTGACTCTCACTAACTCAAAATTTATGGGACTATAATTTTTTTCTGAAATACAAATAGTATGATTTATAGTTTCACTTGGAGAAGTAGCGAACAGTTCAGTATTGTGACAGCAGCCAAACACTGTATCGGATATGTCACTGACTCATCAAGACCTCGACCTGGGCGCTGGGTTCTTGACTTACACAAGTTTGCATAGCTATAGAGGTAAAACTTTGATTTGTGGAGGTAAATGAAAATTGAATTTGACTTATCTATTGAGTTTCAAGTTGTAGAGGTAACTTTTAATCTCTCAGATTGATAGAGATAAAATAAATCCTTACAATTACTTTGAGTTATCTATGGTTTATTTTTCAAATTAAATAATTTTTCTAAAGAACTGAAAATAATTCGAGATTCTGAGGATTACGGGTAATTGAGGTTTAAGTTACGAAGAGTTAAGTTGACTTATAAAAATGACTGAGACATTTTTAGAAATAAGTTATTGACGTACCATTGTAAGGGTGATATTTGTATTATATATGTTAATATTTTACATTAAACACCAAATTTAATTATAAAATAGTTCAAATAAATATGTTTCAAAATATTTTTAATTGATTATGAATTTATCTGTTAAGCCGTGTCCGCACTGGCCGTACATGTTTGCCGAACAAAGTTCTTCTGAACTTTTGTTTGTTCGTTGCTATCCTTTTATAATGTAAATCATATGGCCGGTAATTGTTCGTTAGGAAAGTTTGTTGATTTTTTGGTATTCACCAAACAAGTTCGCCACGAATGTTCGGCCAGTGCGGACATGGCTTCAAGTGCTGAAATGTGCTAAAAAAGGTGAAAGATAAATTCGAATTCAAAATATCTTTATTAAGAAAATTTACTTATCTATTAATATATGATACTTACCTAATACCAATTCTATGTACAGGGCAAGTGCTATAACATGGATTGGAACATCACAATTTGGGCCTTTTGACTTCCAAACCTAAAAGCATTATAACAGTTATACTCCTTATGTTACAATTAGGGATGTTGATCCCTGGATCTCAAGCAATTTTGGATACCTACAAATCCCAGGATTTTTGTCCTCAATCCCAGGATTGGCGGGATTGTAAAAGTCATAGTTTTTATTATTTTGGAAGTGTTTTGATGAGTTACTCTAACAAAAAATTGAAAAGAATTGTTAACCCAACTTGCTAATTAATTCCATAAGTTTGAATTTCCTTATATTGGTCACATCAGCTTCTATACCTGAATTATTCTTGACGCTAATAATAGATTCTTATCGCTCAACACTTTCGGTGCGCTTCCTTCCCACGGTTGAGGTTGACACACTTGATAATTTTATTTCTAGTCTTAGTCACATTACTTTTAGTTGCTCTTGTGAACGGATTTATTGATATGATGTCAATAAATTGTTTTTATGTTTTAAAGTGGATGAGTATGATGATAAATTAATAAACCTCAAAATAACTGATTGTTGTGTTAAATTTGGGCTTATCAAAAGAAATAGGGGCCTATACAAAAAGTCGGGAAAGTGGTCGTTACCGGTGCCAGATCGAGTTTCAAGTTTGAGGCGAAGCTTGGTACCTAAATTAGATCGAGCACCAGCATACCACTTTCGGTCAAGTTACGAACAGTACTTTTCATCATACCACCTTTAATAAATATACAATTTGGATAAAGGTCATACCTTTTTGCCTATATACTGCCTCTCACGTTATTTGTTTATCTTGTATTTGAACTGATTTCAGCTGTTCAGTATAAATAAAAATTGACGTCAACAAATATCGTTAAAGGTTTGTTTCAACAAGCCAAATAATCAGATGTTTAAAAATTGTATATTGGAATGAGTTACTGTTGTAGAATAGCAGCGCTCGTGGTGTAAAATCTTGGAAATTTTTTTCTGGTCTAGTCTACTATTTTCCGGCCTAGTCCCGAAAACTATTATTTACCAGGCCGTTTATCCAACCCATCGGGAATCGACTAGTTTCGATCACAGCTGATTGTTCGAAAACAATGTTTATCGCGATGGTATGGTACAAAAGAAATATCAGATTTAATTTTAAAATTAATATAATGTTTTCAGGGTTTTCTGTAAATGTAGTGACCGTTAAAACTTGGGCCACAAAAAATCACATTTTTTAATTTTATGTATATCACAAAGATTTTCGGGCACTTTTGACAGGCTAGTTTATTATCTCCTTAATTATAATACATTCTAGAAAAGGTCTAAGACTGAGTTTGATTGTTTGAGTTTATAAAATTATTGTTAACATAACCATCGCAACGAGTTGAAATTCAGTCTTTGTATAGCAGTAGGTCAAGTTATCATGGAACCCATCTTTGAATAATTTTTTTTTAAATCTGGGAGTCTTAAAAGTCTTATGGTATCTGTAGGCCAATGAAAAATATTTATTGTTATTTAGGGTGAGGTTAATTCGTCCCAGTTTTAATTTGTCCTAGTTTTATTAAATTAAGAAATAATAAGAAAATCATTTGTCCCAGTTTTCATTTGTCCTAGTTTGTTTAGATATATATATATATATATATATATATATATATATATATATATATATATATATATATATATATATATATATATATATATATATATATATATATAAATACTATAAAATAATTTGTCCCAGTTTTCAAATATCCCAGGTTTAAAAAAAAAATTAAGAAACAGTTAAATAATTTGACTTCTACTGGACCTATTTGCATGTGGGATGTTCCAAACGAAACGTTTTCAGTTCTATATTAGCAGGTCTTATTTGTATTTTGAAATATTTCCATTAGCAATGACCAGCCACCTAGGTTAAGTATTTACCATTCGACTGAGCAGTAGTCAAAGCGTCAATTCTGAATCTCTCATTTGGAATGCTAGCAGTACAGATATAAGTGTTTCAAGGCTTGACCAATAATGGCAACACTATACAGGCTAGTTTTTATTCCACTCGCTTGGATTACTAGTGTAGTGGTAATTGTTTCTTTAACAATTGACTTGGAGCGCTTTTAGTAGCAAGAAAATTCATTGTTCGTAGTTATGTTACTTAATACAAGAATTAAATCTAATATAGATTACGATGCCGAACGAACTTGCGAAGCATTGAATGCATCACGATTGGAACATACTCTTCTCTTGTTTTCTGCATGTATTTGTACTGATCTGATGTTTATATTATAGGTTAGGTTATTGTATCACTGATCGTATTTTAAACTGATTTGAACATATTTATTGTCTCTTAATAAATAGGAATTCAAGTCAATAGGAATTATATTAATAGTAAAAACATCAATTCAGGTCGGGCCCCAATTCAAGTTAACAATATTGATGTCTAAATGGAAAGGAAAAAGAAAAAGCATTTTATTTTTAAGTCTTTCACAAAAACTAATAAAAATGACTGAGCAAAACGCTCAGTATGCAAGCTGAAGCTAGGTTATGATTTATGGTTGCAAACTGCAAATAAAATTATTATTTTAAGTCCTATTTTTTCATGTGGCACACTGGGCTGTTTGGCTGGTGAGTTTTTTTGGGCCTCTGCAACTCTCTTTAGTCGTAGCCTAATAAAAAAAGCTATGACTAAAGAGACAAAATATAGCATTATTTAGCATTAGTTCAAAATAATGTTGACATGTTCATATAGGCCTAAGCCCAATTAGGCTAGGCTAATATATAATCATATGGCTAATATGTTGATCGTGATAAATTGTAAATTTGCTTTGTTTTAAAGTTTAAAAATAGCTTAGTTTAACTGTTGGTAAATTAATTGATTTTTAAATTCCTAATTTAATCAATGCCTAGGCTTAACTTAATAATATGGCCTTAATTTGCCTACCTGCTTGTCTTTTTGTTTGACTACGCAAAACTCTAAATAAAAAAATTATCTGATCCGATCCTGTTACTATCCTATCCGAACCGAATCCGATAAAAAAATTAACTATCCTCACACGTCTAAAATTTATAACAAACTTCTTTATATTTATTTAGTAGAATAAAGTAAAACAAGTCAAAGTTAGTATGTAGCATACTGTATAAGTATCATTATACATCAAGACCTCAATGTTGTAGACTCTAGTTTGGTACTTAACTTTTCACTTTTTGAGGTTAACAAGTGTTAAAATAAACAATGATTTTTACCAAAATTAATTTTTAAAGTTTAATTTCCTTTACTAGTTAGTTCAATCAAACTTTTCAACATTTCATTCAGGGGTCTGGTTTTGGCAACCTTTATTTAAAAACCCCAAAAGTATAAGGTTTTTAAAAATATTTTTTTCTCAAATAATTTGTATACATACTTGCCATAAGGCAATTAATTAAAAATAGTAGGCTAGATAACACAATAAAGTAAATATTATATACCTTCTAAAGAGACTTTTTTTTAACAATTTAAATATATTATGATAAAAAACAAAATGGGGTTCGGGTTTTTGTACTCTCTGTAATTTAAAATACACACATATTTGTAAAAATAATATCATTTTTTTATTTGCCTCCATTAACTCAGCAGCTTGGATAACTGCAACTTTTACTGTATTTGTTAGAGAAAAAGTTTACTCTTTATCAAATTCTGCGTTCTTCACATTTATAGATGGTGAGCATAAATTATTGATTTTGTTCTGGCCAAAACTACTTCACCTAACTTAATAGTTTATTTAAAAATAAAACAAAAAAACAAAAACAAAAAAAACTTAACAATAAGCTTATAATACAATAATTTAAATTTAACAATCCGAGGTTTTCAAAAATGAATTAACCGTTTTGAAAATTAATCTAAATTCAATGAGAGCAATTTCAGTGGTTATGGTAGTGTCAAGTTTGCTAGTTATGAAACCTTCCAATATGAGCAATAGTAGCAATTGCATTAAAATATCAATTTTTACTATTATCGAGCGTGCTAGCAGTTTGTTTTGGTTTAAAGAGTGACAGTTAAAAAAAAACTTTTATGCCAATCACAAAATCCAATCCTCATATGTGGATTTCTGGCATAGTAGCTAAAAATTAACGTTGAAATTTTGATGAAGTTGTAAGGGGGGAACTGGATTAATATTGTTTATTTAATTATTAATTATTGATTGTTTGGGTTTTAAATTGTGGGTTTCAGGTGAGGTCAAGGAAGTAATGTAAGGAGGAAGTATTTGAGCTTGCTGTTGTACGAGTAGACTGGAACTGTTATTAAACAATAGCTTGTTTATGCTGACCTATTGGTAGCTCTGGCTTAAATAGGTCAGCAGACTTAGATTCGGGGGAGTGTGTCCAGTGCAGTGATGTGAGTGTATAGGTTTGGGGGGGTTAGGTTCAAAGGGCCATGGGGCTCAAGGCCTGGGGCCCGGGGTAAGTCTAAATTAGATGGGGTTTTCTAAATTAAAGGGGTACCATCCAAAATTTGATAATTTGTATAAAATGTTTCTCTAGTTTAAAAGTTTGAATTGTTTCTTTGGGAGTTCCAGTCTTCTCAACCCTAACATTAAATTTAATAAATGTATAAGTTGAATTGTATAAGCCCCTGCTGATGGCTGATACCTAGCAGAGCCCCTTCTCTGCCAAGTAGTGGAAGCACTATACTGCCAGCACCAGTGGTGTGGAAGCGAAGGTATCAGCAAGGGTTGCGCTGGTACTTCCCCGTAGTGTAGGGGGGGAAACGCCTTTTCGGCGGGCTTGGCGCTGATAAGGTAGGCTAAAGCCAGACAACCCGAACCCGGTCCTCCAAGGGTATGTGGGGGTTGAGCGTCGGGCCAACAACTCACCTCGGAAAACAACAAAGTTCAGAAACACCAACACAAAGCCTCGGAGAATGGACGGAATAAAAGGAATCGACACTGGCGATCACAAATGACAATGAGATTAGGCACATGGAATACAAGAACATTAGCAGTTCCCGGCGCAATCGACATCCTTTCAGAAGAACTTAGTATATATAAAATGGATTTGGTGGCACTACAAGAAACTCGTTGGCCGTTGGCAGGAAAGCTGCACACCAAAGACTATGTAATCTACTACAGTGGAAATGATGAAGGAAGGTACCAAAGAGGAGTAGGCTTTGCTGTAAGCAAAAAGATAGCAAGTGCTGTGATAAGTTTTGAAGCCCTAGGCGAGAGACTGTGCAATATTAGGTTTAAAGGTAGATTTAAGAATATATCAATAATGAGTGCCTACGCTCCTACAGAGGACGCAGACGATGACGTCAAAGACGCTTTTTATGAGCTGTTAGAAGAAGAGTGGGGAAAGTTACCAGGATATGACACAAAATTACTGATGGGAGATTTTAACGCAAAAATAGGCAAAGAACAGATATGGAAGAAAGTTGCAGGACTAAATAGGACACAGACAGCAATGATAATGGAGTAAGGCTACTAAGCCTAGCTACTGCTTGCAACCTGAAAGTTATGAGCACATATTTCCCGAGAAAAGACATCCACAAAACTACATGGATCTCACCAAATGGTCAGGTACAAAATCAAATAGATCACATATTAATAGACTGTAGACATTCTAGTCATGTACAAAACGTACGTAGCATAAGAAAAGCAGAGTGTGGGTCGGACCACAGCCTAGTTCTAGTCAAATTATACCAAAGAATACAAATAGAGAAGAGGAAAGGAGTGCAATCAGTAGAAAATATAGATATTGATAGACTTAGAGATAGAGGAATCCGGACCGAATTTAAGCTTAAATTATCAAACCGTTTCCAAGCCTTAGACACAGTGGAACAAGAGGCAGAAGTGGAGGACTCAATGGAAAGAGATGGGAAAATATAAAGAAGACCGTACGAGAATGTGCCAAAGAAGTTTGTGGCAGAAAAGAAAGAAAAAACAATAAACCTTGGTTCGATGAAGAATGCAAAGAGGCAGTTTTGAAAAGAAGACAAGCAAAGGGAATTTGGTTAGGAAACAAACAAGATATAGATCGAGATAGCTATCAAGAACAAAGCAAGGAAACAGTTAAACTGTTGAGAAAGAAAAAACGAGAATGGATCAATAAGATTCTGGAAAAAGCAGAACAAGATCGAACAGCAAACAACTCAAGAGAATTTTATCGTGCATTAAGATTTTTCAAGAAAGGATACACACCTTCACCTGTGGGGATCAAAAATAAAATGGGACAAGTTGTAACCCAAAAGGAAGACGGACTGAGAGTTTGGCGAGAATATTTTGAAGAGCTACTGAATGGCGATCTGCAGCCTGAAGAGGGAGAACAGGAAGAAGTCTATCAGACCGTACACCCCTGGATTCCAGAACCACCCATACAAGAAATAGAAGAAGCAATTAAGAGCTTAAAAAATAATAAAGCCCCAGGAGAGGATGGTGTAACTGCAGAGATTTTAAAAGCAGGTGGCTTTTGTCTAGCAGAAAGAATCCATAAACTAATACTGAAGGTTTGGAGAGAAGAAACAATACCCAAGGAATGGAAGGAAGCCCTAGTTGTACCAATTCACAAAAAAGGAGACAAAAAAGACTGCAATAACTATAGAGGCATATCTCTCCTAAATGTCACCTACAAAATATTTTCCAAAATAGTTCAGAGAAGACTAGAGGAATACACAACGGATATTGTGGGAGAGCATCAAGCAGGATTCAGTAGAGGCAGATCAACGACGGATCAAATCTACATTCTTAAAGAGTCAATAGCAAAGTATTATGAGTTCAACAAATCATTCTGCTGCCTCTTCATTGATTTTTCAAAGGCTTATGACTCCATAAATAGAAAGAAGTTGTGGGTAAACATGGAGCATTTAGGTATACCAAGAAAACTTATAGAACTAGCAAAACTGAGTGTTTTAGGTTCTAAGTGCAAAGTTAAAGTAAATGGAGATGTATCTGAAGACTTTGAGGTGAACACGGGTGTGAGACAAGGAGACGGGATATCTCCATTACTGTTCAATTTAGCCATAGAAACAGCCCTCCAGGAAATAAGAAAGACAGAAGTAGGGATTAAGATAGGAACAAACATAAACTTGCTAGCTTTTGCAAATGACATAGTTTTAATTACACATAATATAGAAGAAATGAAAGATGTAACAAAAATGCTTATTGAACATACAAGAAAAATGGGGCTACACATAAATGAAGCGAAAACCAAGTTTATGACATGTGGAAGAAAACAAAATGATGACCAACCAAGATACCAAAATAACAACTATATTGAAATTGGAGAGTATAAATTTGAAAAAGTAACAAATTTAAATTATTTGGGAGTCATCCTCACCAGCGATAATGATGAAGAGCTAGAAATACAAAATAGATTAAACCTAGCACAAAAAAGTTTTTCGGCCTGTCACAAGTTTTTAGGCTCAAAGATAATATCCCACACCACCAAACTCAGGATTTATAAGACAATCATAAGACCAGTTCTCCTGTATGGTTCAGAAAATTGGATCTTAAGCAAGAAATCAGAAAGGAAAGCTATTGTATTTGAGAACAAGATTTTGAGGAAAGTGTACGGACCGATTTTTGAGGATGGACAATGGAGATCGAGGCATAATTGGGAACTTAGAGATTTATTTAAGGATCCGGATATTGTCGCTGAGATAAGGAGCAGAAGGCTGAGATGGGCAGGGCACATTCTAAGAAAAGACGACAACTCCCTATCAAAGAACATATTGAGGAATAACCCAGAAGGTAGAAGACCCCTTGGAAGACCGAAACTTAGATGGTTCAACCAAGTGGAGAAAGACCTGAGGAAGCTAGGAAGAAGGAAGGAAGATGCAAGAAGCAGAGACCTATGGAGGCAGTGTGTTGGGGAGGCCAAGTACCATCTAGGGTACCAGTGGCCACAGCAGTAAGTAAGTAAGTAAGTATAAGTTGAATTCCGTTCTTGTTTATCATTAGTTATTTTACTGGTTGAAACGATTGTATTTTCTGTTTGTTATGTTGATTTTAATATCTGTTAATTATATTTGGTTTGAATCTTAACATGTCTCTTTTATTTGATGAGCTATGCCCTCAGTCATGTAGTGTGGCTTCTCAGTCTGGCCAACTGGGAGGTCGCATTTATGACAGGTGATGGATGCGCCGGACGTTTTGTTTTACAAAACGTTCGATCCTGGTACTGCTCTTTGGAATTGGCTTTAAATTTGGGGGTTTCAGTTTACAGAAGGGTTAAGCATTTACTTTTCAAAATTTAAAATGTTTTGTTTAAACGAGTTTGAAGTGAATTTTAAAAAGAGACATGTTTTTTTGTCATAGTATGTTCAAAATTATATTTTAGATATCCAAGTTTCTTTTTAGTATGAGATTTAAGTGGGGGCAGGGTTGGTGTGTAGAGTTTTGTTGGAAGATGATAAGTGTAAAGTGTGTTTAGGTGGTGTTATTAGTTATGTTTATGATAGTGCGTAGAGTTGGGTTTTAGTGTTACAGCACGGGCTGTGAGACAAATATTGGTTACGTGTTAATGTGGTTGTGTTGAGCCACGAGGGCTTTTGAGTTATTTGGTTTTAGAGGCAAGTGGTTTGTTTGCTTCAAGTGCAGTGAAGTTTAATTTTGTGATCTTGAGGTGTTTTTGAAATGTGCGCGAGGGTCCATGCCGCGATAAGTGTTTTTGTGCCGCGAGGGACCATTCCGCGATGTGTGTGTTATGATATGTGCCGCGAGGATTCATGCCGCGATTTGTGTTTTATACAGGAGTTTTGTATGTTTAGTGTTTTGAGGGCATAGCGCGATTTAAGCAGAGATTGCTTTGTGTCTAATAGATGTACTGTGTTTTGTGTCAGGTAGAGAATCCCGGCATGTGTTATTTTTTTATGTAGGCCTATGTTTCAGGCTGAGAAAGCAGGTTGATGCTGAAGTTGAGTATGTTTTTCCCCTCTTATAGAAATGATTTGTTTTGAGTTTTAGGTATAGTGATAGCCAGAGTTTTATTCACGTAATAAAAGCACATAACAAGCACACTCACATATCCAATGAATCAATTATCTTTAAACATAAGTACTCCTAACGATTGTTACACTGGACTTGACACTACTGAAGGTTCTCTCTGTACCTGTTTGAGCATGTCGCCGGCCTTGTCGAGTTCGCCGCGGCAGGCCAGCGCGGCGGCCAGGTTGTACTGCATCACAGCACGGGCGGTGGCAATCGTGGTGGGGTACCACGGCAGCAGCGGCCGCACGCGCGCGTCCACCAGCTCCGACACCTGCTCGGGGTTGAGCAACTCCACGGCCGCAGCCACCTTGTCCAGCAGCACGTACGCCTCGGCAGCGTATAACCGGCCCAGCAGCCTAAACATGGCAATGAAATATGACGTGACGGATAACAAAACTAATTAAACTTTTTATCCAAACAAAACAACTATATTATGGTAGACCCTCTATTAATCGGCCTTGTATCAACTGAGGTAAATACATAATTACAAGGTATATTTGGAAAGCAAGTTCTGTTTTTATACAAAGAAGAAAAAAGTACAGATACAGAACCAAATTTATTGCAAACAAATCTACAACTTTTAGATTATTTTTTACCATAGCTCCTGTGAGTTTCCAGGCATTGTCATAGTGTGACACAAGTTTTTGAGTACTCTCTTCGTAGAATGTTGCCACCTGTATAGTCAACCATGATGTAACACGTTACAGCCAGAACCAAGATCGGTCTACCGAATAAGCTCCCACCCTAGGCCAGCTATGATGTGGCATAATAAATGGTAGTGGAATAATAAAATAACTCAGACCTATGATGCAGAATTACAGGAATTGTATCTAACATATACCATACAGGAGACTCGTCTGTACCTACTTGCCATGCCAGGGTTCGGCTGTTGCAAGATTAACTGAACTATTTATATTCAGGGTGTCTACTAATTTCCCAAAATGAAATTCAAGGCTTTTTCAAGGATTTTTTAAGGATTTTCCAAATTTTTCAAGGTTATCGCAATAATTAGTTACTCGTTTAGCAACGGGTTGTTCTGGGTACACCAACTATTGCCATAAATTTTTAATCATATATCTAAATAATATAAAAAATTTTAATAACATCTTTTAAAAAAATTACTACAATCTATCTTTCCAATTTATTTTTGTTTTAATAAAAAAAAAACTTATTTTATAAAATAGATATTTAATAAAAACACTTAGGCCTAAATATAAATATTAATTTTTATTTGTACAAAATTTCAACAAAAAAAGGAAAAATAAATGAACATAATATAACAGATGTGATTTGATAACCAAAGTAACAACCAATATTATTACTTAATAGTACAATAATTGTCACAAGTTAAGTATTCCAACTGGTAAGGGATAAGTCTTTGGTGATGGACATAGTTGTTGTTACATCAATGAAAGAATTCACTTCAACAATGGAATAATTCTCTAAGAATTAGAGGGTTTAAGTAGTTTGAGATAGGTTTTGAGTGATAATATGAATAAAAAATAACAAAACAATAGAATATCATAAAAAGGCTTTAGGTACTCATCCGATAACATTATGAATAACAAACAGAAATTATTAATTTATAGGCCTACTAGTAATTAATCATCTCAAAGCTACTCCTTTAACACCAGTCTTAAATATCAGCCTGGTCAAAGAATTTTCTCATGAAAAATTCTGAATAAACATGGTCTAAGGCACTAACTAAATTATTAAAATAGATTAAAAACATATCTTTAATACTTTTTTACTAATCCCTTGGTACTGTAGATT
Source organism: Neoaliturus tenellus (assembly GCA_030545055.2). Taxonomy (NCBI): domain Eukaryota; kingdom Metazoa; phylum Arthropoda; class Insecta; order Hemiptera; family Cicadellidae; genus Neoaliturus; species Neoaliturus tenellus. The sequence continues at coordinate 117,788,590 of CM061533.1, read as the reverse complement.
AGGTATTTATTATTTTGCTCATGGGAGTTTTATATCATAAACCTAAATTTTACATTACTATCTGATTGTTAACTGCAATAAAATACTACTTTCTAATATAAGAAATAGAAATATATTTTTCAACGTCATACATGCAAAAACTGACCAGAAATAAATCAAAATTGCACATTTTGTAGCTCTAAGTGAAACACATGTATCACACAAACGTTACCGGTAGTCACGTTAGTCATATCAGTAAAGCGTGCTCATGAGGATCTTCACTGCTGCAAAGTTCTTCTCAAAGGTTTAAAGAGCACAGAATTAGTAGTTAAATTCCCTCCTTGGAGGAAAATTTCCTTTACGCCAGGTGAAATTTCATAACTAAAATAGTATTCAATGGACACAAAAAAGTTTATTATTGTTGGCAAATAAAAAATTTTTATTTTTAAATAACAGTAAAATTATTGACTTAAAAATATAATGCTATTAAATGTTTTTTTTTTTTTTTTTTTTTTTTTTTTTTTTTGTGAGGATCTTTAATTATTATCAGTTTTTATTAAACAAAAATAACCACCGCATTGGAAATTTACGTACTCAGGTCTGCACTATTAATCACTTTTTAACTGCTGAGTGCCAAGGCAAGACTTCAGATGTATAGAAACAAATTAAATTTGCTGGAAGGTCGAGGGCTGTACTGAGAATGGTCAAACAACATACCAGCCAAAGCCTTGAAGGAGTGATTTTGTCACATTGGCAGTATGTGGTCAGGTATTATCATGAATAAAAATCATGCCTTTGTCATCATTAATGATTTGTGATCATTAATGTTAATCCTTAGTGCTTGTTCTGTATTGCGTGGTGCAGTTTCTTCAGCGTCTCACTGTCCAATCTACTTATCATCATTGAATTGCTCATCACATTTTTTCGGAAACCTCACAAATTTGTTGATGAATGTCAATTGGTTTTACGTTTCTTGCATTCAGAAAACGAGTCACTGATTGAATATTCAGGGTGTCTACTGAAATCTGATTTTAGAATTCCAGTATATTTCCAGTATTTCCAGTATATTTTTATCAAAAATGCCAGTATTACTCGCGAACTATTAATTCAAACATGGAGTGACAAAAATGACAATTTATTCATATAATCAATATTGAAATAGATTTTTCTATAAAGTATCACTTACGATTATGATTGATAAGTACTTTCCAACAAAAACATTTGTTTTATATTTTTTTACTATTTTTTTGTGAAGGCCCTTAACTCACTCTATAGCCCTCGGTTCCTCTCACTTAATTGTGCGTTTATTTAATATGAAAAATGGCCTAATCATAAAGAACATTTAACTACAAAAAAATAATAAAATAGATTGATACTTAAAAGGAAAAAAAGAATATTTTAATTACAATTAAGAATGAAAAATAAATCTTGAGTATAAAGTCAAACATTTTCTAGGCTCCATTTTTACACAAACGTTTACATTTCTTGATTAACTATTTGAAGAGAACTACAAGTTTTCTGATTTTGGTTTGCAAACATACTCAAACAGCAAAGATGACTTGTAAAATATTTTCTACATTATGTGCAGATCAAATGACAAACTCGATATATTATACATTAAAAAAATACGCATTTTAATAAAATTCAAAAATTCCAGTATCTATTTTTTGGAATTCCAGTATAATTCCAGTATTTCCAGTATGGACATAAAATTCCAGTATAATTCCAGTATTTCAAGTATTTCCAGTATCAGTAGACACCCTGATATTAGAAGCGGCGGTATTTCTAATCAACTAAATCATTCTAGACATAAGTGTTACAAAGTACACACAATGGACAGCTGGATCCAAATGGCGTAATTTTGTTCTGCTTGACACAAAGTGACTACTGCACATGCGAATTGCGATCTCGGCGCTGTTGCAGAGAATAATGGAAACGGAACTTTCCGAACGTACCTTGTAGGTTTTAAGGTAGTGGTAGTTAAGAGTTTAAGACATTATTCATAAATTCGGTTTATCAATGAATGTATCTCAGAATTTTATTATCAGAATCACCGTCTTATTTCCCTCTCAGTACAATGCAACAGGGACATCTTTACAAACAATGTTGCAATGACTAATGTGGTGTTGTAAACTTGACATTCACAGCAGGTATGCATGTGATCATTCTAGGGATGGACGGGAATGGATTTTTAGTTCGGGACGGGACAGGAATTTTTGTTTCCCGTCCAATTTCAGGATGAGATCGGGATGGGATTGCTCTTCTCGACTCATTTTGACTTTTATCTGAGTGTCGTATAAAGACAAATTAATGTTGAATATCATCTGGTTCTGTTTCCAAATTGTTCCACTTGTTTTTGTATAAGTTACAATAAACCTCCTTTTGTTGAAAAGATTTAAAATATATAATTTGTATATTTGCAGAATACAATGAGATAAGGACAAAGTATAAATTTTCTTGTAACCAAAAAAATTTAAATCAATTCACTAAACAATATACGGTACATATAAAAAAGTCCATTTAAGTTTTGTTGAATGAAATATTAAACGTTTTGTACAAAGAATGAAAAGAAAAAATTATGTACATAAAAATATGTAGTAAAACAAATGGAAAAATTGTAAAGAAAAAAAAACTGTATTACATAAAAAGGCCTAAGGTCTGCTCAGTTGTTTTTAGTAAGAACTAAAAACAACAAATTGAAATTATAATAAATATTAACACTAAGGAATGAAGTGGTTCAACAAACCAGCACCATTTATAACCCCAAGAAATTTTATTTTTCATTTTTTATACTTATTGATTTAACTGAGACAGGTTCTTACTTAGAGATTATCATAAAAATTTAACTTTGAAAATATACACTATTAGACCTAATGATTTTTATTTCTATGTATTCATTTAGCTATTTTTGCTATATAAAAAAGGAGTGTATGATGAAAAAATCAATAAAAAAGCAATGAAAGTTTAAAGTTATGAACCTCAAAATCTAATAAATGTATTTGTAATGTTTAATAAAAAATATATATTTAATGGAATTTGAAGTTTTTTATTTAAAAATTTTATTAAATTATAATAAGATGCTTTTAACAATATAAAACAGTAATTCAATTAAAGATTGATTTATTTAACAATAGTTTGCCACTTTCCCTTTGATTGAAAAGTCACACAACTTTAGTTGACATTTGTTCAATTTGTAAGAATTAGATGAATTAAATGAGCCATCCCTTAGTTTTCTACGACAATTGGTTCAGAAAGTAGCATTTTAGTACTAGGAGCCAAAAACACCCTTCTTAAATAAATTACTGCCGGGGAACAATAGATAAGCTGAACAATAGATCATCTCAGCGGCCGGCCATGTTTTTGTGCTCGTTAGCGAGATTGCGAAAGCCAGACGTAAACAACTATTGTTCCGCAGTTCCCAACCCGATAAATTCCCGAATAAAAAAAATCCCGCCCGATAATCGGGACAAATTTGCTTCCGAAAATTTTCCCGAACTTTCGGGTCCCATCCATCCCTAGATCATTCACAACTGCAATAACTGTCCACCTACTTGTGGGCACCGGAGAGGTTGGGCTGGGCCAGCAGTGCCTTGGAGTGTTCCAGTGCGATGACTGGGTCCCCGAGGCACAAGGCCACGTAGGCACTGGCGGCCAACACGGACGCTCTCAATGGAGGCACCTGCCGGGGGTCCACTGGCGGTGAAGGGGGGGCCGCAACCTGACACAGACACGACAACCCTTGTATGGCACGATACACAAGCAACAACCGGGGAGCAACATAAGGATACTACCATACGTATTAAACATAGCACTGTGAATACAAAGTTGAATATTTATTTTAAACATTGCATCTAATAAATAAAGGTAATGGACTAAATTACTTTGGCCAATCAAAACAGTATTACAACTACATTTTTTATTATATAGAGTATTAGTGTTTCATTCCAGATCATCAGTTCATTTCAAGGTAAGTTTTAGCTGTGTCCTCTATTTTTTCCTTCTCTGAAAAGTTGCAGGTGTTTTTTCTTTAAAATCAAATTACAATACTTTGGATTTTGTTGCAATTTTGCTATTATTTTACTATAAAACACAAAGAATTAGGTGGATATGTATGTTTGAAAAACCAGTTTTCAACAAAATAGAATAAATGATTTTCTCCCGTAAAAAGAAATCTAGTTAATCTGCCTTTTAGACTAAAAAAATTCATTTACAACTCTCTCTTTCTGAATGGGGTATTTTAACTGTAATTTAAAGGAATGATAAAATAATAATAACAGTTACACTTTCACTTCTTCTAAATTTGCCATTCATCTTCTTCATATTGACAAAGAAGACATGGACGTTGAAATGTTCATGTTTGTAAGTAGTAAATATATTTGGTGCCAAAGAAGGGTGTAAATCACTTTTAATGGTATGTTGGTCCTTGCTAGGCAATAAAACCTATCAAGAACCTAAAACAAGCTATCTAATATGTAAGTTGTATCTAAAAACAATGTGCAGGAGGAGAGAGTAATAGGTGAGTTCCTTCCACCAGATATTATTTTATTCTGATGTTACACCCCTGACACCATGAGACATCACACTTACTGGTGGACCGCCCTCTCCACCGACGGTAGGTAGCATCAGTAGAGCGTTGCGGAGGCAAAGCGAGCCAAACTCCAAACTGGCCATTGGGATGGCATAAGACTGCGGCTCACAACTAGAAAAAAGTATTCGGCTTAATTGAAAATACAGTAAACTTCCTCTAATCCGGTACGTCCGGGGCTTGACATGTGCCAGATTACAAAATATGCCGGATTACAGGATGAATATCAGGAATAATGTAAATTAAACAAAAAAGACTATAAAACACATATTTTATTATAAAAACAGCTTTTAAAGAATAATAACTATTGTATAACGTACAGTAGACGCCCGATTATCGAGGTAGAGTAATTGGGACCGAGGCCACCTCGGACACGGGGAAAACTCGGATACAGTAATATGGAGGTTATGTACTATAGTTTAACTAATCAAATAATTTAGTTTAGAGGACATTTTGTTTATGTTTTCTTGTTATTTAATAACGTTTTTGAAATGTACAAACAGCGTCACATTTAAGAGACGCACGCTAGGAGACTGAACACGAATACGAAATGTAGTCAAAGCCACAGAGACGCCAGGCCTATTCCAAAATTACATGATGTCACCCGATGTCGGCCGAAGACAACTCGTCTCCCCAGCACGCATATCCAATATAGAATAGGCCACAGTCTAATATGTTATTGGGAGACAGTCACGACACTCGTATCGAAGCTGCATGTTAAGTGTTGTTCGCGGGGCAATCAGCGCTCTAAGCGGATGAAACCCGCATGACTGGAGTCCCCAGCCGTACGGGTGGGAACTTTAAATGTAACTCCAGTGGGCGGCAACCAATTCTGAAATACATTTAGGTCGTTATCGTTTGATTGGGATTTAATTTGACAATTTTGATTGTTATCAGCATTGTATAGTCAATGGCATTATTGTCAGATGTGTTCGTGTTGCACTGATGGCTGCGATTAACTTTGATTGTGTTGTCAACTCGGACGCCAATCACTACAAGCGCTAGTAAATTCATACTAGCACTCCAAGCCACTGTTCCTTGCGTAACTGGAGTCCCCAGGTAGTTCAGGTGGACAACCTAAGTGACGGAGTGTCATGACTGTCTCACAATAACCTATTAGACTGTATAATACGCTTTGTACGACACAGCATTGATTGGCGGACTTTCCATCCAAAGAAAACTCGATAGCACAATTGTTATTTTTGTTTCTGTCAATTTGATTTTTCTTAAAGTCGTGCTGGATTATCAAGCATGCCGGATCATAAGATGCCACATTACTGGAAGTTTACTGTACGCACTTTTCAATATTTCTGTACATTGCTCATAACAAACTCAAAAATATAAAACGGTTTCAAATCTCACAGTGAATTACTTGGTGAGAATAGACATTTTAGAGAATGCATAACTTATACTTTGGTTGCCTCAAATTAGTCATGGTTAACTTAACATACTAGATCTATGCTTAACCTAAGTAGCAAAACTTAAAGGCAAATTTTCCTGATAGCAACAGCAGAAAATAACCACAAATTGCAAATTTTTTATTAAAATAAAGTTGAATCAGAGTAGAAATTAAAATTTTTATGTGTAATTAATGTTATCAAAGTGTCTCTTAAAAGGGGGTAAAAAAGAATCCTTGATTGAATACACAAAAAATAAATCAGTCTCTTAATAGTGGTTATTCAATTTATTTCCTAAAATACAACAGCCAGTGTATGAGGGTGTCGTACTGTGGTGGAAAATTGTCATTTGCTTTATGTTACAAAACCGGTGATTTTTAAAACTGATATCAGTAATTTCCTGAAAAACTGTCATTAAAAAATCGTGGAACTAAAAAAGTGATGCTTAAAAAAGAAAATTTATTCGATAATTTTTATACTATGGGTTAGAGAAATGAAACTGGTAAATTAGATTAGGTCTATTTAAAGTTATACATAGCAAGAGCGTTTAACACATATGTCAAGGCTAACCACTGATTTTTAGCAAAGAACATGGTGATTTTCATCCTCTCATTTTCGTCTTCAACTGTTTATAAGGAAATCAATAAAGATATCCATTGGCTGTTCAAAAAAATCAATAAATAAATAAAAAAATAAATAAATGAAGCAGTTAAATGTTCACTAACCTATATTTGGAATCTTTCCAGATGTTTGGATTTAATACTATCTTTTTATGAGTACCAGATCCGATAACACCTTGAATTAAATCGTTTCTTCTTGACTTAAAATCAAAACTCCCAGCATTGCTCTGAAAAATGTAATTAAACAATAAAGGAGCAACATACACCAAACAAAATTTAACAGTAAATCCGGTTTATTTATTAATACAGTAAAAGCCTACAAACTTGACTCAACACTATCAAATTTGGCGATTGTTGAGGTTCCGGGTTGTCAGGTTTTATCAGTTTTAGCGAATTTCCCTATAGGGAATACGCTATTACAGTAGTAGCCATGGTAAGACCTAAGCCCGGGACCACTTTACTTTTTCATTTTGAGGTCCCCAGAGGCCAAAAATACCGTTTGTTCATTTTCATATATATGTATATATATATATATATATATATATATATATCTGTATGTATATATGTATACACGGATATGTGTCCGTGGTACTGATAACTTTTGAAGGGGACCTCCGATTTTGATGAAATTTGGTATGAAGGTGTAAGACCAGGTCTATTTTCATGAGTTCGCGAACTAGCATTGTCGGGTTATGGGAACGGGGTTTTATGAGGTTTCAAAGGGGTCAAAAATGGGTTTTTGGCATTTTTTGACCTCAATTTTCAAAATTCATCAATTTTAACTAAAACCATTTAAAAGAGCTTAAAAAAACAAACAATTTAGTATTTTGAATTTTTTAAATAGCTCAACTGGTTATAGAGAAAATTCAAATCAAGTTTCCCGTGTTATTCTTATGGGTAAATCTTTAAAAAGTTATAAATCGCTTATTTATCAACATATCTTAATAAAAAAATTTTATGAATCTTCGCTATGAATATAGTAATATTATGAATATTACTAGGTGGTGAGTAATTCAGATTTGATCAAAAAACCCCATGGCAGCAAACCTACAAGCTAAATCCCATGGTGTTCTCATGGAAAATAATTTTATAATGGGAACAAGAGAGATGGAGATAGTAAGGTGTCTGTTCCTAATCAGCTGATCAGCTGTCTTCTGCATATTTGTCAAATTTGAAATGTTTATGAAACAAATCATTCTTTTTGTATGGAAGCTTTGGATTATGCACTTTTATTACTGTTAAAAAAAGTCATTTATTGCAATATAAATATTAATATATAAATTATTAAATAAAAATAATTTACTCAGAAATATAATGCAATTAAATATATTTCCTTGTAAAGATTATTAATTATATAAGATAGCCACAAACTTCTTTGATGTTGAAACAATAATTCTTTGGTTGGAAATTCGCTGAGTACGCAGGTCTGCTGCGACGGGGGTATATTTGACATGATACCGAAAAATTGATAACAGATATATATCAGGTTTTTTTAACTACAGAGAATAAGAAACACCTGCTGATAAGAGCTCTATTGTTTGGAATCCTGCCAAGGAGGACCGGTCGGTCGCTTATCTGATTTATGTCCTTATCGGCTCTCTAGTTCAAAATATTTTGTTTCTTATCTAATTATTGCACAAAAAATAATTAAGAGTTCATTTTTTGCCATTTTTTTTTTTTAAATGAACTCTTAATTATTTTTGCCTGAATTTCATAAATTAAATAAAACTTTAATCAAAGTTTCACAAACTACTGTTCAAAGGATAGGTGAATTAATGTTATTATTTGGGTGTGTCAGTGGCGTACTGGTTAGCTCGCTGGACTTTGGGACCATGGCAGCAATGTCGTGGGGTTGAATCCACGTTCTGCCAGTGAATTTTATCGGTACCATTTACCTGTACTGTAACAGTTCATCCCTTTACTTTATCAAATATGATCCACACACAGATCAACAGTCTGATAACCTCTAAACAAATAAAAAGTTTTATAATATTGAACTAAATACAACAGAACCTATTTTTAAACCAAACTTTGACGATATTTCTACATTTTTTTATATAATTTGCTTGATTTTATGTTATAATTCATATTGTATAGCCCAAGAACTGCAATATTATGACAATATATAGGTTAAATTACCTGTTTCCGTCAGCAGTTCAAAGTTGAGATATCAATCATGTTGACATGTTTCGGTTTCAACTAAACCATTTTCAAAACATACAGTACACTTGCAGATCCATACAGTCGTTGTCAAAAGTTAAAATAAGTTACACATACAAACACATACACGGCACATTGAAACATGATAGGCCTATCACACGCACGGGTCATGACGGACACGGGTCAGGTTGCAGACTCAAACTCAGAGTCAACAACGACCGTATGGATCTACAAGTGTACTGTATGTTTTGAAAATGGTTTAGTTGAAACCGAAACATGTCAACATGATTGATATCTCAACTTTGAACTGCTGACGGAAACAGGTAATTTAACCTATATATTGTCACTGATTTTATGACCAACATTTTTATTCTTATTTCCCAGATGTAGCATCAATTCCTATAAAAACAAAATAGTTTTTAACAAATTACAGTTTAAAACTTTCTTTTAGTTGTTGTCCAAATTAAATTGCAACTTTGCCCAATGTAATGGTTTGATTGCTTTTTGACCACTTTCAGAAAAAATGTAAAGCCAGTATGATAAACATTTCATATTTATGTATTTTCCTGCAATTAATCATTGGGCTATTTTTGAAGAATAAATGTATAAAACGAAGGAAATAGGGCTCAGCCCGATTTTGGATGGTAATCTTGAGTTCTTCGTGTTTATTACCTAAAATAAACATTAAAAAAAACAATGCCAGTAAAAACTGAATTGTTAAGTCTTGCAACCGACCCATCACTAACTGGGTTCCTCAATCCGATGTTTCTGTCTGCCACATACTCGATTAGATCCCTTAATATTGACACACAATGCCAAATGCACTGCTGGAAATCGGTTGCTACAATAGAATTGCGTTGAATGCTCAAAAATACCAATAAAACACAGTAATATTGTTAGGTGCCGTCAACGACTGTTGTAATGAATAAGAGCGGTCACAATAGTAATAGAATCATTTTCTATTTTTTAAATTCTGTGTAGTTTTAACCCTCTACTACCTGCGCCGCGGACTCACTGTCCACACTCCAACATAATTTGGTTTTTACAGTTGGCCACACTGCATGGGGGTGAGCGGCCGTCTACCTTCCCGTCCACTCCCCCTCTACGCAAGACCGGTTGGTGTCACCTGCAGTGCAGTGGATCTGGCCCTGTGGACAGTAGTTTGACAGTTGCGGACTGACATTCTGCAGGCGTGTGTTCGTGACACTCAAATTTCAGCATCTGCGGACTGTTATTCTGCACGTGTGTGTTAGTGGAACTAGATTTTGAAAACATCATTTGTTCATATGTATTATTTCTATATAGTTTTTTATATGATTTACTTTAGATATTGTATCCTAACAATTTTTTCTATCAAACCTTTAGTTGAAACTATGTACCGTAATAACTTGTAAATATGTTACTATTTTAACAAACTGAAAATATATCATTTTGTATAATATGTTATTGTCGTACTACTCAATTAGCCTAAAAATAATTATAAAGTGCGGAAAATCAATGAAATATACATGGTTTACCAACTATAACAATCAATCAATCAATCAATCAATCAAAATAACTTTATTCAATAAGTACATATCATGCACCTGCATGATATGTAGACAAATGCGGACTGGCAGTCCGCGCGCATGTAGTAACGTAACAAGTGGTTGCACGTGTAGTAGAGGGTTAACGATCTGCCCGCAAAAAAAAGTGAAAAGCGATTAGCAGGTCACATGAGTGAATTAACACAACTGATGGATACTAAGCAAACATAAAGATTCTTACTTTACCTGTCTATAAGCCAAAATACAGCACTCTGCTAATCTTAACCACAATCTTGGATTTGTATGGTAGACCTGAAAAAATAATTCTTTGCTGAGTTATACTTTACTTTTTGTTTGTTTGATACCTATGTTGAAGTTAAAACTTTTGATAATTTTGGTAAGTCATGGAGTGATGTGGGGGAATCTGCTTTCATCCATCAAAACAAACAAAAATGCTTGAATTATTTTATTTATTTATTCATTCCTTGAGCCTAGATTGAACTTACAGCAAGCATTGTTGAGACAGTGAACCTACTTGTGATTCAATAATACTTAATGTCATAGAGAATTTATCCAATTCCACCCAGAAATTATCTCTATATTCAATTCAAATTTTATGATTTTAATTTCCAATATAATAATATTATTTAAACAAGAATTTATTCGACCCCGCACGACCCACCCCAACCCTGAGAAAAGTTCCATGTCCGATCAATAGCCAATATTAAACAGAGACATTTATGAAGACAGTAGTTAATTAAATAAAATCCCCATAATTTGTAATATTCATTGTTAGTCCCTTTTCATATTCCAAATAACTTATTGTTTAATTTAAAATAAATTCAGTTTTGTTAATTGTATTCAAGTGTTTTCATGTATCCAAAGACGCCATTAATCCTAGATTAGTTCCTCTTCCTTCACATACGTAACAACTGTTAGAATAAGTAATCAAGTAAAAGGCCACAAGTGTAAGTAATTAGTGTGTATGTGTACATAAAGAGACAGGTGTGTGGCAATATGACAATATTACTTGCCGAAGGGGAGACGTATTACCTGCAAGAGGGCCTCTTAAACCACATTTGCTGTGAATAACTGATTACATGCTCAAATAAAAGCAAACACTTAACTTACGGTTTGTATAAAGGAAAAAGACAAGTAAAAATTGAAATGCATACTTGGACGGCTTCAATAAGGCAGTCGAATGCTTGAGAGGGTTTGCATCCGTGCAGCAAAGCTACTCCCAAGTTGTACATCAAGATGCGGGATTTGTTGGAGCCGATGCAGTAGAGGGGGCGGCAGGACAGCGGCTCTCCTGTGAGCCCACAGACATACCAAGCAATGGATTACTTTAAAACATGGCAATCTTTGTTGCAATGATTTTTTCTTAACTACTCCCTATTGCAGATGGAAAATTACAGACAAACAAAAAAAGCACTTATGTAAAACATGATTCATAATTAAGAAATTAATGTAAAGAAAATACGATAAATGTAGGGGTTGAATTATTAATTTACAAAATAAATTTGGTAAGTGCTAGAGTAAATGCCATGTTACGTTAGGATTTTCGGTTATATTTTAGTTTTCAGTTAGTGAGTGTCTGTTTTCTTGAATATTTATTCAAACAAGGGAAAATTACATGACAAAAATTATAAATAACCATGTTAGTTGTTTGGATTTAGTTATTTCTTGTTATGACTGTTAACTGTTCATATTATTTCTTAGAGCTAAAAAGAATTCTGAGCTAAAATATTGGGCATTTATGTTTAACAAAAGGTACTAGATTTGTTGAGTAACGGTCTAGCAATTCTAATATAATTTTCATACACTTAAATTTACCTAATTTGAAATAGTTATAAACATCTGTCTCAGGGTATTGTGTAACAAAATTATTTAGAAATTTTAGATGAGATTTCAAAAAAGTTAATCTATATGTAGGGAAAAAGTAATAACATGTGTTTAAATGAAATCACTGCACACTGTCATGTTTGCTGTAGTGTTCGGGCATTCCATTTAAATATATGTTATCACCTTTCCCGCAACATCGTAAGACTTTTGTAGCGTCATTGCGTCCGGTTTAGTGTGTGGCCAGCCTAAGTGATTAACCAAATTGCTAAAAAAAACATTGAAGGCAATATAAATAGCTTCGGCTGGAAATATTTTTGAAAAATTGATTTGTTCCCGACTGACTTTTGCCGTGATGGCTGCTGGGGACTTTAGCACTCATTTGAATGGGACGATCAACAATCGACGTGTTCACCAACGTCAAGAAAGCTGTTGAGAGAGCTGAGAGCCACAACCATTTCTCCCGCCGAGTTGTGCTTCTTGTTCCGCTAGATGTCAAGCATGCCTTCAACTCCACGAGATGGATCGATATGTTGGATGCGCTTCGCAACACCTTTTGTATTCCAACGTATCTGTTGCGGCTCATTGAGACTACCTCCATTCTATGCGTCTGATATATGACACCCGAGACAAAGAGCGGACGATAGAAGTCACCTCTGATGCCACGCAGGTTTCAATACTCGGCCTGGATCTCTGGAATATCCCTATGACAGCCACATGAGATCATAGATGCCAAATGAAACCTAACTAAGATGACGTTGCAGCTCTCATCGCTGCACCTAACCCCAGCTAAAGTTACCTAACCTGAGCTGGCCCAGTTAAAGTTGAACCAGGTCATGCGCGTGATCAACGCCAGATCAAGGTCTTTTGCTTGCTCTGAACAAGACAGAAATTGTGATCCTCACAAAGAAGAGAACTGACACTGTCATTTCACTGCAAGTGGGAAGGGAAGTGGTCCAGTCAATGCGTGCCACCAAGTATTTTGGAGTCATGATGGACAACGACTTAAGCTGGAGAGACCAGTTCTTCCGTACGGCGGACAAAGCTGCTAAGGTGGTCTCTTAGGGGCCGTCCATAAATTACGTCATCGATTTTTGACCATTTTTGGTCCCCTCCCCCCTAAAATCATCCTATCATCATAATTTGTCTGACCCCCACCCCCTTCTCAGAAATATGACGTCATTTTTAACAAACCTCCGTCTTAAGTAAAATAACGCTTTTTTCGTCAAAACTACTTAAATTCTATTCTTTATTGATTTATTAGGTCTATCAATTAACTTTTAAACCCCATTTTGGCAATAGTTTGTTAAAGAACTATTCAAACGGGATATTTTTATTTACAAACCACTGTAGTACCACATTATTTATAGGATTTTGTTGAAAAATATGACGTATTTCAATACCCCCTTCATCGGATATGCGTCATGTAATATAGTCTAATATAATAGTCTATTGTATTTTCTTAGATAATTATTTTATAATAGTTGAGGTGTGTACAAATTTATCATTTTTTTACTGTCTAAATTTGATATAAAACATCATTTTTTTAATGATGTCATAAGCCGACCCCCCCCCCCTATTTTCAGATGACGTAATTTATGAACGGCCCCTTATCTTCGTAAGCTGATGGCCAATGTCATAGGTCCTTGGTCCAGCAGAAGACGGTTATTGATATCCAGAGTCCAGTCCGCGCTCCTTTAAGGGGCAGAGATGTGGGCAGATGCTCTCACCAAGGAATTCTATAGGTTGTGACTCACCCGGGTTCAGCGTCAAGCTGCGCTCCGTGTGTGTTCCACCTATCGAGCAGCATCCGAGCCTGCGGTTCTGGTGGTTGCCAGAGTCATCCCTGTCAAGTCCTAGGCAGGGGAGAGGAAGGTGTTTTATCTGAGGCAAGTCGAGATTGGCATGGACGCAGCAAGATCCGAAGAGCGCGCCCAAACCTTCTAGCAGTGGCAACACAGCCGGGGGCATGAAACCCGAGGACAATGGACTGCGCATCTCATAAATCAGGTCCAACCATGGGTAGAAAGGGGGCATTGCAAGTTAGACTGATACCTCACGCAATTCATGACAAATCACGGCTATTTCAACTCGTACCAGAACTGGATAGGCAAGATCGGTTCACAGGATAGCATCTATTGCCCAGATGTTCCCGACAACGCGGAACACACCTTCTTCTGCTGCCGCGTTGGGAAAGTCCCTGCCTGGATGCCAAGAGAAAACTCTGTTTTTTTCGGTTGACACGGTCTGGGAAAAGATTATGTACAATGAGGGCAACTAAGATTGTTTATCACAGTTCGTTCGGGGCATCCTCCTGGAAAAGAAAAGTGATCTGGACCACTAAGTGGCCCAGATTCCTTGACCGAGCAGCTGGATAAGAAGCGAACCGCACGGTCGCAAGCCAAATTTAGGCCTAGCCTGACATAATTAGATAAAAAATTCTAGGTTAGAATCCTAAAGAGTAGAGGTTTTTTTTGTGGGTATTGGGGAGTCCTTTACTACAGGCTGGCCACGTGCTTGCGTAATTGTATTTTGCCTGCCTCTCCCTAAATATACATACAGTGGAAGCTCTCTTAACCACCCATCGGATTAACTGACCGTTTTCCAGGAATATACAAAACTTCTGCTATGCGAGCCAATGTTGCGATAATGATCTAAAAATAACTTTCATGCTGCAAGAAATGGATCATACGTTGCCGTAGAAAGTCAAATTCGATTACTTTCAATATTTCGTGCAGGCAGTGCTCAATGTGCTAATCGTGTTTGCTAACTATGTTATTTAGCAGCTTTCGATACCATAACTGTGTGATTACTTTATTGTGTTGTAACAATTTTTAAAATTTTTCACTTGTTTCATTGATTTTATCTACGACTGTTGCAATAATTTATACTTATTTAAGAGAACTCCTCCTACAATTCTCAACCGATTTTCAAGTTTTTCAGTGTTGTTGGATAAGGCTTGGCCTATAGTTGATTCTGCAAAAAATTGATGAGAGTTGAACTTAAAACAAGGGCGCTATCCACAAATTAAATTTGAAACTTTCCCTTTATAATTACATTGAGATTGGTTTGAGCATTTTAAACGTCTGTTGACACACAGCCGTAGTTTTTAGTGACCACCGATATTCACAATATTGGATTGGTCGGATTACATTGATTTACTAAATGTAACTTTGTATCGTATCGAAATAAATTGCTCAACGTCGAGCAACACGTGCACTAGTCAGTAATAAAAAGAAATACGTTATTTAATTTTAATTTAATTTAACCCATTACTTATTTGGTTCTTTAAGTTATAGGTTTTCAATACGTTCTAGATCAATGAGAGCTCAGCATTTTACAAAAGTACCGTAGTTGGTTTCTAATTTTTTTTATAGAAATTATGTAATTCATCCAACTCCTGATTGTTGTACAGTTCAGGTTTTAGTTTTTTATGCGTCTAACCTCAAAAAAGTTTGAGGTCATGTGAGAGAGAAGATGATTTGGTTAAGAAACAACTTTGTGGCTACGTTTTTGATGGGTGGCCGTCCATAACCTGTACATTTTCGACATGTTTATTACAGTAATTTACCAAATTAAAATTAGTCATTGATAAAGTATGCAACCCTTGTATTTAGTATTTTAGCCATTAGTGGACATTTAGAACTCTTGTGGCTTAAAGGCTTTCGTAGTAAAATATTTGCATAAAATTCAATTAACACACATTTCCAGTATTATTCGGTTTAACCAAATTTTTTGGTTATTTGACCATGGTCCGGTCCTGTAGTAGTCAGTATAGAGCTTCTACTGTATATATATGAATAACTTCTAACCCTACTTGTTTACAAAATAGCAAACCAACAATAAGTGTCTGGCCAATGTATCTGCATGAAACTAGAGTGTACAGTAAAAAATCAACTGTAGCTGTTATATTAAATTTGTAACAGTAGCCTACTTATCAAATTAATTCAATTAACTACACATAACCCCAGTACGAAGAACAGGTAAACAGTTAATCATACCTGGTTCAGGTTTGGGGAAAGCTTTCATTGCAGCCTCATTCTCCTGCAGGGCTTTATGAAAATAAAATGCAGCCAAATTTGATTTAGCCATATAATGGTGAAGGCATCCCATATTGTTATAGAACAGGAGAGAAGGCGATTCACCTGTTTCTCTGAAAAGAAGGAAGCCAGATCGTTACATGTATGCGGAAGTAATTTTTAAGACAAATGGAAGTTGAAGACTATCAAGGATGAAGCTTTAAACAGTCAGCCTATGCTTGAAGTTAACTTGATTTTCTTTTATTAGGTATATTTGTTTTTTCTTTAAAATAGATAAAATTATCTTAAATAAACATCAAACTAAACATAACATTTAAAAAATATTATGATACCCAGTAAGAGACCAACTGTTTGGATACTAGTGAAATATAACTTTTGTGATCCAATAACCGACAACCTATTAATATTAATTTATATAAAAATAAACGAAAACCTATGGTATACATCAAATTCTTAAGTTTATTCTGTTCAGAATAAACCACTAACCGAAATGCCATAACATTATCAAGAGAAAAAAAGAGTATAAAATGTTGCATGAATTGCAAGTGTCTAGTTTTGCACCAAATCGCAGACGTGCCAGATATATAAATTCCCTATGACTATCACATTATAGTAATCAAGTAAATCTCAATTTCTCCGTTTGAAAAGACTTTGAGTAGTAATATGTAATAATAATTCAAATATATTTTTAATTCTACTTAATAATACTATAATTTAATCAAAGTGGTCTGTAACTGGTGCTTTCACCCTATCAGGGTGTCTAATGCCAAGTAGATACAAAAATAAGTGACTTTTACGTGGTCTATTTAGAAAATTTAGGGGTGAAATTGCTAAAGTCGCAAATCTGTGATTTTTCTTGCACTTAAAGGAAAACCAAGTGACTTTTTTGTGACTTCCTTGACCACTAAGTAAAATCTGTTACTTTTGGTAACTTCCGTGACCAGTAGACACCCCAGTAGTAGGTAAAGGAAAATTGAAGGAAAAAGATTTATGGTAAAAACAACGAATCCGCCTACTTATTTATCGTTACCGTATAAAACTAAGTTAATTGGGTTGAATTTGATAGTCAAATATGTTGATCAACTCTAATTGGGGAAAAAATAGAAAGCTGAAACTAACATAAAACGTCAAAAACTAAATTTGAATTAAACAAATTTGTTGTTCACAAAGCAAGTGTGATGACTCATATTTGGAATTTGAGAAAAAAGAGATGACACGTAGGGTGGGGGTTCCATTTTAATAGCACTGTCAGCACTCTGAGTTTTTAAGGTCATTGCTTTCCCTTCCTGTCGTCACTCCTGTTCACATGCTAAACTACACAATAGACCTTGCATTAGCATATAAACCTACAACAAATTTCAGGTATCACCTGAAATTGCTTTATTACAATACATTGTTTGTAAATTAGAAAAGTTTTATTACATTGCAAGAAGTTCAACAAAATATCATCTAAATAAACTGATATGATTTGTTATGTTAAATAAATGTAGTTTACCGAAGTTGAAATGTAATGATATACGCCTAATCCAAAAATTTCCTTATGGCGCAGGAGCCGGTGTCCCAATTTATTCAGCTTATTCCGATCAACTGACTCAACTGTAAGTGAAATACCCCCGTCGCAGCAGACCTGCGTACTTAGCGAATTTCCAATGGCAATCTTTACATAAGTGTACATAACACATTTAAACACACACTATAAGTCTTCACATAAGTGTGATATCAAATTTCATGATGATCAGACATTTTTTTCGATACCGATCTTACTGGTTAACGAACTCATCCAAGAGAATCTAACTTTACATGCCTGTACCAAATTTCATGATGATCAGACGATTTTTGCACTAGTTATCGTGTTCACAAACACTCAAAATTGAAAATTCTATTTCCCATATAAGCCCATGTTAAATTTTTTAGTAAATCGTTATTTGTGCAGTTTTAAATGTGTTTCCGACAAATAATCACTACGTATCCAGAAAGTACACATAAAAAGCCACAATATAATATATATAATTATGTAATCGCAGAGGTGTCCCTACATCGATACAAACGGCAGCTCCCATGAAAACGACGGTAATAGCTTATTTCTAAAGGAAATTCGCTAATATCTCGGTAACCAGTGGACGTAGAGCAATAATTAAACATACCAAATTGTTTGTTTTTTCGAGCTGAATCTAATGGTGTGCACTAAAAGGTAATCAAATAAAAATGTCTATGTGAAAAGTGGAAAAAACCCACTTTTGAGGGGTAAAATCCCCCACTTTCCCTACTGAAGTTGGGCCGATCTTACTGGTTAACGAACTCATCCAAGAGAATCTAACTTTACATGCCTGTACCAAATTTCACGATGATCAGACGATTTTTGCACTAGTTATCGTGTTCACAAACACTCAAAATTGAAAATTCTATTTCCCATATAAGCCCATGTTAAATTTTTTAGTAAATCGTTATTTGTGCAGTTTTAAATGTGTTTCCGACAAATAATCACTACGTATCCAGAAAGTACACATAAAAAGCCACAATATAATATATATAATTATGTAATCGCAGAGGTGTCCCTACATCGATACAAACGGCAGCTCCCATGAAAACGACGGTAATAGCTTATTTCTAAAGGAAATTCGCTAATATCTCGGTAACCAGTGGACGTAGAGCAATAATTAAACATACCAAATTGTTTGTTTTTTCGAGCTGAATCTAATGGTGTACACTAAAAGGTAATCAAATAAAAATATCTATGTGAAAAGTGGAAAAAACCCACTTTTGAGGGGTAAAATCCCCCACTTTCCCTACTGAAGTTGGGCCGATCTTATTGGTTAACGAACTCATCCAAGAGAATCTAACCTTACATGCCTGTACCAAATTTCATGATGATCAGACGATTTTTGCACTAGTTATCGTGTTCACAAACACTCAAAATTGAAAATTCTATTTCCCATATAAGCCCATGTTAAATTTTTTAGTAAATCGTTATTTGTGGAGTTTTAAATGTGTTTCCGACAAATAATCACTACGTATCCAGAAAGTACACATAAAAAGCCACAATATAATATATATAATTATGTAATCGCAGAGGTGTCCCTACATCGATACAAACGGCAGCTCCCATGAAAACGACGGTAATAGCTTATTTCTAAAGGAAATTCGCTAAAATCAGTTTTTCCTGCAAAATGTGCTCAGAATAGTATAATCTTCAGAACAGTGGGACAATAATGTATCCACAAAGGAATTATTTTACCACTTCAATTATTTTATCTTCAATATATTATGAGGAATTTGAGAGGAAAAACTATAAGTGTTATATCACAAATTGTACTGTGATTATTTATTTTTTTTTATAAGTTTATGTATTAAGTTTGTTTGTACTGCCATTTATTATTGTTTCTACATCACTAAAATCTAGATATGATGTATCTGTCATTTCACAAATTTGGCTTACCATACTTTTTATCATTCATCGTCCACCCTAAAATCAAATGTGGCAAAATACATAAAGAGAACAGGGAAAAATAGTTTTTCTAATTATTTTTGTAAAACAAAGTTAACTTAAAAAAAAAACATGAGTTTAAATTATCCAAGTAAACCTATCTAACTCTTCGTCCCACACTTACGGGTGTGTTTGCTGTATGCTTACTTTCCTATTGCAGAAATATCTATGCTAATTTGTCCCAGGACAACTTTCAAACTAGTTTATACTAGTTGCGAAGTTGACATTGGGTACAGCAAACAAAGTTGTCATAACGTGTGGTAAGTCTTTAGCCTGTTTACTATGACAATTTCTCTTTTGTCCTGATCCATTCATGATCTACACAGCGGGGGGCTGCGAGCAAGAAGTACATGCTGCGGGCAAGGAAACACCTAGCTGGAACATGAATGGACAGTCGGTTGGTTGGCTATTTAGAGGGCAGAGCCTGATTAAAAGAGCCTGTTTGAGCCTGAAAATCAGTTGTCACAGGAGCACGGGAGTTAGCCCTGTGAATGTTCAAGCAGCCGTCTGATGTCCCGTCTCATCCTTTCTCTTCCTTCAATATCCCATCCTTTCAGGGACTTGGACAAAATGCCCATTAGAGGCAGACGTGCTTGGCGGTTTAGCTGGGGTCTCCTTATCCACCAATAACAACACTAACTATTTATATTGTTTTCAAAACTTACTTGAATATATTAATAGAATTATTTAATGGAACTGAGGATAAAACTTTTATTGCTTTATTGTAATTGCCTCTTAAATATTCAAGATTTCCTTTGAGAAAAACAGGTGCCAGGTTCTGAAACAGTTTAAATACAAGGTTAACTTAATAATCGTTTGAATATTTTATATTTCGTAGTCTACTTGTTGCGGCTCGAAATCGAGCAATTTATCTAGATATAATAAAAAAATATTTAGTCCTAAATCAATGACATCCGACAAATCCAATATTGTGAATATCAGTAATCACCAAAAGCTATGTATGTACATTACATTACAGATACAATACATTATCAGATGTTTAAAATACTGAACCCAATTCCAATGTTATTCTAGTGGAAAAATTTCAAATTTAATTTGTTGATCACTCCCTTATTTTAGGCCTGATTCTCATCAGTTTTTGGCGGAGACAACTACAGACCAAGTCCTATCCAACGACACTAAAAACTTGAAAATCGGTTAAGAATTGTGGGAGGAGAATTGACCCTTAACAAAAAAAGCCTTAGCGTATTAAATAAGTATATAGATACAGTCAACTCCCGATTATCCGGGGGCGGGTAAACCGGGTTGCAGATTAACCGGGGTCAGGAAAAGTTAATTTAAATTTTATTTATTTTCTCAGTTTAGAGGACAATACCATCATTTATCAATTTTATATGTTAAAATAATTACTTTAGAAGAAATCTCTTTACTAATTATTATTTGATTTATCAATGAAAAAAAGCAATGAAACACGGAAGTTGATCAGTAAATTATTTGGTGGCGTAAAATGATCGTAGTCATGTGGTCAGGGAGGAACGAATCAGAGCGATGTCGTGGTGGGATGGGGATGGGACACAATGGCGGAGTATATATATATATCGTATGGCTCATTCAGCCAGCCACCATGGTTTAAGAATAATAAAATAAATTCTGCGGTGCAGAGCACCTGAGTCAGTATAAGTAAAAATCTAAACACTTAAATAAAATCAAAAAAATTAGATCTCTCTTTATAGAGCTAAATCCAGGGCGCTAAGCCATTGCAGCCCAGCTTCACTTGAGCTATGCAGACCGGCCAATCCTTCGGGGAAGGCACTCAGTGGGCACTCTTCGACTATGTGTTCCATAGTTTGATACTCTGCTCCGCAGTCGCATGACTGGTCTTGTGTCATTCCCCATTTGTGCTTCCAATAATTACATCTTCCCACTCCAGTGCGGAAACGATTGAGTATAGTCCACTGCTTCCGAGGAAGATTCATACCACCTACCGCTACGGTCGGGTCATCTATCAAGAAGTGGTTACGACCTTGAAAAGCGTCCCAGGAGGAAGTCCAGTTTGTATGGATGGTGAAGTTCGAGTCCATCAACTGGGAGGCTATTCGTAGAGGTGGTTTTCGGGACCTCAATCGGCCCGCAATCTGGGGTTGGTAATCATGGATGGGCAGCTGTGGAGCAGATAAGATCTTTGTGTATTCCCTAATGAGTGCATCCCTTCGTCTTATTTCAGGAGGAGCGATATTACACAGCACCGGGAGCCAGGGTACAGGAGTTGCCATGAGTGTACCACTAATGGCTCTCATGGTCCTGTGGGGTTTTAAACTAAAAGTAAAATATATTTTTCCTTCGATTGTAGTGGACCATCCAGATGTTTTAGGCTCTGGAAAACCTTAAAAAATTGAAAATAAGTAGAGTGGAAAAAGTTATAATGTGAGATCAATAACAATTAATATTAATACAACATTTAATAACATTTAAGTTCTAGGCCAAAACTGATTATTCGTGACACTAATGTAACAGAGAGTCCACCAACCTTTCAACTTGCATTTTCTTTAGTAATCTTCATTTAATGTCCATATTCATGTCTCATTTTGTGTCCATTAATTCACTCATCTTGAACTTCATAATTGTTCACTTACAAAGTTAATAATTCACTTTTTGATCTCACATTCATTTTCTTGGAAATTGATTTTGGGAACAATTAGATTTTTATTAAAAAAATAACATGTGTAATATAAAACATATGATTGAAAAATAATTAAATTATAAATACAGGGTGAAGATAACTTTATTGATAGTCAATGTATATATGAAATGAAAGAAAGAAATAAAGAATGAGAGGGGAATAAAATATTATAAGGTAAGGGATTAAAAAGCGAAGATGATTGGGAATAATTGGGGGAAATTAGTGTGATGGGCCTTGTCTAGTTTGAACCAAACATACTCCCGGCCTTGAAGTATCCTTACTTCAACAATCATTCAATTGGCAACTTGCACAACTTCACGACGGGGCGGCGAAAGGAGTTATTTGGTGTTCGGACTTCAGCCACTCGTACAACTCCATCTTTTCCAGGGAATACTTGAGTCACTCTGGCGAGGGGCCACTGTAGAGTTGGTGTTTGTGACTGTATGAGTACTAAGTCCCCTACGTTTAGGTTCTTCGTTACAGTTGTCCACTTTGGCCGTTGTTGCAGCGTATGAAAGTATTCGACGGTCCACCTTTTCCAGATGTTTTGGAATAACGCCTGAGCTGCTTGCCAATGGTGTAAACGATTAATAGGAACATCAGACAAGTCATTTTCAGGAAGCGAGACAAGAGGAGCGCCGGTTAAAAAATGTCCTGGCGTAAGTGCTGCCAGATCGGATGGATCAGCGGAGAGTGGTGTCAACGGTCTTGAGTTAAGCATGGCTTCCACTCGAGTAGTGAGAGTAGTAAATTCAGGGTAAGTAAGTATTGTCGAACCAATGACTCGTAATAAATGGTGTTTAGCTCTTTTGATAGCCGATTCCCATAAGCCCCCTTGATGAGGTGAAGCAGGTGGATTAAAATGAAATTTGATTCCCTGTTCTGAAGCGAACTTGTTGATGGATGCACGATTTTCTTTAGTCTTGAGATTCTTAATAATTCTTTGCAGTTCAAGATTAGCTCCGATGAAATTCGAACCACAGTCGGAATATATGTGGTCACATTGTCCTCGTCGAGAGATGAATCTGGTTAATGCAGCGATAAAGGCAGGAGTTGATAGATCATGAACTACTTCGATATGGACGGCTTTAGTCACCATACATATAAAAATGCAAATATAAACTTTGATGTGTTTAATGAATCGTAAGTTTGTGACCTTGATGTTAAGTGGACCTCCATAATCAATTCCAGTTGACGAGAATGGTTTAGCAGGAGTGATGCGATAGGGAGGAAGATCACCCATTAAAGGCGTCGATGATTGTGGGCGAAGCTTGAAGCACCTAATGCATTTAAAAATGCGGGATCTGATCACGTTCCGGGCACATAGAATCCATACTTGTCTTGATAACATAGATTGAATGAATTGAGGTCCAGCATGAAGGTAGTGAATATGGTAATAGTCAATTAGTATATTAACGACATGATGGTGTTTTGGTAAAACAACTGGATGACGAGTGTCATAAGAAACAGATGCTTGATTAATACGTCCACCGACACGTATTAAATTGTCTGAGTCGATGAAAGGTGTTAAGCGTATCAGACGTTTAGAGCAAGGTTTATCTTGAGACAAAAGTTGAAACTCGTCATACATGGTGGATTGTTGGACGAGATAAAATATCTTGTTGCGTGCATTTGTCAATTCTGGAGCGGTTAAACAACCAGAATGGTGGGTCATGTTGCGACAGTTATTTATAAATCTTAGCACATATGACATAACTCGAACAAGAGTCATCCATGATGAAAACTTTGTTAAAATAGGTAGTTCAGGTTTGTGAACCGTTACCAAAACTGGCAAAGGGTCTGACTTTATTTCATGAGATGAGTCCAAAGTGATGGGATTGAAGTTAGACGTTGGCCAGTGTGACGCAGGCAAAGAAAGCCAACTTGGGCCGTGCCACCAGACGTTGTGATTAACAAGATTTGAGAGACGGATTCCACGAGATGCGCAATCAGCTGGATTGTGTTCTGAATGTATATGTTTCCACATTTCAGTAGGTACTAGATCTTGAATCTGAGAAACACGATTTGCTACAAACGTCTTTAATCGGTAAGGCGGAGTTTGTATCCATGTTAACGCTATAGTTGAGTCACACCATAAGTGGGTGTTCTGTGAATTAAACATGGAAAATAAGGATTGAATGTGTGCAATCAATTGAGCTAGTAGAAAAGCTGCACATAATTCCAGTCTTGGAATTGTAACCCGTTTTAAAGGAGCAACTCGACTTTTAGCCATGAGTAAGTTTACAGACACTGATTCGTCCGGGAATTCGCATCGTATGTATGTAACGGCAGCATATCCCAATTCCGATGCATCGCAAAATCCATGTAATTCCATTTTGCAAGTCGACGATAGGTTTAGAGAACGATTTATTGATACTTGTGGTAAAAATTGAGTTTCATCAGTAAATGATTTCCATTGAGTACGAAGATCGTTTGGAAGTGGAGAGTCCCAAGACAGGCCTTTCGTCCAAAGAAGCTGCATAAAACATTTGGCCATCATGATGAATGGTACTAGGAATCCACATGGATCATAAATCTGAGCTATCGTGCTGAGTACAGTACGTTTGGTAGGAGGTTTGAATGAAGTTGGAGTCTGAAAATTGTATGAGAATGAATCATTTTCTGGAGACCATTGAAGCCCTAAAACTGAAAATTGTGGTGTTTCTGAGTTTTGCAAAAACTTTGGTGTTTCTAGATGCGTGTCAGGTAAGTTACTGAGGAGTTTAGGAGAGTTAGAAACCCATTTTCTCAGTTCAAAGCAGCCACGATTTAACAAAGAGATAAGTTGGGACTGAAGTGTTAATGCTTCATCTTCAGTGTCAGCTCCGGTGATAATATCATCTACATATGTATGGTTACGCAATACATTAGCTGCCTGTGGAAATTCATTACCGTGGTCATCAGCTAGCTGGTGCAAAGTTCTAATTGCTAAATAAGGAGAACTATTCATTCCATAAGTCACTGTATTTAGTTGGAAAACAGATGGGGATTGATTTTTGTTAGATCTCCACAAAATTAGTTGGAAATTACGATCTTCTGGATGAATAGTAATTTGACGATACATTTGTCTAATGTCGCAACAAAAGACGACATTGTGGCGACGGAATTGTAAGAGCAGGTCGCAAATGTTGTTCTGCAACTTGGGGCCAGTCATAAGTATATCATTGAGGGATAAGCCAGAACTTGTTTTACAACTGGCGTCGAAAACAGTACGCAGTTTGGTGGTACTGCTACTTTCTTTAATCACTCCGTGATGGGGAAGAAAGTAATGAGGTTGACTGGGATCTAGGTGTGATAGCTTAGACATGTGTCCTAGATTTACGTATTCGTTCATAAAATCATGATAAAGTTGAGAAAAGTTATTATTAGAGTGAAACTTACGTTCCATAGCAAAGAGCCGTGTTTCAGCAGCATGTTTAGATTCACCAAGGCAAGAGTAAGATTCTTTAAAGGGAAGCCTTACAATGTAGCGGCCAGTTTCATCACGTGAATGAGTTGAAGAGAAGTGATTGTCACAAAGAGTTTCTTCATTCGAGAAAGTACGTTTAGAAGGGACTTCTTCCAGAGTCCAGAACTTCTGAATTGCAGAGTGTAAATCATTGTCATTCATAGCATGGAGACATACATTGAGGGTTGATATAGGGTTTCCAGTGGCATGGTTGACTGGAGGTATGCACGGAGCAGTGCCCATAAGTACATAACCAAAGTGAGTTCCCAAAGCAGTGGGTAAATTAGGACCAAGTGAAAACTGATTCTGAGTGAGAAGATGAGGAAAGATAGCACTTCCAATAACTAAGTCAATGCGACTTGGGACGTGAAAGGTAGGGTCAGCGAGTTCATAAGAACGAGTAAGTTCTAAAACTTCTGAAGAGATGGGTGAGCGAGGAAGATCGATTGTCAATCGATCGAGAATTAGCGCAGGCTGAGCTTCTATTACGGTATTCCCAGACAAAGTTTTAAGATCAATGAAAATCTGTCCTTTATTTTGAGTGACATGTTGGTCGATTCCGGAGAGTTGAACTGTTGACTTAGTTCGTTTCAAATTCAAAAGCATAGCAGCGCGTTCGGTAATTAAATTGCACATACTGCCAGAATCAATGAGAGCTCTAAATACACGTGGTTCACCACTTGAGGATGTGATTTGAACTAGTAATGTACCTAGCAATACGGTAGTGTTTGACTTTGATTGATTGTTTGAAACTAAGGACACAGATGTGTTTGGTGTGGACTGAGCAGCCTTAGTTGAGGGGTTGTGTGTTTGTTTTGTTACATTCGATGGTGGAAGAACAACTTGATCTGTCTTATCATGGTCAAAATGTAACAAAGTGTGATGCCATTGGTTACCACATTTTTTACATGAAGACTTAGACTTACATGCTTTGGTAGAGTGTAATCCAAGACACGAAACACATCGTTGCAATTGTTTCACTAGTTTAGATCGTTCGTTTGGCGACTGAGCTAGAAATGAGGAGCACACGTATACTTTGTGACCCAACTGGTTACATACAAAGCAAGGAACAGACTGGGTGAAATTACTGCTATTACGTGAAGATTGTGTGACTGTCATAGCGACATTTTTCTTAACCGAAACTTGTTGGTTAGATACTTTAGTGTTATTAAGCTTATTTTGATCAGTAGTAAACCGCATTTTTTGGGATAGCATAGCATCTTCCAAATTATTGCACTCTTTATTGAGAAATGAAATTATTTGCTGTGATGTAGGTAGCGAATGGTCAGAAACATCCGTAGGGTTGCGAACGGATTCGAGTTTCTGGCTAAGTCTGAGATCCAATTTTCTCAGTAATACTACGGAAAGTAAGAGATTTGAGTTTTGGATGTCATAATTTAAAGCTTGAAGAGCTTGAGTATTTTCGTTGAAACTGTTGACAAATTGTCTAACTCCGTTGATGTTTGATGCAGACACATTAGGAAGATCTAATAGTTGATTGATATGTAAAAGTTGGAGTCGCCTTTCATTATGATACCTTTCGCGTAGTAGGTTGTACGCGATGATGTAGTTATCAGAGGTGATACTGAGACTGCGTACGAGGTTTAGAGGTTCGTTCTCAAGCAAGCCGAATAGGTACTGGAAACGTACAACGTTTGAAAGGGCATTGTTATTATGTATGGTCGTATCATAAAGGTTAATGAATGACGACCAAGTGGCAAGATCACCGTTGAATTTGGGCAAGTTAATTTTTGGTAACCTGACTTGTCCATCAATCAATGTGGATTTGTTAGAAACTTCATTAGGTTCCTCGCGATCAGTGGAAGAATCGTTCGCTGAAATCAAAGACTCTATGTAACTAGAAATATGAATGTAAAGGTCATGTATTTCATTTTTATCGGAGATTAGTGACTCAATATCAATTGTTTGGTCTGAAATACCATGCAGAATACGTTTAAAGTTACCTTCAAAGTCATGTTTTTCCGTGTTTGCTTCTGAGAGGTAAGCACTCAAGGTCTTTTCCTGTATTTTGGTTAAAGGAGTAGCCTGTTCAATGATGTCATCGACTGATTTTTTAATAGAAATTAGTCGTGCTTTGGTGACAGACGTTAAACGTTGGTAGGTTTCTATGCGAAATTCTGCTGTTTTAGGTGGCGCCATGATTAAGTCTTGAATCTTATGGGTAATGAGCAGTTAGGAGTATGATGTGTGAGCTAGACAAAGGCCAGACACGTAAACACATAAAAGAGGAGCATAAAAGATGAGTGGTATATTAAGTGAAAAGTAGGACATAATTAATGGGTTTGATAAAGGACATAGTTATTGAGGTAAGGTTGGTAAGACAACATAACATGAGGGGGTTGGTAAAATAACATGAGAGAAATAGCCATGGGACTGAAATTAACATACGGCTCGATCAGGACCAAAACTTTATGTGGGGTTTTAAACTAAAAGTAAAATATATTTTTCCTTCGATTGTAGTGGACCATCCAGATGTTTTAGGCTCTGGAAAACCTTAAAAAAAATGAAAATAAGTAGAGTGGAAAAAGTTATAATGTGAGATCAATAACAATTAATATTAATACAACATTTAATAACATTTAAGTTCTAGGCCAAAACTGATTATTCGTGACACTAATGTAACAGAGAGTCCACCAACCTTTCAACTTGCATTTTCTTTAGTAATCTTCATTTAATGTCCATATTCATGTCTCATTTTGTGTCCATTAATTCACTCATCTTGAACTTCATAATTGTTCACTTACAAAGTTAATAATTCACTTTTTGATCTCACATTCATTTTCTTGGAAATTGATTTTGGGAACAATTAGATTTTTATTAAAAAAATAACATGTGTAATATAAAACATATGATTGAAAAATAATTAAATTATAAATACAGGGTGAAGATAACTTTATTGATAGTCAATGTATATATGAAATGAAAGAAAGAAATAAAGAATGAGAGGGGAATAAAATATTATAAGGTAAGGGATTAAAAAGCGAAGATGATTGGGAATAATTGGGGGAAATTAGTGTGATGGGCCTTGTCTAGTTTGAACCAACCTGTTTAGCTGGACGTCGATCTCTCTAACATGCACACTATTTAACCACACGGGAGCACAGTACTCAGCAGTTGAATATACCAATGATAGAGCAGTTGTTCGCAGAACTTGTGCGTTAGCTCCCCATGTGGAGCCAGCAAGGTGATGGACAATGTTGGTCCTGGTTCTCACCTTAGCTGCCGTTTTTTGTAAGTGGCTTTTAAACGTGAGAGACCGATCTAAAGTGACTCCCAGATACTGTGGGTGGTCATTATGTTTCAACTCAACACCGTTGAATACGATTTTAAGCTTTTGGTTGGCCAGTCTATTATTCAAGTGGAAGCAAGCAACCTCAGTTTTTGTTGGGTTTGGATTTAGCTTCCAGGCTTCAAAATATTCACCGAGGGTCGTGAGGTCATTTGTTAGTGTTTCCTCAGCTTGTCGAAAATGCTGGTGTTGATATGCCAATGCAATATCATCTGCATATATAAACTTTAAGGACCGAGTTACAGGAATGTCGGCAGTATACACATTAAAGAGCAGTGGGGCGAGCACTGACCCTTGTGGCAGGCCATCCTTTAGTTGCCTAAACGTACTTTCTCTGCGTCCCAGATATACTTTTATCATCCTATTGGAGAGCATTGAGTTGAGGAGACGCAACAAGAAAGGGCAAGGAATAAGGTCGTAAAATTTAACTAGGAGGCCTTTTCTCCAGACAGTGTCATATGCTGCAGTCAGATCTAAAAAAGCCACAGAGGTTTTCAGTCTTCGCTCAAACCCATCCTCAATGAAAGAAGTCAGAGCTAAAACCTGGTCACAACAGTTGCGACCAGGCCTAAATCCAGCTTGTTCGACAGGGATGCTGGCATTGAGAATAGGGAGGATTCTGTTATAAATCAACCTCTCTAGCAGCTTATAACAAACACTTAAAAGAGCTATAGGCCGATAACTTTCAGGCAGTTTTGGATCCTTTCCGGGCTTCAGGATAGCTATGATCTTGGATTTTCTAAATATCCCAGGCATGTCGCCGGTTTTCAGAGTGGTGTTAAAAACTTCCAGAAGCCACTGTCTAGCCTTGTTACCCGAGTGTTTTATAAACTCCGGGAAAATATCATCCAAACCTGCTGCTTTGCCAATTGGCATCGCATCAATCGCCACTTCCAGCTCGTCGTAAGTGAAGGGTCTAGAGACTTCCAAGGGTGCTTGCCGACTCTCCTTTATCTCATTAAGCTTGAAATTAATATTTCTGTCTGCAGACGTACGCACAGGTTTTGAAAGTACGGAGAGGCGTTTTGCAATTTCACGAGGGCTAAGCTGTGAGGCATCGTGTTTTTCACTTGATTTACCAGTGGAGAGTTTCCTGAGCAGAGACCAAGCTTTCCGACTACTTTTGGTGAAGTTCAGGTTCTCAACAGTTTTCACCCACTTCTCTCTCCTGGAGTTGTCGAGAGAGTTAAGGAGTTGGTCAGCTACATCTCTGTCAGCAGTGTCTGTAAACTCACTGTAAAGATCTTCGCACTCTCTGCTCCATCCTGGTATGTATTCTTTTCTAAAACCTCTTGGGATTGTCGCCTTAGCGGAAGACAGGACAAGGCGAGTGAACCGATCATAGTTTTTTATTTTAGAGGGGATGAACCTGATGCCGCTATCAAGCCTTGATGAGAAGGCCTCCCACTCAGCTTTATTAAAGTTCCACCTAGGCCGAGGAAAAGATCTTACGAGAGGAATTTGCATTCCTACTGATATTATTACAGGCCTGTGCTGAGAGTGGGGGAATGCACCAAGGACCATCCTGGAAGTAGGCACGGGTGTTGCTGATGGTTCACGGGAGCAAAAGCACAAGTCTGGAGAGTACCCACGACTGCACGACGCCATCGGGCTGAATGGAAGGTGTGTGGGTCCTTGGCATTATATACCAGGAAAAGGTTGTTATTTTCAGCCCAGCTTGAAAGACGAGTGCCGTTGTCATCATCGGACGAGTATCCCCACTGGGTATGATGACTGTTGAAGTCACCTACATATACCACAGGATGTTCAAAAGTTGGGAGAACTGTGTCTGACCACTGGGTGTTTGGTGGTTTGTATACATTTACAATAGTAGTCGCAGACACCTTAACAGCAACAACAAATGTGTTGTTATCACAACTTTTGTGGGAGACTGATACGTCGTCTATGTCCTGTCTAACGTACGTCGCCACTCCGTAGACCCTGTGACCTATTTCTTCCACAAGCTTATATCCTGGGATGTTGCCCCTCGCACTGTTTTCTAAGTCTTCTGCATGTGTTTCTTGCAGTGCGAGGACATCGACCTCATTTTCCAGCAGCACCTTGCTGAGGCAGTCACTTTTAGATTTGCTCAGACCCTCTACGTTAAAATGACAAACATTTAAAACACAGCCTAAATTTCTAAATTGGCCCTGGAAAGGGCCGTTTGGATTTTGTCTGGCAGCTGGCATAGCTGAGAGATCACTGTGTGTGACAGTTCAGCTGCCAAAGTTGTTGTTCGTTTAGCACCACCCGGGGAGTACGTGCAACTTTAATGGAATGCTGCGGACGCGAACAACATCACCCCCCATGGCGGAGTAATGACCTTGTCTGCTACAAACAACTGGTCGCCCGCCGGGATGTGCTAAAAATAGAAACAAAGAAAGGTCCTATTTAGTTTACAGTTCAGTGTGTGATTAACGCTCTGATTCGTGTGCTGTTGAATGACATCTAGTAATTTTGTGTTTTATTACGCTAAACAACATATTTCAAAATGCATTTGTTTTGAATTTAAAGAAAATGTTTGATAATGTGACATTAAATTTTATTTTACAAAGTTATAAATTTATTAGCCTAATTCAACAATTGGCATACATCTTAAACAATTGGTTGTTATTCAATTATTACTAATTAGACAAAAAGATGAACCATCACTTGTTTTTGTACATGCTCTTGAATAAATTATACCAAGCGACCCTCCCCCCCCCCCCCTCACCCAGCGCAGGGCCCTCTCACCCCTCACCCATCCCAGCTGCCCGATGCCAAACAATAGAACACCTGACCTTGGTTTTTTGTCCATGTTAGACCCTTTTATTGTGTTCATTGTTCACTCAACTAGAAGATCTGTTTATTCATTCCAATAAAGTTTGGCCAATAAAAAATAATAAACTCGTGGAATCTTTATAACTTGTTTATTTCGTGTTTTACTCTATTTAACTCCCTTTATTTGTTTTAACCGTGGTTTTGGGTTATCCGGGACCCTTCAACCAGTCATTACCCCGGATAATCGCGAGTTGACTGTATAGATGTTAGAGACTGCACTGAAAAATGAGAACAAGAATAATCAGAATATAGAAATGGATTGTAATGTCTTTTAATTATTCCAAAATCTGTTTTTAGAATTTTTTTCACTTAATAAATGTTAAGTATTTAGTGTTGACTAACTAAAAAGCTCAAAGAAACAAACGTTTCAGTATTTTGACTAATTTATTTTGATTTACTGGTAACACTAAAATGATAAACTTGGAGAACCCATACTTTCTATTCTTATAGTCAACAACAGTACTTGAAAGCAAGTGCTTCATTCATTCAGGGCTTTGATTTAGGATAATATTCACTAAAAATATTTTATTTGTAACTTACAGAGGCAGCAGCATTGGCAGATGTGACAATACTCTTAAGCTCCCGCTTGCAAGCTTTGATGGCACAAGTATTTAAGTAACATCTTGCCTTGTATTGCAGAAGCTTCAGTCTGAATGCATCTGTTGCTGCATCTAGAGTTACTGGCTGCACAAACAAAATATTCCATCAACATAAGAATCAAACAAAGAATCTATTTGTTGAACAAATAAAAATATTTACTTTAATTGTTCAGTTCAAGTGATGTAAAATTAGCCTCAATGTTTAGGAAGAACAAATAGATAAAGTCCTGAGACCCGGTATTAGTAAAAATCAAGCTCTCCTAAATGATATTCAAAAGCATAATCATCGCCTCAGTTATGGGGGAGATAGTTGTTGTTGGTATTATATTATTAGTTACTAGTATTAGTTAGGTGTACCAGAGAAAAGAGCAATGATTTTCCATAACTTTCAAGGGTGAGAATTTTAAAACCTCCATGCCTTTGAGCAACATACATTGCTTCATTTTGAGAAACTTTTAAGAACAACTATAAAGAATAAAATCATAAAAATTCTGTAACATTAAAAAAGTAATACATTTCAGTAATGCTGTGATTCATACATTAATATCAATATTAATGTAGGGCCTACAGTAGAGAGTCAATTATCCAACATAATTGGGTCCGGGGATGGTTTGGATGGGAGTAGAGGAATTCTAATTCTACCCCTGGAAAAGTATCCCCATGAAAAATGCTACATCATTTTGATGTCACCAATATGGAGGTAGTTTTATGGCATAAAAATTTTAAAGTGAAAGACAAAGTAAGAATAATTTTCTTTATTTATAAAGTTCATATTTATGTGCAATAGAAATTGCCACTGATCAAACTTGATAAACATTTCAATTCGCCTTCATCGATTCTCGACGTTTTGGCTAAGATCAAAGTGTAGTTGGTTTGGACCAAATTAGTTAAAAAAACCTGATTGCATAAGGCCTACCACTGAATCATTTATTTTTCTGTTTTTATAGCATTACAAGTCATTGTCCGTCGATGCTCGACGGATACAGCTCCAATCATGGTGAGTGGAGTGCTAGGCAGATGGTGTGAAACATATGTAAATGTACTTTTTTAAATTATTATTATTTCCTTCAATTAATCACCTGCTTTATATAATTTACATGTAGGCCTAAATTTATAAACATATTATGTTTTTAGGTACTGGCCATGATAAACCAAATCCTTCTTGAGTGTTTGCTCTTCTACTGTATTTAAACCAATACCTCGTGTGTTTACAATTAGCTGATTGAACTGTTATAAAATAAATTCATTGCAAGGGTTTAGAAATTTCAATTTTTGTAATATAAGTAAGTAAGATAACGTTAAAGTAAATCAAATCAGCTAATGTACAAAAACTTAACTTTTATTTGGTACAAACTGCATGTAAATCGGTACAGTGAGAGTCTCAGACATACTGTCCTTAAAATTAAAAAAGTTAACTTAACCCCATGTTAAATCTTCATAAGAAAAGTTTCTTTTAATTTTGACCAATTTAACATAAATTTTTGAAATACAAATAAAACCTGCTAATATAGGACCGAAAACGATTTTGTACAACTCCCATTAAATCGGCTCAGTAGAAAGAAGTCTCAGACGAACTGAACAAAGGTGTTAGATAAGATTAACATTGAACTGAAAGAATCTTTTACTGCCCAAATTTGTTCATGGTCAGTTAGGTAGGGCATAGTTATGTTTTTTTTACAAGATGTTTATAAAAATTTCTTTTTATAATAAAAGTAGGTTACAATACTTTTCTGTCTCCAATCCATACATTTGTCTGCAGATGACGAGTTTCGGGAAGTACGTCCCATTTTAAAATTTGGTGTCAAAAGTTAAAAAACACTGTCAGTTTTTGTACAAATTTAAAAACTCATTACACTCAAGACACATGAGCAGAACGAACATATAAAAGAGAAACATTTAACTCATTGGCGATTCACATGTGGCCGCCCTGTTCATTCTGTCTAAAGCCGCGGTCCGACTATGCTGTTTAGCAGCGGCTACTATCCAGCCGCTGGTAATATTGCCAGCAAGCAGCCTAGTCTGATCCGGAACCAGTGGCTGGTGAATGCTAGCGAGCTATTGTTTAATAGCCAAAATCAAAGTTGAACATGTTTAAGTTTTTAGAGCTGCCTACCCTC
The DNA here is from genome assembly GCA_030545055.2 of Neoaliturus tenellus. Lineage (NCBI taxonomy): Eukaryota > Metazoa > Arthropoda > Insecta > Hemiptera > Cicadellidae > Neoaliturus > Neoaliturus tenellus. Next base: position 117,754,022 of record CM061533.1, on the reverse strand, counting down.
CGCTGGCAGTCAAGTGATCTCTTCACTGGCACCAACCAGCCAATGTGAACCCCTAGTAGCTCACAAGCGGCTGGCGAATTAGCATGTGTCTAGTTGGTTTTATGCAGTGTTTACAGTGTTAAGTTTTGTTATACTGTATTTTATACTTCTTTGTGTGATTAATAGTGATTATAGTTGACAGCACCAAGTGGTCGGGCAAAGACATTATAACATTTCTTGATTTACTCCAAAATTATCCTTGCCTGTGGGATGCTTCGTCTGCAGACTACATTAACAAGAATGCCAAAAGCCTCAGCTTATAATGAGTTATTGTTATGACTTGAAGAACAAGGACAAAAAAAAACAATGTGTTCAAGTCATCAGCAGCAACTGTACTCGCGGCTAGTTACTTTAAATGTGAACCTTTCAGATCCGCTTACTGATGGCGATATTTACTAGCAGCTGGTTAGTAGCGCCTGTTAAACAGCCTAGTCGGACCACCGCTTAAGTTGTATGTCTTAAGTGTAATGTGTTTTTAAATTTGATACTTTTGATACCAAATTTTAAAATGGGACATATCCCGAAACTAGTCATCTGCAGACCAATTTATGGATTGGAGACAGAAAGGTATTAAGAAGTACTAAGAAAGGTAAGAAGAAAGGTAAGGAAGGTAAGAAAGGTATTAAGAAAGGTACTAAGAAATTTCTTGGAATTTTTCTTGACAATGAACTGACATGGAATTCACACATTGAATTTCTGTCAAAAAGGTTGAGTAGAGTAATTTTCTTAATCAAACATATTTTGCATTGTGTGCCTGAAAATTACATTAGATCTGTTAATTTTGCTTTTTTTCAATTGATAGTTAAATATGGTCTTCTTATTTGGGGTAATTGTAGAAAAATTACAGATATTCTTATTCTTCAAAAAAGGGCTGTCAGAGTAATGGCAAAGGCTGATCCCTTGGAGCATTTTCTGCCCCTTTTTATCAAATTAGAATTACAAACAGTGATAAACTTGTACATCTGGTCTCATTTGCTCTAAAAAACCTCCAGTCTTTAAACCTAAATAGTGATTTCCATCAATATAATACCAGAAACAAAAGCAAAATAGCAATAGAACATTGTAGGTTAACTAAAACTCTTAACAGCCATATCATCATATCTAAAAAAATCTATAATAAATTAAAGTATCTTATTGACAAATATCCTATAAACATATTTGTCAAAAAATTTTACAATTGGCTTTTGAAAAATCCTTTTTATGCCCTCTCAGAGTTTTTAGACCTTAGAGACATCTGTTTTTAGTTATTATTTCTTCTCTATGATATCTAAATACATAATTGTAACTTCTCTTGTGTTTTAACCATACAGCTACAGACTGGCTGGGTAGCTGAGTGGTTAAAGAGCTCGCCTTTGAATCTGAAGGTTGCCGGTTCGATCCTGAGAAAAGTTAGTGCTTTTTGATGGTTCAATACTGGGCCCAGCTGCCTTTGGTCATTGGGCTATTAATTAATGACCCTGACAAATGAAACAGCTGACATTTGTCAGTAACAAAGCTACACCTCATATGATCCATTACAATCATCACACTCACCCCTTCAGTCATACTCACCTTAAAATACGCACCGCAGAGTGCGTCGGTGTTTCAAATAAAGTATCTAAAGTTATTTTTTTTTTAGTTGTATATATTTGACTTGTCTGTATCTGACTGTATCTATGACCTTGTTAATGCATTTCATGTAAAATGGCAAATAAATTACTATTATTATTATTATTATTGTTAGGCCTACCTATTATTATTATGGTATAAAAATAAAAATAAACTATAATAATTGTTATTATTATAGTCATTATCAATCCAGGTGGAAAATATGAATGTATTTTTTAAATTTCAGTGTTTTTTCTCACTTTTTAATATCATTAGGTAAATATATAAAAAATATATAATCCTATGTAAGTTGGTTTTTTTATAAAATGTAATTTATTTTGCGTAGAAGTGATAAAATTTTTATATATGTTATTATATGGGTGGCTTTTAAAGTCAAGAGATTTATAAACACTTTTTGAAATGATGGATTTGTAAATTGTCAATAAACTTTTAAAATCCCTAATTCTTTAAATTTGTCTTTTGCTGTTATATAATATTCTTATTTTATTGTGATTCTTACAGCCCTTTTAGTAATTTTATTATACTATTCATTTTTTATTTTCTTTACTACAAAAGAATGCCTTTCAGATAATTGATGTTCGAAAAATCCACTCTATTTGGTGTTGGCTATATTAATATTAGCCTGTTATAAATACATAAACTTTATTGTCTTTGGTATTCAGATACCAATATAACTATATGACAACAAAAAGGCAACATAAAATTAATTTTAAATTGATTTATTGCACAATGTATTTTTCATTTCCAAATTTGCTCCTTATCTCCTTTATTGAATACAGTCATTTTTCTATTTAAAACATTTTTAACTTTTTCTTAAAACTTTCTATCAGACAATGATTTCCAACTATGTCCAATCATTAAATAATTTTATTTCCATGTTTAATTTTTCATGGCTCTTCTGATATTTAACTAATGGAATCATAATATTAATGTCGAACCAATGATCTTAAGACAGTGATTTTAAAAGGAGATGTTCAAACTTACTGCTTTTTCCTGATGTTCTTTCTCCAGTGTTTTAAGGTCTTTGTCACCAATCATCTTAGTAGCATTTTCTGTGGATACAAACTGGTTCTCGATATAAGCTATTAATGTGAGCGCTTTGTCAGGCTGCTGAGTGCTTAGGTGCAACTCTATTAATAATAGGCAAACTCTGTGTGCCAAGCCCTCCTCTGAAAAAAACCAGAACAAAATTGGCACTTGTTTTTATATATTTTTATGGCATTTTTTAATGTGTTGATGGGAAACAGTCCAAAGCCCAGTGTTATTGGATAGCTCAACTGTTGTTAGATACCATTATTAATTAGTAGTTTAATTACAAAAGGCAACTGGACAGTGTCCGAGTCTGCTGGGGTTGTTTGTCACAGTGCGTCCAGGGCATCCTCCTTAGGAAAAAGACTGATCTGGACAGCTAAGCGGCTCAGACCCCCGGACTGTGCGGCTGCCAGGGCCGCAGGACTGTGCGGTCAAGGAGTGAGCCCAATGGGCTTTTAGGCTAATTTAGGCCGAGCCTGATTTAAGGTGACAAACAATTCCAGGTTAGATTCCTAAAGAGTAGAGGAGGTTTTTTAGTGTATATACCCGTTTTTAGGGGATTCCCACACTAAAGGCTGGCCCCCTGTGAGCGTAATGCATTTTTCCATCCTCTCCCTCAAAAAAAAGGTATATTTATTTTTAGAATCTCATTCGTTGGCTGTAGAAATACAAGACCCGATGTGTTTTGATTACGGTACATTTTTTTGCTAGTATACATAAAAACAACAACAAAAACTGTGTTAGATTTGGCATATCTTTTGCATAACAGTCTGTCTCCTTTCATTTAATACTAAGCTATCCAAGGATAACTCACAATATATGAAGAAAATAAATATTGATTAGAGTTGAGAGGAGTACTTCTTAATAGACATTTAACCCCTTTAAATCAATTAAGATGTAGGTTATTGTTTTAAATATTGTTTAAGTAAAAAAAGTTAAATAATTGTCAAACAAAAACAAATTTTGTCTCATTTTTGTTAAATTTTTATGAATTTAAGTACACTATCAGCCAAGTTGTATGTCATTCCGCTCGACAGATATTGTAATAGAAAAATAAAAGAAGTAGGATTTGATTCACACAGGGCAAGATATTGTGTTGGACTACGGAGTATGTCCCTCTGTCGTGAGTAAACTGTATAAAAAATGAACCAATATAATCTACTTTACAACTATGTTAAGGAATGAAATTTGAATTATCCAGGTTTCACTGTATAATGTTTTTTGTTGGGGCCTTCAAATCATACTTACCCATTGGCTCAATGAACGAGAAAACTTTGTTCATAATTTTGAGTGCAGACTGATGTTGTTGAAGATGGTACAAAAGGACAGCCTGGTTGTAATAAAGCACACAATGCTCCACATCTTCAAGTGCATCGGAGTCGTCAATGTTGACATGTGCCTGATAAAAATTGTTTATTATACAAAAAAATGGGAAAGAACATTACTTAATCACTAAGACACCAAGACTGAGGGAATTTCAGGTTGTGGATGAAAATTATTGTTCATTAATTAATGTAAGTTAGACTCTCAATAATCCAACAAATATCAGAACAGGTTGATGCTGGGATCAATGAAAATGGCGGACCTGTAGAAGAGTTTAATACAACACACCGGTGACTAATTTACTCCAGTGATTTACTCTATAAGACATCATGATACCAGCTTTAGATGACAATTGGAACGCGAGAAAAGCAGGCACTATTTCTCAGAATGTTTCGATATTCTAGGGAATCTGTTACCTGTTTATGATAACTTAGTTTTAATTGGAGATTTAAATATTGACATAAAGGATGATGGAGTGTTTGCTGATAAAACTCAGCTTTTTAATAATGTAAATAATTTAAATCTATGTATTTTGCCATTGGAACCTACATACCACAGACCAGATACTGAATCCTTATTAGATATGATCATTGTTAATGATAGAGATAAAGTAAAACGGGATGGACAAGTCGCTGTGTCAGGTTTATCTTTTTATGATTTATATCTTTGTGTAGCAAAGTAAAGATAATGATTAGAGACTTTAAAAATATTGACGTGGACCAACTAAAATCTGAATGTGCTAGCTTAAGGTGGGATGATATTTATATGTGTGATAACATAAATAGGAAAGTTGATTTTTTTAATAAGAATTTAAATGAATTATTTGATAAGTATGTTCCCCTGAGAAATATTTCTAAGAAGAAAACCCCATGTCCCTGGATTACTGTTGAGATTATTTATTTATTTATTTATTTAATATCTCAGGTCTAATTGCCATATATATGGTTAGACCCTAACATTACATTACATAACTTAAACTAAATTTAACAAGGCATTTCATTTGTTTCTTCATTATTTCTTTGTTGTAGGCTTACTTCATTTTTTGTTTAAATAGTCTTCAATTTTGTAGTAACATTCATTAGCGAGCTCTTCTTTCAGTGTTTTTTTGAACTTTTTCAAATTTGTAATTTTCTTTAAATGCTCAGGTAGTTTATTATATATTTTAATTGACATATATTCAGAACTTTTTTGATAAAACGCTGATTTACAACTTGGAGTTTCGATGGAATTTTTTAATCTTGTATTATAATCATGTATGTTCATTCTCAGTTGAAATTTTGATTTATTTGTGTGCACAAAACAAGCAGATTGCAGAATATATAAAGATGGCAGTGTTAAAATTTTATGTTTTTGAAAGAGGGGACGACATGATTTGGTAGAAGGTAGATAAAAAATTGTTCTTATGGCTTTTTTTTGCAGTTTAAATACTTTTTTCGTATCTTTGCTTGATCCCCAGAACATAAGTCCATATGAAATATGAGACTGAACATAAGCATAATATATTAATTTTGTGACATTAAAATGTATGATGAATGAAAGAGACAAACTTTATAGGTAATATATAAGAACAATATACCCCTGTCGCAGCAGACCTGCGTACTCAGCGAATTTCCAATGGAATTTCAGATTATTTACTTTCCCCATAAAACACCATAGGATCGAGTATGTAGGTTTGCTGCCATGGGGTGTTGTTAGAAAATCTAAGTTAATCAATAATTGGTGAATATAAACACAAAATTGTGTCAAGCTCTGGCAATTTTTTGTTTTCCCCATAACCCCAAGGGGGTGAGTATGTAGGTTTGCCACCATATGGGTTTTGTAAGCAATTACAAGTTAAGCCCCATCTAGATATTGTACATACCAAATTGTATTAAGTTATATCAATAAATAAGCAAGATATAGGGTTTTCTTGATTTCCCATAGGAATAACATGGAAAACACATTTTTGGATTTTCCCCGTTACCAGTTATGCTGAGATGAAAATTCAAAATACCAAATTGTTTGTCTTTTTAAGCTCTTTTAAATGGTTTCAGTTAAAATTGATGAATTTTGAAAATTGAGGTCAAAAAATAACACATTCATTGCTGAAAAGCTTTAACAAGGTGACCCTAAATTGCTGAAAGCTTTAACTGCTGTATCCGCTAGGGGTACTTAGGAGGGGAACCAAGAATGAACGTAAATGAAATTAAGTATGGGACCAGCACAACATGCTGACATAGCTCAGTTGATTTCCAATAAAAGAGGAGGTCACACAGTACATCAATCTGTATAAGGCTGCACCGTGACCCCCATCGAAGTCGTTCGCACCCTGTGCCAGTACGGCATGACTCCGATAGAAGTCATCAGCAGTGAACGTATTAACCTGATTATGAATGCTTCCCTACACCACTGTACGGTACCAAATTTAATCAAAATCAGAGTATTGAGGGTTATTGTGTGTAAACGGACAAATATATAGGTTTACATATAGATATAAAGACATATAATATATACATAGCCTTCGTTCATTTACGAATTTGTTTTGGCTTCTAGGGGCCTCTAAACGATAAAGTATTATGGACCTGGGCTTAAGTCTTAACATGACTACTACCGTAATAGCACATTCCCTAAATAGGGAATTCCCTGAAATACATATTTTCCCTGTAAAGCATACTGATTTACAACATATTTTATATGTGATAAGGCTTGTGTGTTTTTCACAAGATGGGTTTACCTGCTGGCAAACTTGATTCAAAGATTTTCTGAATAAATCTGTTTTCTTCAGTTCACTCTTGTAGAACTCAGCTACTGCTCTATTGTGTATAACTTTGACATCATTGGGCCTTGCACTTTCCAACTTGCTCACATGCTGTAGAAATGCAGCAAAGTTTCCTTTGTTGAATTCAGTTAAGGCTAACTGAGCCAAATCCCTTTCTTGCTCAGAAATCTGACTATTCTGATCATTGATGTTGCTTTTTTCATTTGTTAGTCCTTCTTTGTCGGCCATTCTGAAGAAAAAAATATTGTATACTATTTCATACATTAAAATAAACACTTGAGGGATATGAAACTATCCCGTATCCCTAGCTAACCCTGTATGCCAATTGGGCCTAAATGATTAGGAATTAAATCAACTATTTGTACTTTTTCTAATGTTAATCTCAAAATCATCATAAATCAAAATCAACATCTTTATTGCCACAAAAAAAAAAAAAAAAAAAGTTTTACATGTCTAGCACAGCTAGAAAAACAGGTGACATTATCAATGCCTATAACTAAATCGCACAGTAAAAAAGGAACAGTACTTACAAAAACACATGTCAAAACATAGCCTATGCCTGATACTTCAATGGAAATAAATGTGAAAAAAGGGGATTAATTGGAAAAGTCATCATTTAAATATTTGTTAACAGAGTATAATACAATTTGCTAAGTAAAAAAGATTTTATTTTATTCTTAAACTTAGGGATGTCAGAGATCATTTTGAATTCAGACGGTAATTTATCAAATAATTTCATTCCCATATATTGTGGGGTTTTCTCAAAAAGGTTAAGCCGGTGTTTTGGATACTGAAAATCATGTTTAAACCTGGTACTATAGTGATGAATATGCTGCTGCTGTGATAAAGTTTGAAAATTTGGTTCTTACAAAAACTAAAACATTAAAACTACACAAACTAGGTAATGGTGAAAGCTGTAGTTCACGAAAAATAGGTCTGCAAGACGTACGTGGTGGTGAAAAAGTCATTATTCTTAGATATTTTTTTAAACTCTAAACACTGCCAAAGCATCTGAAGTTACGCCCCAAAACTCACTATCTATCTAATCTATTACAGATAACCTTGGACACCGTTTGGTCCACATTAGTCCAGGTTTGCGGGACTCTACTGTATCAAGTTCTTATTTTCCCCCATTGAATTGTGCTGCAATATATAACAAAGGTCAGTACAGTACTCTTCACTCTGCACACTGACACTCTACAGACACTCTACACACTGACGCTCTGCACAGTGACACTCTGCAACAAACGTTAATACTCTAAAGATACGCGCGCACTACGGCGGCATGGCACGGACAAGCGGGTGATACGGCAATTTTCAAAGATCTTTATTACTGAATCTCATAAGAGTGCGAGCACTACGGCGGTACGGCACGGAATGGACACTCCCGGACGATCCGCACCTTTTGCCGTTTTACAAAAGGTTCGGAAGAAGGAATCTCAGGACATTTCCAGGTTGCCGTGGCGACCGTGCCAGCCGTGATGGCCTAGTGTGCATACCCTCCGGTATGGCATTTCCGTCGTTACCCAGCTTGAAATGGTAAATTTAGTTGTTAAAACTACTTAGAATATATGTATTAAAGTCGATAGTTCTAATGAGTAAGTACAAGTTGAACATTATGTGACATTCCCGGTACATTAATAGCCAAAAATAATATAATTTGCCTATAGGATAGGAGTTTTTATTTTATTTTACTTTTCTTTTCTTATTTTCTCTTAAAAGTGGTACTTATCACCACTAATTCTTCAGCCACATGCATATTATTTAACCGATCTCTCCTGAAATACAGATCTCTTTTGACGGGAGGTGCAAATGTTCGGAACGGCAGAACACCGGATGTCCGCTAAGCGAAATTCGTTATACTAATCCACCGTTATTATCAATGTTAAAATTTTGATTTTGCGATAATATTGCTATTATTTAGATGATGATGATACAACTACATGATAAGGTTACGATTTTAACAGCTGATCTTAGTTTGGTTCTAAGATAAAACCGTAAATTTTGAGTTTAGCTAAGACCATCGTAAATTAGAAAATTTTTTTCCAGAAATGTCGGAAATTTCATGCTGATTCCAATATGATAAGTTTTCCCGTGGAAAAGCTCGGAAATTCCCAGAAATCCGGAAATGAACTTTTTACTCCGAAATACGTCAAGTGGGTATTAAAATTAACCGGGATGTTAAGCTGATCACGAATATGTGGGAATTAATTATTTCAATCCAATTGTAAATAAGCTAAAAAAAAAAGGTTGGAAAAACCATCAGATGAACTATTTTAAAAGTGTGTCATGTGGGTAGAATACTGAAAATACATGGAATTTTATGTAATACAAATATGAATATATTAATTGATTACAAAAACTAGTAGTGAATAAAAAGGAAAAAACAACTTAAAAAAAAAAAAAACACTGAAACTTACATAAATAAACCACTAACAATGTTCAAATGGTTGTTATTGATTTACTACCTTAAATATGCAGTACTACATAGGTACTAACTTACATCACATATAATCTAAATATATGTGGTTAGGTATATATTGGATTAGGTTATATGTAATGTATGTTAGTATATAATACTGCCTATTACCATTGACTATGTAGACTAACGTGAATAGACCTCTCATCCAATGCATTTAGTTTTAGGTAAAAATTTGAAAGTTTGGTGTAGCGCCAGAGTCACTGCCATCGATGTTGTTATTATTCAGCTGAATTTACAGTGCTGCAAAAACACTTTAACAAAACATAAACATAACTTTCAGTTATAAAATGTTTCATCCTTGGTTGAGAAGAGTGGTGAAAAGATACTGATTTATCTGTTACGTGTACTTTCATGTCGCCGCACGAGATCGCACCACCGTCAATAGGTTCCACACACGCCTATGCTATGAGAAGTCTAACTTACTCACCTTAGTGTACATAGTCAATACTATTACATAATAGTTTAAGGTTAAGTACATCAATAGTAACCATTTAAACATTGATATTGGTTCATTTAAATGTCAGTTTCTTGTGGTTTTATTTGATTAGTGTAGTGATTTCTGTTTTCTTCATTACTAGTTTGTTGTATTCATCTTAGGCCCTACATAATAAGATTCATATTTGCATTCTAAATAAAATTCTGCGTCTTTTGAGTACCCACATGACATAGGCCTACCTTCAAAATAGTTCATCTAATGCCTTTTTCGACCTTTTTTCCACATTTCCCGCTTATTTAAAATCGGATCAAAATAATTCTTACATATTCATGATCAGCTTGACATACCGGTCATTTTAAATACCCACACGACGTTTCAGAATAAAAAAAGTTCTTAACGGTTTTTCCAATTTTCCGGGGTTTTCCAGACTTTACGCGGGAAAAAACTATCATTTTCAGAATCAGCGTGAAATTCCCGACATTTTGAAAAAATATTGTCCAATTTCCGATGGTCATAGCTAAACTCAAGATTTACCAGATTAAACATACCTTTTAACAGTAAAACAAATAAGTTATATTGCAAACAAGTAACTGAAAATAACAAAAAACAAGTAGGACAAATTCTAACTAATGTAACCTGTAATATTATCAATTAGCCTATCAAAGAACAACACACAATAAACGAAAACCACCCAAGTTTATTTTGAGATGTACCGGTACTTATCTTTTAACTGTGAGAAGAAGCAGATTTCGTTTGACCTAAAATGGCATCACACAAAATGCTGCCAAAAACGAGTCAGTACAGTAAGGTATTTTTTCACTACTGTATTGAGGGAATAATTTAAATGCGTTTTAAATGTTTATAAAAACCATAGATTTTGTTGTTATAAACATCGCTGTCCATAATAGTGACGGAAGTTTACAGTGGGTGTTAGGTTAGGCAAGATTATCATAATACATTTCTTACCTCAATATCATTGTTGATTCAATTATTTTATAGCAAAATCGAAATGTTTACATCTAGAATAACGGTGGAGTAGCCTAGGATAACGTAGTTTCGGCCCGCTAGTGCGTGCACCCCATCTAAAAAGTGAGGTCCCTGCCGTGCCGTCATAGAGCACGCATTGCTTATCCCCTAACAAATAACTCGTAGGCTACTTCACAAGATTGATAGGTTGGGCATTGAATAGGCTAAATTAACTTCGGTTAAACAACTTTCAAAATAATATTATAACCTTTATTAAGAAAGTGTTTTAATTTTTTTACTTTTTTTATTTAAGTTTTAATTTAGCCTATTAGGCCTATTGATGAATATGTTTAGTGTACAATATAAACCGGTTTCGAGGCTTATTACTACTGTACAACAGTTCCGCCTGAAATACATTAAGTTGTGCTGCTTGTGATAGTTAACTCTGTCCAATCAGGAGAAATTGCTAGGCCTAGTCCTTTCTTTGGGAAAAAGCCCAGGCACTTGCAGGTTCTGTATGCAATTTGGAAGAGTACCTTGAACACTGAAGGGATTGGACTGTGGAGAAAAATGGGCCAAGGCCTATTCTATCAAAATCTATGATAGACTATTTTGTCTGAAAATTAACCTCAAATAATATAAAATAGCCAAAGTTAGGTTCTAGGCCTACTTATAACTTAGATTAAGAGTTAACCTAAAGAGGTGCTGGTGCTACTAACCAGGGCTTGACAACGTACCTTTTCCCTTATGCTTAAAAAAGAGAAAGAGTCATACTGAAAAATGCAATAACAACTGGGTCAATTATAATACCAAAAATAGAAAGTATCAACGAAAAATCAAATCAACAGCCTAAGCGGCATTAACATTAACTACTTTATTGCGATTGTTTTGTTTACTATATTTTTTTCTCGTTGTTGATTCGTCATTCATTGGGCTCTTTCACGATAAACCACCGCAAAAAGGTTTGTTAATGTTTTAGCCTATCAATTGACAAATTCTATAAATAATGTGTCTGGAATTTATCACGTACTAGTATTGACTATGGGTACTATAGTATAATAGGCCCGTGGGGTATATTAATAGCTACGCTCATAGCAACTACAATTTGAATGTTAACCTTAGTCAATGATGTTAACATAGGCACTAAAATGACAGTGTGTATTAGCGCCAACACTTGTCGGCTCTAATAGAACATTTCAAGATTTGTGTCGGAGTTAACGAGAATATGATCTATACTTTTTAGAACATTGATTTTGACTGTTAGATTGGTAAAATATATTTCTCTTGTAGCAACTAAAAGTGAAATAGACTTTTAGGTCCAACAAATTGCTGTATATCTCGATCATAGATATATACTAATACACCTGGATCGGTAACTGAAATGGCGGAATAGCGGTAAAAACGAGCCGGCTTCCCCCACCACTAGCCAGTATTGCCGCCGCTGCGCCGCCGCCGCGCCGCGCTGAATAACAGCTGACATGATTGTTGTCGGTGCGTCAGCTGCATTCTTGTTTGTTTACATTCTTTTAAATTTTCAATTATGATTATGATGATGAAAGATGGTTCTTACTGTGCACCTTTTGGTTGTATTAGTACACATTCATAAGGCTGAAATTTATCATTTCATAGGTAAGGAAGAATAAAAAATACAGTATTACTGTAGTTTAATCAATTAATTAATTTATTTATTTAAATTACAGTACATAATTACTCACATAGGGTTGGCAACACTGACCACGAATACTAGCTAGTGGTGGGGGTAACGGCTCGTTTTCGCAACATGGAGTTACCGATCCACAGCAACTATTCTACATAGAATCTAAAATCGAATTTGTTACATAGCGCCTACAGAGTTGTTCGGAATGAACAATTCTTTTACAGAACAGCTCTTTTGAACGACTTCCTTGCCATGAATCTACAGCCACCAGTTTTGAAAAGAGATGATACTAAACTTCATTTATAATTAATTTTTCCTTTAAAACAAATTGATTTTCTATCAAGTACTTAACTATAAGTTTAATTAAAATGTAATGAGCCCAACAATTAACTGAAATCTAATGAAAACAGAGACAACGTTACTTTTTATAGTATATGAAGATAATATAGCTTATTTTTTCTTATTTTTTAGGTTTTGATTCGAACAAAATCATACCTTAATATCTTTATTGAAATGGCGACCTAACAAACCCGTTGGTCGAGTTGAAAAATCCTGTTTTATCCCGTTAATGTTTGAGACTATATATCTCACCCGTAAATATATACCGACGTTCAGTGTAATTTTTCCCAGATGTACAAAAGTCTGTAATTATACAACACAAGCATAACAAAAGATGACATTTTAGTAAATTCGTTTTTTCCTTTGTTCTAAATCATACAACTTATAAAATTAGCAAAAATAAAAACATCCCCAAGATATATTCCTAATTTGGAAGACAAACCCTACAACTGGCAACACTGAATGAACTGTTGTTCGCTAGAATGGAATGTTAAGCTAATGAACGAACCATTAAGGATTCGATCTTTTCCCACCGTTCATTTTTGTCAGGGCTATCGAGAAATTGAAATGTTCGGTGCTATCGAGAATTTGGAAAATCTAACAACAACTCCGTAAAAAACGAAATATTCTACTAGCAACTACACTTTAATAGCTATGATAGCGTAGGCACTAACGAGAAATAATAATAATTGTGTCGGCACTAATAGAATATTTAAACTTACATTTTCCCGCCTTTTTGTAGTTGAGAGAGAGAGAGAGAGAGAGAGAGAGAGAGAGAGAGAGAGAGAGAGAGAGAGAGAGAGAGAGAGAGAGAGAGAGAGAGAGAGAGAGAGAGAGAGAGAGAGAGAGAGAGAGAGAGAGAGAGAGAGAGAGAGAACTTTATTGACAATCTTCAAGATTGCAATAGTATCAACATAAATATACATGACTGGAACCATTAGAATGCATATAGTCTTCTTATGGATTTGAGGAAGTTATCAACGATTTAGCTGCTCCGCCATTCGATGAACTCTGTGATGCTATAGAAGGGATGACTCAGCAACCCTCCATTCATTCAATTTCGACTTAAGTAGCTTCGGTCTTGTGGTCTTAATCTCAATTGGCAATAGGTTGAAGTACTTGGCTCCATTGTATGACGGCTTCAATTCGTACCGCTTGCTGTGATGAGTAGGAAGATTAAAATTTCCACCATGTCGGGTGTTGTAGTGGTGTGCATTTCCATTTTTCGGAAGATCCTTTGAGCAGGCTAGTGAGATCACTTCCAATAGGTAGACGTTAACCACAGTAAGTATTTGCCACTGCTTGAAAGGCTCCCGGCAGCTCTCCCTCCAGCTCAGATCTGCCATTACCCTCAGCACTTTCTTCTGCAGGGTCAGCACACGTTTGATGTTGGACTAGGAGGTGCTACCCCAGAGCTGAATTACATTTCGCAAATGACTTTCAAAAAGGACATGATATGTATTTTAAGGGCGTCCGACAGTCTTAATGCGCCTCAGAGTGTATATTGCGGTACTCAGCCTTTTGCAAAGTTCATCCACATGGTCAGTCCATGAGAGCCTGCTGTCTATGGTCAAGCCACGATGTTTGGTTGCTTCACTGACCTGGATGCCCGGACACCCCACAATCTCGTCCTTCTTGTTGCTAAAATTCACCTGGTTGGTTTTTCCTTCATTGAAGACAAGGTCATTCATGCCACAGTATTCGACAGTCAAGTTTAATGCAATGTAGGATTTCACTTCTAGATTTTCTATGGTTTTGCTTGAGGCAACCAACACTGTATCGTCAGCGTACATTATTGCCCTGCTGTATGGGTTGGTGTACGATGGAAGGTCATAGGTGAACAGAATGAATATGACCGGGCCCAAAACAGAGCCTTGAGGTACGCCTCTTTTAACAGGAAGCAGTTGTGACCTGTATGTGACAATTCTCCCATTCTCCTTTTGTCTAAGCTCTACAAGTTGATTCCGGCCCATCAAATAGCTCAGTAGTGCCAAAACACCGGTTCTGGGACGTGACGTCATCACGATGACGTCAGCAGTGATGACGTCATCAATGACGTCACTAATGACGCCACCAATGACGTCATATGACGTCACATGACACGTCACACCTATGACGTCATGGTGACGTCATTACCGCTGACGTCATCATGATGACGTTGATGACGTTAATTAGGTCAAGGTCACGCAAGAGTACAAAAAAATTTTTTTTGCACTTTTGCGATTCCTCAAAATACGGCGAGAAATTGAAATTTCTCAAGGAATCACAAAAGTGCAAAAAAATAATTTTTTTTATTCCCTATCGATTAGACTCTAGACCTAATATAACCGCCAGAGGTCATTGACCTTAACCCAGAACCGGTAAATAAAAAAAAAATTATTTTCTATATTTGACTTACCCACCGAGACTGAGAGCCGAAGAATAATTTCTTCAAACACCCGACATTGCGACAAACGACACGCGATGCGAACAGTACCGTGTCCGAAGACATACTGATTTGGGTGCAGGCGGTTCCCCAGGTACCCGGCCCTGTGGTGGGGATAAGGAGGTGGTGGGGGGTAAAGTGGTGAGATAGAAGAAAAAAATAAAATTTTTGCAACAACTTGTCCGAGTCTGTCCTTTACCGGACCTTCGTAACTCGGATTGGAAATATTTCCTGAGAAACATTTATTTTTTATTTTTTCTCAGGTGATCTTGGAACTTGGTCTGAAATTGGAGTCACCAACGTTATTTTACTGGCAAAAGTTAGCTCGTCTAAAAGTTTCTGAAACATTTTTATCATCCATAGTGATATTTGTATCCCTTGAGTAAAATTTTGGATTATTCTTGAAGCAACGTTTCATTTTTGTTAAAGTGGAAGTCTTGGACACCTTAACAGAATTATTATGCTTTTCCAGCAAAAACTTTACTCTTAATAATTTTTCTCGCAATGTTTCAGCCATAGGTGTGTTTCACAGTAAGGTTTGGATAAAACTGAAACAGTCAGTCAAGTGTAGCACCTTAGCTGGAAGTAGTGGGGGAACAGGGCTGTAGTGGGGGAATGAGTAGTGGAGGGGGTAATGCAGACTGTTGTTGTGAAGTGTAGAAACAGTTTGCTGGGAACTGTCCAAGGAGTAACACGTACTGTGCAGAAAAATTAACCGAGAGACTTGTGTAAAATTTAACTCCAAGAAATATTTAATGTAAGACTAAAAGAGGTAGAGTTAAATGAAAAATAATTTTGTAGGAGACGGGCATGGATCAGTTTTGTACTAAAGTTCAAAATCCACTTGTGTGGAATAAAATTAAATTGTGAGCGAAAAATATTTAGCCACACCTGCAAAATACAAGTGTAGGAAAATATTAGGAGACCTGTATAGCTAAATAAAAATTAATTTTGTATCAAACAGTCTTCCAGCATTTCAGTTTGTAAGTCTTAACAAGTAAGGAATAAAATATTAAATAAGGAGTGGAAAATAATTTGTTAAGTAAACGTAAGTGTAGCAGTGTAACAAAAATTAATTTTGTGCAAAACAGGCTAGGTTCTGTTTTGCTAAGTTTAATAAGAAGGAAAAATAAAAATTTACTCACAGAAAAGTCCCGCGGTGGCGAGGTGTGGCGTGTTTGTTGGCTTGCAATAAACTGACTTACTTTCTGTTGAGCTACAGTTGGCCAGCTAGCCAAGAAACCAGTCTGTTATATAAGCATTATATAACCGTCTCTGCCGGCTGTGCTGAATCCTGCAAGCTAAAATATTATTCTATACTACACCTGACTTGGACCGAAAATATTCTAAGTCCCAAGACCCCTCCGCCCCCCCCGGCTCCGGATGAGAAGTGAGCCCCCCCCGGGGGAGGAGGAGGTGTCATAGCCCGAGGCGTTGCCATACCTTGAGGCGCTATTGGCACTTAACCGGTGACATGTGTTGTATAATGAGATCCGGTTAGTAATGTATTCAGGTGTGGCTCTTGGAGATTGTCCAATGCCGCAAACAAGTACGTGTCGAGGTCTGGCTGTTTACGTAACCAGGTCCGGTTCCCCCACTCCTGACCGGCTCAGCTTCGGTTCTCTGAGGCTTAGCTTCCTCGCAGTTGGTTTCAAACACTTCAGCTGAGTGGTTGAAGCTCTGCCCTACAGGATTCGCAATGTAATGTTGGCGCCGCATTATATTGGGAATTCTCTTAGTCTAAGGCATGGCATGTGTAGTGTTAAGAAATATTTTATTTTGTGCTTGCTGCTTCTGCTAGGTCTTGGTGTTGGATTTATTTAGTCTAAGTGTTGTGTGTTGAAAAATATTTCTTTGTACTAATCTTCACAGGTTGTCCCCAAGTAGAAATATTTCAAAATTCGTATTTTGGAGGTACTCCTCTGTAAATTGGCAGTTAAAGTGTTAGGCTTTTGAGACTTAACAGTCTCTGTAAAATAAAAAATTTTCGAGGTTCAGAACCTCAAGAATTATTTGTTACCAACAATAGCATGGCGCCTAACGAGCCCGGGGGTAGGCCCCTGGGGATCCACCCTTAGGCCTCTTTCGGTCAGGGGCGCTACTGGACCTCATCACTCTAGATGGGTGGTTGGCATCCTTTAGCACGAGGCGTCGGATCCTGACACTGACCGGTGTGCTAGGCAAAAGTCAGTACCTACGGGTTAAGACGGGATCCTCGGTCATGGTTAGCATGGCCTCTTCCAAATTATTGTAGCATGTTTCCCTTAAGGAAACTCCAAATTAAATAAATAATTTTTTATTAAATCACCTCCCCCTAAATGTTGAGATCCCCCCGATGCCTCTGACCGCCGGCGGTCTTAGGCATCGGGGGGATTTCTTTTTTAACTTTTGGATGACCTTGACCCATATTAGTGTGTGAATAAAATAATATTTTGTTCCACACGATATGTAGGTCAGCCATGACTTAGGCGGATTTTTGCCTGAGTTCTGAGGACTCCTCAGGACTTAGAGCGAGATGCGACTAAGTGTTGGCTGTCCAAACTGTGGTGGAACAAAATATTATTTGATGTTGACACATGAGTAAGGGTAGCAGGTATCCAAGAGTTAAAGTCCTAGGGGTAGGGATTCCCCCCCCCCCCCCGAGCCCCGGACGGCAAGTGAGCCCCCCCCCGAATTTTTTTTTAGGATTTTGACCTTGACCAAAAATTTTTTGCTCCGGACGAAAACTGCCCCCCCCCCTCCCCCCCGGGGAGGTGGAGCTGCCAAGCCAGTAGTGTGAAATTGTTACTCCTATAACAAGTTAAAAATAGTAGTGGCATACTGTTCCCCCACCAGTCTACCACTGAGGTACCTCTGAAGCAAGTTTGACTCATCTCATTCTCTTTCGAGCCGCCAATGGGTTGACATGGATGTTCCACTGTTTTAGATGTAGCATAAGTATAAAGGTAATATTTCTAATTATTTAAAATATAGGTAGCACCGTTTTAGTGCTAACTGAAATATAAAATTTTAAAAATCTGAATTTTGAAATTTTTGATGCTGGTGTTAATTCTATATTGTGTTTGAGCTAAATTGAATATGCATGTAACACTTTAGTATTTTTCTGTGGAAACAGTCTTAATTCTGTACATTTTTTTGACTTGCCATGTGTGTCAAAAAAGCATCTGATAAAACAAATATATTTAAAAATATTAAATTTGTTTCATCTTAATTCTGTACATTTTTTGACTTGCCATGTGTGTCAAAAAAGCATCTGATAAAACAAATATATTTAAAAATATTAAATTTGTTTCAGTTTGTTGGTCTCTGACAAGTTTTAAACTGTGAAATTGTAAGGATGGAAAAATATTTGTAATTATTTAAAATATAGGTAGCACCGTTTTAGTGCTACCTTAAATATACATAAATATTTTAGGGCACCTTGGGCGTGGTCACTCGGTGGGGATATAAGGCGGCCGGGTTGAACGCACTTCTCATTTTAGCTCCAGCTCTCGTGCCGACTGGTTCTAAAAATGTCTTGTCGTATACCTTATGATCCTTCGTACTATAATCTGCTTGGTATTAATAGTATTACAGACAAAGAGCAGAAATTGTATAAAAATTTTTGTTGTTTACTTGATAGAACGCAAAAACTACCGCCAAATACCTTCACCTACAAGCTACCCCTGATAGACAAGGATGATGTAAGCAAACTATCATCAATTCAATTGAAGTTTCTGGAAGAAAAAATTCTTGTTTGTGTAAGAGAAGTGTTTCATAATGAATATTCAAAAAGATTGGCTTTTGACTTTATTAAGGAACATGCAGGACATGAAAAAGAACAGTATCCAGGATTATATTATTTATATCTTTTTGAGAATGGAGCAAGTGTAACGGTAGAAATAAGTATCAAACTAATGTAATTCTCCCAACCAAGTGTTAAACTAGGACTTGATTAAGGTTTTGCAGAACAGAGCGGGAAAAAAAATTATTCCTTCACTCTTTTGAAATAAAGATCAGAACACCCCTTAAGTTGGAGCAATATTGGACAGAATGTTGCTGTGTAAAAGACTTATATTTTGTAGTAGAAGATTATTTTTGGACACTAGTGATTACGAGGATAGCAGTGATGAATTTTCACCTTTGTAAATAATTTTTTTTGTTTTGCATTTTACAAAAATAAAAAAAAAATTATAAAACTGTAAAAAAGAAAAAAAAATATGAGCGGGGGATAGAGCAGCAGATGCTCTATCCTCCGCTCAAAATAATAATTTCCGATGGCCTTGACCCACTTTTGAGAATTGATTGTGGTGGGGGAGAGCATTAGTGGTGGGGGAAACGTCATATATACGGGTAGTCAAGCCTCAGTCTCATTGGTAAGAAAGAGGGAACGCTGGATCGGAGGTGATGGTAAGATTGACTCAATAGCAAATACTTTAACACTGCAATATGTTAACAGGTTGTCAATGGTTAGGAAATATTTTTTATTTTTTTATACTCGCTAGTTTGTTTAAGCTTAAAATTTTAAATATATTTTGTTTTGGTCAAATGCTTTTGCCAGACTTCCTACACGCTAAGACTCATATAAAGTACAGGATTTAAGCTGATCTCTCGGGGAAATAATATGTAGCCACCTCACACTGGTTATCCGAGTCGCATAGTATTGGTGATTTATACAACATAAAATATTTTCAATATGTTATATATCACCAATTCTTATTCGAGTCAGATAACCATTGTTAGGTAGCACATCAGTATTTCCCCGCGAGATCAGTCTTAATTCTGTACATTTTCTGAGTTTTGGCGTGTGGTAAGTGTGCCAAAAGCATTTGCTCAAACAAATATATTTAAAAGTTTTATTTTTGAACAAGTTGGTTATGTAAAAAATAAAAATATTTAACTTTTGCACCTGTTGATATATTATTGAAAGTATTTGTTAGAAAGTTGATCTTACTACCATCTCTTATCCAGTGTTCCCTCTTTTTTACCAGATTTAAGGTGGCCTTGACCTATATATATGTGTCCTAAATAGCAAATTTTAAATAAATATATTACATTTTGTTCTGCGCATGCGCAGAACGGGTTTTTCACAAAGATCACCCCCCACCACCCGCTATAAAAGGAGGTCTGTTAAGAGCGTCTCTCATTCTTTGGTGAACTTTTGTGGAGTTAACATCTAAAGACGTTAGTGGTAAAAAGTGATAAAATGCTTCTTTGCCATATTTGTGGGGATTTTTTCCCAGATGAAGTGATTCTTCAAACACATCAAGAATTGCATGAAGTGGAGGAGATGGAAGATGTGCAAGTCGACGAAGAAGATTTGGAGTCGATGGAAAACTTTTTGGCTGAACACCATCGAAGGCTGGAGGAGTATGATAACTTTCTGGCTGAACATCATCGAAGGTTGGACGAGTGGGACACCTACCTACAACAAATGCAGCAAAGAAGGTCCAGCGTTATCCAGTTTGGAGGTGCTGGACTGTCAAGAACATCAATTGCAGAAGAAGAGGACAAGGAAACTAATACAGACACAGAAACTGACATGGAAGAAGGAGACGGAACAACGCAGCTACGAACTACAGCTCTGCCTGGACAGAAGGTAGTTCACTTTAAAATAAATAATTTGCAACTGGAATTGGACAATTTCTTAGCACAGGCGAAATTACTAATTGAACAAACACTACAACATGAATTGATCAGACTAAATTTTATTAAATTTGGATTAGTTTTGGATGCTACTTTTACAAACACTGATGGTGAAACCACTTTAAGAGGGTTTATAACTAAAAACCGTACCCTAATGTTCACCTCAGATGTAAAAAATATAATTGATGAATGTATTGCGGAATTGTTGGTGAAATTGCAAGAACATCAAGGCCGAGGGTCGGGATGGAGGTTGCTGTCAATAGAAGGTTTAGATCTAAGAGTTCAAAAACACGGATACGGTATGAGAGGAAGCAGTTACATCCCTCTACCCAAGAAAATTGAACAAACTAAAAGTTGTATAAATGTACAGAACCAAGATCAAGAATGTTTTAAATATGCCATGCTTTGTAAATATATTTTGCCAGAGCAGCGCCCTTCTAGAGTAAGTAGACACTATGTAAATATAAATAATAGATATAATTTTCAAGGAATGTCATACCCTGTAAATATTAAAGATGTTTGTAAATTGAAAAGAAGAATCCTGGTGTTAGTGTAAATATTTTTGGTTTGGATGATTCTAACACGGTGTATCCAATCAAGGTTGTAAAAACAGAATTAAGGAATCACACTGATTTATTGTTAATTACAAAAGGGGAAATCTCCCACTATGTATATATAAAAGACTTTGAAAGACTTGTAGTTAGTCAATTGACGAAGATTGATCATAGAATTACTGTTTGTAAACGCTGTTTTGTATATAAGGAATTGAGAATAGGTGGACGTCAGTGGCTACAGGAACACCAGAGGCTTTGTAATGACAATTATGAAGTAAAAGTTAGTTTACCTTCTGCCAATCGTTCAATAGTAAAATTTGAAAAGATTAGCCATCAATATAGGGTACCATTTGTAATTTATGCAGACTTTGAGTCCACACTGGTACCCCAAGAACGTCCAGAAGGGGAAGTTACCAGTAGGACCAAATATCAGCTGCATAAACCTAACAGTTTTGTTTAATTGTAAAATCTACCTTGACTGAGGAACATTTACAAGATTATGGACTTTCATCAACACCTGTATTATACCGAGGTGAAAACGCACCAAAGATTTTTATTGACAAATTATATGAGATTGCTTTGAAAGTGCAAGCTATGTTTGGCAATATTGTACTGATGACACCATTGGATTACGAAGAGGAGGAACAACATGACTTGGCAAGAATTTGTTATTTGTGCAA